>CM040239.1:263946291-264457614 GCA_022545495.1 Chrysanthemum lavandulifolium
ACTTTAAAAACAAACTTGAAAACAAGTTGTACGTATAAGGAATACCATTGATTGCTCATGATCAATAAGCATAGAGTTTTAAGTGATAAACATAGTATTGACCTTGTAGAGAAACCCAATCTGAATATGGCAAGATTGCAAAGGCTGCTCAAAAGGTAATTTATGATGGTAATAAAATCCTTAAGCCTAGACAAAAGCCTACTTGTGTACAAAGCATTGAAGAGGATAGAGAATTAGAAGATACCTCTAGGGAGAAAATGGAAAAGAAACTAAAATATCCTTGGTGTAAAGAGTATAATATTACATTTAAAACTCCAAATTATGATAAGGAAAAGCGGATTGCCTTCAATAAGTTTAGGCCTCGGACACAATTGACCCTGAACAAGTGTTTGGAAGAAAGATATGGATAAGAAAAAAGCTAATGATCTTGTTGAAAAGAATCCTCCCTTAGAAATTGCCTCCAACATCGTGTATTTGTTGGATCGATGTACTCTAACCAAACTAACTTAAATAGCTTGTTAAGGTTTAATAACCTCGGATAAATCCTAAGTTATTAACAATGAAACACCGAGTAATCTTTATTAAGTCACATAAAATTTACTTAACAAATCTAAGAAGAATATAACTTTAACTTTTATTAATAACTCTAAATCGCTTGTTATGGACTCTTCAACAACTCTAAAACACTAATAATAATCGTACTTTATGAATACTAAAACTCTTCTCTAAAACTCGTACTTCTAATGCCAATCTAGGGTCCTTTATAGGCTCAAGAATAACCCTAGTCGCTTTACAATTTGTATCCTTGTACGACAAGTAATCTAAACATAGAATAAACAAAGCTTTCCATAAGCGAATATACAGTTCTTTAGCTGCAAAGATTTTGACTTGATGAAGATTTTGACTTTCTCTTTATTATTGCTTTGACTTTTCCAAGACTTTGTCAATCTTGATGCTTTAACATTCTTCAACACTTTCATATCCTAACAATCCTCCCTAACTTGAATTCTACTTGCTTGACTTCAAGTTCCTTTGTAATTATATTTTGACTCCATCTTCAAGGAAAGATTGTATCTTTGTCTTTGGATTGTATCTTTGTAAACTCTATGCTTATATCATTATTATCAAAGTATTCTCAGAAATTTATTCTTTTAGCATCCTTGATCAAGAACCTCTTTTCGGAACATTCAAAGATGCTCCATCTTTTCAAACAACATAAGCAGCTTTGTACATTAATTCGCTTTAAGTTTCATCTATTCTCATCACATCCGGGAGTGTAAACTCCCGTGAGAATGAATCATTGAAAATTTTAATGGATTTAATGTCTCTTTACCAAAGCCATTAACTCTGGAGTAGCCAAATGTTTTGATGTGTAAGATCATGGTACATTGATAACCATATGATTTTAGCAAATCATCGGCTATCAATGATTTGATTTGTCTTTACCAAAAGTGTACCCTTTTGGACTAGTTAGTTCTTTCATCTATGGTGAACTAATTACCAAATAATGGTTTTACACAACCTTTACCACAAGCCATTTTCTTGTGGGCTAAAAACGGATTTGAGATATCTTTACCAGATCCGTTTGCTCATGGATTAGCCAATCCTTTTGTAACCATGGTGGATTGATAACCTATTGGTGTTACCATCTCAAAAACCATTTATTTCTCTTAACCTTTGTTTCAAAATATTTGTCACTTAACAAAAGTTTTTCAAAAATTATTAACTGGTTTAAAGCTGCAAACAGTACTTTGATGAAAGTACTTAAAGTAATCGATATATCAAAATTTATTCAATTAAAATTCATACCGCTTATTCATCATCGTGACCATAGTAGTCCATCGATAAACAATTTGATGACCATAAGAGCAATTTCATTGTCTTCTTCAACTTCCATTCCATGCTCCAAAGATCCTCCTCATGAGATCGATGTAAGAGGATGTCTTCTATCACTAACATGTGAATCATTGTCCCATCTTCTAGCTCTAGAACATGTACTCCAGTTCTTCAAAGAATCTCCGCTAACAATCTCCCAATCTTCTTGGTTTTTCAGATCTCAAGAAGATTTATTTCTTCGCTTCCCAAGCAGTTATAAGATCTCCAAGTAAGACTAAACCAACTCCTTACGATGTATTATGTTCAAAATAATCTCGAACCAAATGATATAAATGAAATAAATCCACCCTATCTATTATGTGCAATAGATCCCATAGCATGTTGAATGTTCTGAAGCTTTCATCTTCTCTGTGAAACATCAGATAACTTCCATCCTTTGACTCTACAACTTCAAAAGTAGTTATTGGAGATTTGTTCATCTTTATTTCATCATCATCTTTAGAATACTCAAAATCTACAATCCTTAAGTAATTCTTCAGTTCATCATTTGTTTAAGACCTTAACTCAACTTTCTTTGATGACTGTTGATCTTTAACTCTAGTTATTCTTTTCTTTTAAACTTCCTTTCTTTCTTCTTCTTTGTAAGCATCGTCATCTTTAAAATCTTTAATATTATCAACTTGTTTATGATAATCTTCTCTCGACAAAGATCATACAATTCTTTCATATTAACATAATTCAACTTGTTCAAACCAACATATCCTCGACCTTTTAAATAAGCCATCATTGCATTCCTTTCCTTAGCAAGATTTGGTCTTCTTGGTAGAGAAGAAATAGGAAGAGGTGATGGTATATAACTTCAAGATTCAATTCTTCTTGTAATTTCTAGTCGCTTCTTCATTCATAGCTTTTCATTATCAACTTCAAAGATTCAACTCAAATTTTGTATCTTTCTAGTCGCTTCCTCATTCATAGCCACTGAGCATCTTATCCGTGCTAAAGTAGGTTTCTTTTTCTTCTTTGTCTCTACCAACTTGCCCTTGCCTTTATCTTTTGGATCAATAACAGGTTGAGAAGCTCTTGGTTGTTCCTCTTCTTGCACTCCTAGAATGCTAACACCCCTTAGTTTAGATAAATCATGCAAAATTTCAGCAATGGTTTCATCATCACTTGCTGTATGTATAGGTTTAGGTGTATCAGCTTCCTTTTCTGGTATAACTGTTGAAGGACCAGTTTCTTCTTCATGTAACACAGTTGAAGGACCGACTTCCTCTTCAAAATCTAACACCCTTGGAGTAATCAATTCCACGCCTATAGGTTCCTTGTTGTTGAAAAGCAAGATTTTGATCTTGAGACCTTGATCATCAGCACTTTGAACCTTAATTCTTTCTTCTTCAAGACTTTCAATGTTGACTTGTTCTTGATACCTTGAGGTTCATTCTCCTTTTCTTCATGAAATTGACATCTTCTTTCAAATTCTCTTCTTCTTGATTCCTCCCAAGTTCGATGGAAGAATGTTGTTTAACCTTTTGCCTTTAGTGGATCTGCTTTAAATGCCTTCGCTTTTCTTTTCGACTTTGACCCATAACTTCGTGATGAGTAACCACAGCCATACAAAGTTCTTCAATCTTCTAAATTTAAGCTTCAACTTAATTTGAGTAGCCTGTTTATCGAAGATTTACGCAATCGACCATTGCCTTGTCGAGTATAATTATCTAACACTAATCTTTCGGTGGTATAGGAACGATATCTCCTCCGGAAGATGATGATAACATAGGAACATCTGGTCTTTGGTGATGCCATAGGAGGAGTAGTATGATGAGATGAGGTGGGAGAAACTTGATGCCTTCATTAACATCGAATCATGCGGCAACCTTGTGTTGAAGTTTCTTGAGATCGAAAGACTTTGAGAAGAAGTGCCTTGAGCGGTACCTTCTCTTTCATCACTAGCTACTGACCTCATCTCTAATAGCTTGAACAATCTCCATCATTGATGTAGTCAATGGAGTGTCCTGCCAGTGAATAAATCACTTTTTCTTGCCATAAATGTAAAGATCTTGGCGGGTTGTACCACAACAGGTAGTAGATCAGTAGGCTTAGGTACATCAGCAAGTTGTTTGTTAAGGAACACTTGAATAAACCTTGGATACATCAACCATATTGAACCATGAGAGATGTGTGATAGCATTCCATCTAGAATCAGCCTTGAAAAGTTGAAAATTTGATCTGTAGCTAATCCCACTATAGCAGATGCTATATTAGACCCAAATTGCTCCCATGATGTACTTTTCGCACTAATACAATGAAGTAGTACATGAACTAAATACTTCCATTGAGGACAAAATAAAGGTTTCCTGAATGTTTGTTCAGTTAAAGACCCTTCATAACCAAGGTTTCTAAATGTATCCCAAATCAGTTGCTTATCAAAACGAACAACCCCTTCTTCATCATCAAATAATAAGTCTTCACGAATAGATTCTTCAGTAACTTTCACAGTTCTCCCAGCAACTGTTGCTTGAATATATGAATCATCATTCTCCATATGAACCCTAGCAGTTGCCCAAAATTGTTGAATCCAGGGCTCAATAATACCTGGTTCTACTAAAAGCGCATAACTAATCGGCGACCCAGTGAGAAAATCAATGATATCATGAAAGATAACATTAGCTTCAGTCTTGTCTAAATTCGCCACTATGTTGTGTTTTGAAACTGTATTACGATTTGCCATGTTTGATATATGTTCACGAAAGTGAGATAGCGAATAATATGGGTGAAAGAGAGAAATATGGAAAGATTATAAGTTATCAATATGAGAGGAAATTAGAGAGTAGTTATTTATAGGTGACATTTAAAAATCACGACCCTTAATAATAAAGTTACCGTTAGTAGTAGTTACCCTCAATATTACCGTTGGAACAATACTTTGATACGACACGTGCAAGATACTTCAAAGCAAGACTTTCCAAGCAAGTACTTTCATAAAATCAATAGGCGATGCTTTCCCATTCTCCTCTTTTCAATAGCAAACGTGAATATCCTCCCTCAAACAATGCATAGGACTATACTAACACTAAATAGTCCTCCCTTAAATATAGGTCAAGAGTTAATCATGCCAATGCTTACCACCAAGTGATTGAGTCTTGAAACATCAAAACCTTTGGTGAGTAAGTCACTACATTATCATCCGTGTGAACCTTGACCACATTAATAAGCCCGTGCTCATAACAATCTCGATGAAGTGATGCCTAATCGAATATGCTTGGTCTTGGAATGATAAACTGGATTCTTCACAATCTGATTGTACTCTCATTATCAATATTGATAGGAGTATTCTTGAAATTGAACCCATAGTCCAAGAGTTGATTTCGCATCCACAAAACTTGTCCAACGACTTGCGGCAGCCACATATTACGCTTGAGAGAGGATGTTCTTTGCAATAGTCTGTTCTTACATTGCCATGAGACTAATCTTCTTCCAAGATATTGGCATCCTCAGGTTGTTGATCTTCATCATAATTATCACCGCATAATCACTATCGAAAAAGCTTCCAAGTGAGAAGGTGAATCCTTTGGATACCACAACCCTAACTTAGGTTGTTGTTTCAAATGACTAAAATTCTCTTCACCGCATTCATATGAGAGACCTTTGGTGAGGCTTGATATCTTGCACATAGACAAACAAAGAAACATGATATCGGGCCTAGATGCGGTGAGATACATAAGACAACCAATCATGGATCTCGTATAACTTGATTTCAACAGTTGTCCATCTTCATCTTTTCGATGAGTTGATAGACTTGATAGGTGTAGTTACCGGCTTCATAGCATCAAAGTTGAACTTAAGTATGTCGGATACATACTTGTCTTGGTGATAAAATACCCTCCTTTGTCGCTTAACTTGAAGTCCCAAAAGAAAGTTAACTCACCTATTGAACTCATTTGAAATTCATTACGCATCGGTTGCTCAAACTCCTTGACCATGGACTGTTTGGTAGCTCCAAATATGATATCATCTACATACACTTGAACTAACATGATATCCTTTTGTCTCTTGTTAAACAAAGTCTTGTCAATGGCTCCCTTCCGTAACCATGTTGCAATAAGAAAGTAGAGAGCCTCTCATACCAAGCTCTAGGAGCTTGATGAAGGCCATAAAGAGCCTTAACCAACTTGTAGACTTTGTTACGATGTGTAGGATCTTCAAAACCAGGAGGTTGCTTAACATACACCTCCTCTGTGATCTTGCCATATAAAAAAAAACTCTTGACATCCATTTGATAAACCTGAAATCCCATATAGGATGCAAAAGCAAGAAAGATTAGAATTGCTTCAATCCTTGCTACAGGAGCAAATACTTCATCATAATCCACTCCTTCTTCTTGTCTGTAGCCTTGTGTAACTAACCTTTCCTTGTTCTTGATGACATTACCTCTTTCATCTCTCTTAACTCGGAACACCTATCTTGTACCAATTACCTTCTTACCATCAGGTAGATCACATAGTACCCAAACTTCTTGAAGTTTGAATTGTAGCAGTTCTTCTTGCATAGCTTCAACCCAACTTTCTTTAGTCAATGCTTGAGCAATATTCTTGGGTTCATCTTGAGAGATAAAGCAAGTAAACAGGCATGTTTGATAGTCCTTATGATTCATCCTGTTTTGTTTATAGACAAAGCTAAGTAAAGCATTATGAGGTTTAGTTAAACTCTTAGCTTTGTGTCTTGTCATCACTCCGTAAGAAGGACCAATGATTTGATCGATGGGATGATTCTTATGAATTCTTAAGTTTGGAGACCGTGGACCTCCATAAGTATCATCCAAATTAGTGAAATCAACATCTTCATTGGAATCGAGAAAATACCTTCATCTTCAAACTCATCATCGGTATCTTCTACGCCAGCATAGTAGGATCATCCAAATCATCCAAAGTGTCGATAAGCGGTGCAAGTGATGCTTTGCTCAAAAGTATTGTCCAAGGTACTTGTGAGAGTATTCTGCAGCTTTTGTTCTTTTCTTTGCTTCTTCATAAGCTCTTCTTTGGTCATTAGTATAAGAATGTGCTAAGACATCTTGAAGAAGCATCCGATTTAGTTCTTCTTGAATAGATTGATCCTCGCAGACAATGAGGATTTTGGTGCATCGATGCTTTCTTTGGTTCAACAGATATTGGTTCTTCATCGTGAACAACATCGGTCTAATATGGACTCCATGAACAACATATCGTAAATCTTCTTCATTGTATGCGTGTTGTATTTCTTCTCTAATGTGTACATAGTTCATAGAAGGAGTTAAACTTCAAGATCAAACATCCAATCGGGACCTTTACCCTTCCGATTGTCTTGATCTTCTAAAAATTCAACATGAAGACAATCTTGAACCTTCTTAGTGACTCATTGTACACTCTAAAGCCTTTCTTTGTTGGTGTACCCTAATAGATAACCTTCTTACGATTTTCCATCAAACTTGTTCAAATTATCAATAGTATTTAGAATAGTGAGAGGACATCCAAAAGGCTTTAGAAATCGTATGTTAGGTTTAATGCCCATCAACAACTCATAAGGTGTCTTCATCGTGGTTTTGTGATCGAGACTCATAGCACATAGCAAGCGTGATTTACACTTCAAATTTAATGAATAGGTAAAGTGAATGCAAGCATAGTTCTGGGTCGCTTCAATCAAAGTCCTATTCTTTCTCTCGCAACACCATTACATTGTGGTGTTCTTGCAATGTTGAACTCCCTTTTAATCCCTTTGTTAGCACAAAACTCATCCATAAGTTTGTTCTTGAATTCGGTCCATTATCACATCTAATACCTATAACCTTGAGTCTCGGCTTGGTTTTCAAGTGCTATGATAAGATTATGGATAGCATCAAAAGTATCATCTTTAAATCCTAAGAAAAATACCCAGCTGAATCTCTCGCAATCATCTCGTCACAACCAAGCAAGTATTTTTCTTGTTTAGGCTTGCAATTGCAACAGTCCAAATAAATCCATATGTAGCAGCTCCAATGGTTCTCTAATAGTCCTTTCCTCAAGCTTCTTGCATGAAGCTTTGTGTTGTTTACCCTTCTTGTACGCCAAACATGAGTGATCATTCTTGTAAGTCTTTGAAGGTAAACCTCAAACTAAATTTCCTTTGACCAGTTTGTTGATATTTTTAAAATTCACATGGCCCAATCTTCTATGCCATTGATGTGCTTCTTCAGATGTTGCTTTTGCCACTAAACATGTAGCTCTTCCAGAAGAGTGAAGACTCTTCATATCCATACTGTACACATCATTGGTTCTTGGTACTCTAAGTACTACCAAGCTATCATGAACATGCTTGAACTCGGGGAAAGGATGAGACACTCGTGTCGTTGAATAACACAGATGATTTTTATCACGATTTGAGATACGACAATAAGTTGAACTTGAGCTCCTTCACATATCTAACATTCTCAAAATCTATGCTCCCTGCCTTGATGGTTCCTTTGCCGTTATTCTTCCTCCATTGGGGTCATTCCCAAATGCAACTTTTCCTCCACAAATAGATCTAAAATCGGATGTAATCTCCTTGTCTCTCGTCATGCTTCGAGCAACCACTATCCACAATAAGATGATCTTTAAGCTCCTCCTCCGGGTTGCCCCGCACAAAGATAAAAGAGTTAGTGTCTTTTAGGAACCCAAGCCATTATCGACTTGTGTTCCCTTGTGGAGTAATATACTCAAATTCTTTGAGTATGCAATCTTCATGCTTTTGTAGATGTAATCAAGCACTATCTTTTGTTTTAAAACTTGCGGTGAATTTTCAAAGAAAACTTTCTTTTCAACAAAATCTCCTTTTCTTTTATCACAAAATCATCTGTTTCACCAAGACTTGTTGAAAGTACTTGTTTGTTCATCATCATTACTTTCCTTTTTAACCCATTTAGTTTTAACACGGTGTAGAGTCCCTTGATCTAGATACTCTTACGGAATTGTAACTCTTCTAGATTGATAGTAATTAGGTCTCCTAGGACTCCTATTCCAAGAGGTGTTTGGTGAAAGCGAAGCAAGACTTTGAGAAAGCATCGATTTTGCTATGATGCCTTGGAAAGTGTTTGAAGGTCTTGGAGGTTTTGAAAAAGGTCTTCTCGGTGAGGGTGCCTATAGTCGGTGAGAAGTTTCTATGGTTGACCCTATTCGAATGGTTCCAAGCTGGTCTATTCTCTTGGTTTTGGTTGATGTGTCCTGCTTAGGAAACTTACTTAGGTATTCTCGAATGTAAGTCACAATCCTTAATCAAATGATCATGACTAAAACAAACAAAGCAGAGTTTTTGTTCTGTAATCCCAAAATTTCGTCTTCTAAATGTGTTACCAAACCTATCCTGATTTCTAGGTGAATGATGAAAGTCGTTTGACCAAAATTATCCCAAAAGGTTTAGTATGATTGTGAAAAGGTTTTCTTAAAGGCTGCTTGAAGGTGTAGCAAGATTTTGAGGTGTGTGATAATTTGAGATGAAAGTACCGCTTGACTTTTAGCATCATCTACCTTAGGTGTCTCAATTGTTTCTGTTGGGTTTCGCACCTAGATTAACCAATAAGCTTTTTTCTAAATTCTAGGTTGTCTACACCAAAACGAGAAACATCAGTCTTATGGGTTGATGACTACCGGTGGGATGTGGAGCAAGATGATAACCCTTGTCTTTCTTATATTCAAGAGGTGGTTCACTAAATGATTCATCATTACTAGATGTGTCAACATAATTAATAAGCTCATCATCACTAGTGGTTATATCCTCAAAATCAAGGTCATCCTTATCACTAGGTTGGTTTTCTTCTACACTACTGAAATCCATACCAAAACCTAGACCAGTCCTATTGTAAGCTCGTCTTTGTTTTTCAACATAACTAACCTGAGAAAGACCGATTCTTTCCGGGCATCAAACTTAGCTAACAAATCATCTCTCCTTAGTCGGTTTCTCAATTTTAGCAATCTTACAATTTAATTTCCATTCACTTAGTTTTAGCGATAATCCTGTTGTTCATATTTTTCTCGCCCAAGCCATTTCATTCTTTTCATGTGTTATAATTTTGGCTTCCATAGACTCTAGGTTATTTGATAACCTCGCTACCTCGAACCTAGCCTTAATACGATTATCTCTTTCAATCATATAACTATTAAGAACTTTTGATAAAAGTCATGACAGTTTGAGCATACCTCGGAGATAGGGGATGAACTTGTTGAAGTAGCCATCATAGCAAGTAGAACAGGATCATCTTCACTCTCCATGCTCCAGTCAAAGCTTCCAAAACCATCTTTAGACTCCATAGCAAACATGTCCGGGTTCGTCATCGAAAGTTGTGCTCAGTCAAACTCTTCCACGTAATCCTCCGGCTACCATACTGATGAGGTTACTTGGTTCATCATCAAACTCAAGACCTCGACCAACCTCGATAAATTCTCTTAAGCAACCAAAGCTTTTGTTTTCGTAATAGAATTTCTTTCAACTCTAGCTTTGGTTTCTCGGTCATCCTGCTTGCTTGATATTTAGCAAACATGCATTCCCTGCAAAATGTCCATCTTTTGACAATTGAAGCATTCAATCTTGGATTTGTCAAAAGTTATTCCTGTTTTGGCTTGAAGTCAATGCCTCTTCTGTCTTCTTCATGAACTTCTTTATCCTTACGGTGATCATAGCAACTTGCCACCGATATCAATTTCTTCAAGAGAATCCTCTTCAATACGTGAGATCTTCTTCATATGTGACGGTAGAGAAGCTTGTTGTGCAAAGAAAGAGCATATAACTTCATCCGAGTGGATGGTTGGTGGGGCTTGTTGAGCGATGGGGTAGTATAGCAACAAGACTTTGAGTGGGAGAAGAAAGATTTTGGTAGAAGTACCGCCTCTTTCGAGATGATACAAAGGCACATCTTGTGAGATTTGGAACCGGTTTGGCCATTCATCTCATGCTCATACACCTTCAAATGATTGTAGAGATCATCAAAGTCCATAACATCCAAACCAGTTGTCCTCGATCATTGTAGCTATCACATGCCATGTCGATGGCGGACTCATAAGAACTTGAGATTAGCATCTTCAATCGAAACCTCCGCTTTGTATTGCTCCAACATACCGAGAAGGTTTTGGAATCATCATATAAGCGACATCAAGGTTTTCTCTTTCGCCAAAAATGAATGTTTCAAACTCTCGCTTCAACAGTTATGTGCATCTTTTGGAAGCATCATTACCTCAAACCTTGTTTTGAGAGCGACCCGAGTTGCTTTGCATCTTTAGAATCATGGAACTTGAGAAGATGACCATCCGGAATGGCGGGCAAGAGAATGTTGAGTGCCTTCTATTGATTCCTTAATGTTGTCACCGGTAAGGCGCCTTAGGTGCTTTGGGTTGTCCAGAACATCAATAGGTTCGAACTTCTTCATTACCATTGACAATTATATTCCACGTTGGTTGGTCCAGAATTGCAATGTACCGCCTCATCTTCATGCTCCATAGGTCGTATTCTCCTTCTTAATGACGGTATCCTCATTAAGGTGATGGAAGGTGGAACAAAGACATCGATCGACATCTTTAGATTTTAAGGTTTCTTCTTAGTCGAGTTTCCACACAAGCTCGATACCACTTGTTGGATTGATGTACTCTAACCAAACTAACTTAAATAGCTTGTTAAGGTTTAATAACCTCGGATAAATCCTAAGTTATTAACAATGAAACTCTGAGTAATCTTTATTAAGTACACGGAATTTACTTAACAAATCTAAGAAGAATATAACTTTAACTTTTATTAATAACTCTAAATCGCTTGTTATGCGACTCTTCAACAACTCTAAAACACTAATAATAATCGCATTTTATGAATACTAAAACTCTTCTCTAAAACTCGTACTTCTAATGCCAATCTAGGGGTCCTTTATAGGCTCAAGAATAACCCTAGTCGGTTTACAATTTATATCCTTGTAATAAAAGTAATCTAAACATAGAATAAACAAAGCTTTCCATAAACGAATATAACAGTTCTTTAGCTTTGCAAGATTTTGACTCGACGACAAAGATTTTGACTTTCTCTTTAGCAATATTTTGACTTTTCCAGTACTTTGTCAATCTTCAGTACTTTAACATTCTTCAGCACTTTCATATCCCAACAGTATCCACCCAATACACCAATGCATTTAGTGCCTAGAACTCTTCCCACTCAAAGTAAAACCTTAGTCAGCTTATATGTGGTTTACCAACTGTTTGTAGATTTTGAGAAAACAAGTAAGAAGAGAATTACTCTAACGGGAATCACAGAAGGGGAAAGGGGTTTTGAGCAAACAAAAGAATGTTATTTAACTGAGGTCATGCCTTTCTTTAAACAACTAAAAGAACAATTTGAGAGTCTTCAAAAGGCCATAGATACTGAGGTCAAAGATATGAAAAGAATGTTTAATGAAATGGAAAATGAGGTTAAAAATTATGAATGTGAGCTCAAAAGTAATGAGATTGAGAGAAAGAATCTTCATATCCTAAATGATAATTTGATTTCTAGATGTATTGCTCAAAATGTGTTTTACACTGTTACAAATTACTTCATTACTGCTTCTCAATTTCATGAATTATCTTTTGCTTTGAAAGTCTCCCAAGATTGTGTCAATGAGCTTGAGACTAAGAATTCAAAATTGCATGAGAAAATCGAAAGGGATGATCATGATAACATGGTCAGACATTTTTCAAATTGGAAGTTGAATATCTTGATTTACAATTAAAATATCAACACCTTGAAGAAAATGTTAAAACCTCAAATGCCAAGACATCTTCGGATGCTCCTGAGTTTGTTGCAGTTTTTGAATTAAACAAACGAGATGAACATATTCGAGCTCATTGTAACATGATCAAAAGGTTGAAAGCTCAAATTTCCCAATTGAAGGGTGAAAAGAATGAAGTGACTGGCTCCCATATGCCTCCTCCTTTAGGTTCTCAGAATTCTCAGAATTTTCATCTTCAAAACATCATTAATGTATTACAACATGAAAATGAATGTTTTCTAGCAGAAAATGAAAAGGTTAAACTGCATTTCAAAGAGTTATATGAATCAATTAAGGTCACTCGTGATAAGAACAATGAAAAGATAACTTCTTTGCAAAATGAAATTGAGAATCTAAAGAATTAGGTAAAAGGGAAAATGCCAATCACCAGTGGTGAGAATGTTGCACCCAAGGTGCCTGCTTGTACTAAATATGCTATGTCTGTAAAGTATATTCCCCATCATCTTAGAAACAATGAACTTGCATGTCAAACATATTTTTCGTACCTTAAGGATAGTCTAGAATGTCTCCGTGAGATTGTTGAAAAGGATAAGATAGAGAAACCACTTGATAAAGTGATTGGGCATGCATGCTTATATGCCAAACGATCTCAGGAACTTTTAGAATGTTTAATAGCAATATGTCCTAAATCTGGTACTAGGAAAGATAGTGTAGTTATGCCCTTTTATATGCCTAAAGTCAAGCATGTGACCTTTGATGTGGCTTCTAGAATCTCATATCCCAGTACTTCTAGACTAGGAATGCAGAAAGTAGTGAAACCAACTAATGTTCCCATCGTTCCTTCTACAGGAGTAATCAGTGACACTAAGGTAAGCGGGTCAAAGCCTCCAGGCAATACAAAGCAAGATAGGACCTCGCGAGCCAAGAGTGATCAAGGCAAGAAAGTAGAAGACCACCCTAGGAACAATAAGTTTGAGTTGAATAAGACGAATCGTGTTGATTCTAGTATTAGCTATAAGCGTCTTGTAATTAATTCAATTTCATTACTATTTGCAAAACATGTAATGAATGTTTGGTTTTGGTATTTATCATGATTGTCTTTGTGAATGAGTTGAAAATGTTGTTAAATCCTCAAAGAAAATGTAAGAAATTCTAAACAAAGTTAAGGATGCCGAAAAGCCAATTTGGAAAAAGGTTAGTAATTATTGGAAACCCACAGGAGAAAGTTCAATAATGTGGGTTATCAATGGAAACCTATTGGCGCACATTCAAAGTTAATGAATTCGTCCTAATAGGAATAGATCTATGCCCACTAAGGAATGGAAACCTCTTGGTAGGATCATCCCATAAAAGTAGTCATACTACACATAGGCCAGTGCTTCACTAGTCTTGCATCCACCTCTAATGATGTCATAGCTTCTATTACTCGATGTGGGTGTTCCAATCTTATTTACTAACCAAGTGGAACCCATTCTCGCATGGGGATCCAAATTATCCATCATCCATACTTGTTTGTGTTCAACTGCGGTCGTACAAATGGATTACGTGGTATTTGGACTCAGCCGTTAAAGCATATATTTGGAGATCGCTCACGGCTCAAGAACTTTGTGAATAAGTTCATCTGGACTGTTAGATTTGGGAACGAACACTTTGGGGAAATTATGGGTTACGAAGATTATGTATTTGGTGACAGTGTAATCTCCCGGATATATTATGTTGAAGGACTCAGTCATAATCTGTTCTCTGTTGGTCGATTCTGTGACTCTGATCTTGAAATGGCCTTCAGAAAACACACTTGCTTTGTTAAAGAATTAGACGGTGTTGAGCTTTTAAAGGGAACTCGTGGCACTAATTTGTACACCATCTCTATCGAAGATATGATGAAGTCTTCTCCAATTTGTTTGTTGTCTAAAGCATCCAAAACAAAGTCATGGTTATAGCATCGTCGTCTCAATCACTTGAACTTCGGTACCATAAATGATCTTTCTAAAAAGTACCTCGTAAGAGGCTTGCCCAGATTAAAATATGAAAAAGATCATCTTTGTTCAGCATGCCAATTGGGAAAGAGCAAGAAATATGCCCATAAATCCAAACCTGCAAACTCAATTATGGAAGTTCTTCATACCCTTCATATGGATTTGTGCAGACCAATGAGAGTGCAAACTATAAATGGGAAGAAATATGTGCTAGTCGTGGTTGATGACTACTCTCGGTTTACTTGGGTTAAGTTTTTGAGGTCAAAGGATGAAACTCCACGTCATCATCAAACTTATTAAGCAGTGCGAGTTCGACAATAAAGCAATGAGAATCATCCGAAGCAGACAATGGAATTGAGTTTGTAAACAAAGAACTAAGTCGGTTCTATAAAAGCATTGGAATCAGCCATCAAAGAAGTGTTCCACGTACTCCTCAACAGAACGGTGTAGTTGAAAGATGAAATCGAACTCTTGTAGAAGCTGCAAGGACTATGCTGATCTATTCAAAGGCTCCAATATTTCTCTGGGCGGAAGCAATTGCCACTGCATGCTACACCCAAAACCGTTCTCTAATTCATACAACTCATGGTAAAACTCCTTACAAACTTGTCCACAACCAAAAACCGGATTTGTCTTTTCTACGTGTGTTCGGTGCCTTATGTTATCCTACTAATGAAGGTCAAGATTTGGGTAAATTGAAAGCTAAGGCGGACATTGGAGTTTTCGTTGGTTATGCTCCAAACTGGAAGGGTTACCAAATCTACAATAAAAGAACCCAAGACATCATGAAATCTATTCACGTCACGTTCGATGAGCTGTTTGAGCAAACGGCTCTTGGACAATCTTGTTCTGGACCCGCACCTCAATTTTTGTCTAGTAGTCCCATCAGTTCTTCTCTTGTACAGAATCAATCCCCTGTAGATCCTTATGTACCTCCATCAGAAAACGATTTGAAGAAATTGTTTGATCCGATGTTTGATGAATATTATGAACCTCATGTTAATGACAATTCTGTACCACCAACTGTAACTGCTTCTAATCCAACCAATACGAATGGTCCATCCGTTTCAAAGTCTTTATCTCAATAAGCGCCAGTTTCCGATCACTCATCATCATCTTCGAATCCTCAATCTTTGGTTGTACATAATGAAAATGTAGCTGCTAATTATGATAGAGATAACCCCTTTGCTACCCCCGAAGATGCTCCGTTTGAAAACATATTTGCCCCTTAACCAACAACTGAACCATCTTCATCAGGGGATCTAAACTCTTCTACATCAGTTCCTTATCAACAACCACATGAACATCTCACCCAGTATCCACTCATAAACAACTTGCTACTGATGCCTTATGGTGCTTCTTCAATTCTGTATTATCAAAGATCGAACCTAAAGATGTCAAAGCAGCAATGTCTGAGGACAGCTGGTTTAATGCTATGCAAGAAGAAATCCATGAGTTTGATCGTCTTGATGTATGGTAATTAGTACCTGCTCCAGATTGTGCTATGATTATTGCTCTCAAGTGGATCTTCAAAGTAAAGCTTGATGAGCACGGTGATGTTCTGAAGAATAAGGCAAGGCTAGTGGCTAAAGGATACCAACAAGATAAAGGTATTGACTTTGAGGAATCATTTGCTCCGGTTGCACGAATTGAGGCTACCAGAATCTTCCTGGCTAATGCTGCTAGCAAGAACATGGTGGTTTATCGGATGGATGTAAAGACCGCTTTTTTAATGGAGATCTCAGAAGTGGTTTCGTCGGTCAACGAAGGTTTTGTGAATCGAGCATCCCGCCCATGTTCACCGCTTGAAGAAGGCCCTTTACGGTTTGAAGCAAGCTCCAAGGGCATGGTATGATACACTGTCAAAGTTTCTTTTGACAAATGGATTCAGCAAAGGAGTAGTATATCCCACATTGTTCACCAGAAAGTCAGGCAAACATTTAATTCACGTTCAAATTTATGTTGATGATATTATCTTTCCCTCGACCAACCCTAATGAATGTGACCGATTTTCAAAGGAGATGGGCTCCAAATTTCAAATGTCTATGACAGGACAAATTTCGTTTTTCTTGGGATTACAAATTTCACAAAGTCCCGGAGGTATTTTTATTAATCAATCTATATATGCTATTGAAATCTTAAAGAAATTTGGATTTGATTCTTGTGACCCTGTTGACACTCCCATGGTGGAGCGTACAAAACTCGATGAGGACCACTCAGGGATCATGGTTGATCAAACAAAATATCATAGCATGATTGGATCCACGATGTACCTCATAGCTTGATGAACTGATATTACATGCTCGTTGTATGCATGTGTGCTAGATACGAGCTAAGCCTACCAAAAGCACCTTGAAGTGGTTAAATGGGTCTTCGGTATCTCCAAGGAACCATTAACATGGGACTTTGGTATTCGAAGGACACCGATATGTCACTAACAAACATATCGGATCATGAGACCATGCAAGGTGTCAAGATATACGTCGAAGTATGTCAGGAGGTGCTCAGTTTTTGGGAGATAAGTTAGTAAGTTGGTCTTCGAAGAAATAAATGAGTACGTCTATATCCTCTACAGAGAATGAATACATAGCCATGTCATCTTGTTGTGCTCAAATCTTATGGATGAGATCCTAATTATCTGACTATGGCTTTGTATTCAACAAAGTTCCTTTGTATTGTGATAACAAAAGTGCCATTGCTCTCTGCTGCAACAGTGTTCAACACTCAAGAGCAAAGCACGTTGACATTCGACATCACTTCATCAGGGAACAAGTGGAGAAAGGTGTGGTTGAACTAGATTTCGTAAGGACTGAATATCAGATGGCAAAAATCTTCACTAAACCTCTTACTAGAGAACGGTTTGAGTGTATCCTTCCACGACTAAAGCTCTTACTGAGACACTCAAACGTCTTCAGGAGGAAGACGAGGAGTAAAGGTGTTTTCTCATATATTCTTTGTATATATTTTATAAAAAAAAAACAAAATACAAAATTATAAAACCAACAAAAAGAAAATAGAAAAATATAAAATTTCAAAACCCATAAAAATCAGAAAATTTTGAAAAAGTACAAAAATATTGTTTTCATATCATGTTATCTGGTTTCGATAACATCTACGGACTTTGATCTGTCACTCAAAAATGGCACGGTTCTTTAGATGAAGTTCGAACAGAAATAATAAATTTTTTTATTAAAAAAAAAGATGGAGAAAAATGTTGGTTTATTGTCATTTCAGGCAGTAAACCGTTTTTAAAGAATGGACAAAGCCATGATTATTCTTATTTTAAAACATCATGCTCTAATTCTAAAAACAAAAGTTCATAAGGAAAGTTTGTCGCCAAAAAAACAAATGTTTCCTCACAAATATTTTTCCTTCTAAATATTCTTTTGAAAAATATTTGTCATCTAATGAAAACTAAATTGCTTTGAAATAATTCGGACTTAATTTTTTAAATCGCCCGGACTTATCATTTGTCAAAATCTCTATCACTCAATCAACAACTTCGGTCATTGATTGAGGGGGAGAATGATTTCAAACAAATCAAAAGGATTATTTTTCAAACAATTGGCACGAAAATGAGCAAGGCCTACTTTTGGATAATCAAAAAGAATAATTTTTTGTACAATTGGATCCAGACCAAGGTAAATGTTGTGTTTTCATAAGATATCTAAGCATGATTGATCACTGGAGTTTAAAGTCTCAAAATCTTATTCTTATCAGTTAAATGTTTTAAAAGCGAGTCACATTTCTCCTCAAAAAGCTTTCAAGAATAATTTAAAATAATAGAGATCACAATTCTCAAAGGATTTGAAAATTGTGATCGGGGGAGAATTTGTGATTTAAATTGGTTTTAAACTGATAATTCGATAAGTGGTTTTAGAAATATAATATCAAACTCTCCTCCTTACATGTGCCAAACGATTTCAAATTTTCCATGCACATGTTAAGGGGGAGCATTTATCTTAAACTAAAAAGGATTGAAACGTGATTGATTTATCTTATAGTGCAGGTTCTCTCTAATATGTGCAAAACACTTTCGAATCTCGAGGCACATATTGATGGGGAGCAATCAAAAGAAAACCTCATCCTTCCTAAAATATTTCATCCAAAGTACTTAAAATACAATATCTGATCGGGAAGTGATGATGATCATTTTAGAAAATGTTAATCAAAGATTGGATCTTTCATTCTCAATCTAAGATTTCAAAAGTCCTCTTGCCTCCATGTGCTAAAATAATTTCTAATACTTGAAGCACATGTTGAGGGGGAGCATTTCTAAAATATCAAAAACAATTAAGTTACAAAATGCTTTGATTTTATATCACAAGTACCTTGATTGATTTTCAAATGGTTTTCAATTGGTTTCGGTGGAATAAACAATACCAAAAGACCGACCAATTTATTTTATGCATGGAGATATAAGGATGGTTAGGTTAGGTATTAGTTCTCACGATCCCGCCAGAGTCGGAGGGATCTACCGAGGACAATCCACTAGATAGTGTAGAAGTCCTTAGGTATGATGAAAAAGGAGAAAATGAGAATATGGGAAGAGTATGAGAGCCGAGACAGGCTAGTAATGGAATAAACCCAACAAGGTTCTAGCTATAAAGTCTCGTAAGCAATCAAGGGTTGAAGAATGAATAATAATTGAATGTGAAAAGGTGAAAAGAAATAGCCTTCCATTAATTCAACCTTAGGCGTAAACCGGGTTCAATTCATATGCTACCGGTGGTTACTAAGGTAACGCGGTATTGAAGACAAGACGTCATGGACCCGGTGGACGACCGCACCAAACTTCCCAAGCTACTCAAGTTCCTCTTAAAATGGCTTGTTTCATTCTCACGGGAACCTACATAATCTATCGACTTTCTTAGAGATTGTTGATATTGAAGAAGGAGACCCTTTCCCTAGTCTCCGGCATAGGAAATCAAATGTTCACTATTGAGTCTAGAGCCAAGAGATCATCAATAAATCTTATTAGGACACAATTAATGAAGACTCATAGTTTCACACAATGTGGAATGCGAGAATATATTTTGAGAGTCCTACGCATTATTCTTGTGGTATTGCCAGAACATCCGAGTGATATGTAAAAATATTCACAATGAAGATGTAAATCCTTCTAGAGCCAACATCAAACAAGCTCTTGGTGGGTGACATGTGAGATCTTCTCGAAATATCAAACTTGTGACAACTGGATAGAAACGATGGGGCGATTCACTCTTGAATCAAACTTGGTCCAGGAAATGGATTGATGAATACCTTTGAAAAACCGGTCGTTGTGCTCAACAACTATTTTCTCTAGCACATCGACTGTGTATTAAGTTTTCAAAATCAAAAAGGGGTATTTATGATTGATAATTGATTTTCCATAAAACCTTCGTTGTATTGCAAAACACTTTCTATTAAGCAATACACGATTGTTTTTCAAATCATTTTCATCAATCGTGAATCTCAATTGGTCGGTTCACTCACTCCGTGTTGTCTTCTTTGAGGCGTTCCGGCTGAGAACGACTTGATTAGTCATGAAACCCCATCAAGGAGGTTCTTGAATTCTACGATCACAGGAAAGGTGCTTAGATCGATCAGCGGGAACCGTGGTTCTTGTAACCCCATTCAACGAAGTGATCAAAGACACATTCGATGCGCTTTATTGCTAATTGTTGTCTGCAGGGACACCGACGGTTGCGTACCGATCAAAATTGAGGAGTCAATCCATAAGCGCATGCTCACACAACACACTCACTTCTAAAGAAATCATGATAAATGCATATCTTCATCAACTGGCTCTGATATTTTCAATCCATGCTTCTGCTACACTGCTACAAATATCATGAATCAACAAAGTTTCCGCTACTCTGATGAGAAGATATCATGATCCAAAATGTGAGCATGTCGGTCCAAAAGTCACAACTTCACATAATGGAAATACAACAAAGGATGAGTCAAAGATTTGTTGTGGCTGATGATCTCAATGCTGGCTCAAAGAATCACCAACACGTAGATTAGTTAAAGACCTCCACTTGATGTACAACTCATGCGGAATAAGAAGAATCAGAGACTGCGAGCTACAGAGCAAAGAACTTATCAAAAATCCCAAAACACCAAAATGTAATATCTGTTTGTAATTGAGGTGACCTCCCTTAGGGAGAGATTGTTAGGATTTAGAAAATCATGTTGTTAAAGAGTCGGTCACCTCAAGTATATGTATTCGTTAGAAAGATCGTAGTCGTAGTCATATAGTGATAGTTAGTAGTTTGTAATGTAACACCGTGGAGGACGGACATGTCTTTACCCACTGTATGCCTGATCCACAGCCCGTAGGAGGCGTCTCATGTAACTAACTATAAAACAAATGATGAACCATGCATTCCATTATTCCAATCTCGAATAAATTGATCAGTGAACGGATATGAAGCACATATATACCTAAACACTAAGAGCAAGAGGTATGTTAACGCATCACAAGGCGTTAAGCCTTAACTCGCTTGCGTTAAGGTGCGTTAACCACACCGTCCCCCTGAGTTAAGGGTGCGTTAACCTCTTAATGCAGCGTGAAGGGGTGTTTGTTTTTTTCAGTTAAGGTGATCAGTTAAAGTGGTGAGTTAAAGTGAGTTAAGGTTGAATTATGATAAGGGGTGTTTTTTTTAGTTAAGGTGAAAGGTTAAAGCTGATGTGACGCTGTTAAAGCTTAACTTGGGTTATGATACCGCTTGCTCTAAGCACCTCGTGCCACAATATCGGCATATGGCATCACTTGAGATGTCGTTTTCAGTTTGTGTCTACTTCGACTTGGTGCATGTCAATATCAATCTTCGATCCATATCAAAACCGATAGATCAGATCAAAGGAATTCAACTAAATCTACTTTGTTTCCCGTAAGTTTTTGGTTTTACTGGTTTTGTAAGTTAGAATAAAAACATTTCTGTTGGGATTTTATAACAACCATTAACTCTACGAGTACGCATCGGATAATGTATCTAGTTTAAGTAATTACAATTAAGACATTTAATAAACAAATTAAGGAAAAGAGAACAAGAAAAAACTAACCCTCGTAGTCACCCGAAAACGAAACTAATAGTGGTTAAACTTACCACCTCTACCGTTGCTCACACAAACACGTCAAACGAATACGTCCGGATTACTAGCCGTATCACGCATACCCAAACAACTAATTGTAAAAGCTCAAACCCAAGGATCAAACAAACCCAATCCACCTGTTGTTGTTATCCGAGAACCAAAAGACACCCAAGAACAAAAAGCAATTATGTCCGATATCGGGTAAAAGGACCCGATATGCTTCTGCCTCTTTCTGCCCGAGAACACAGCAAAATAAACAAACTCTTTTGGTGACAACTTTTTAAAAACACACACTATATTAATTTTAAAAAACACACGCTTTGTATTTCAAAAACACATGCTTTGCATCAAGGGTCGAACCAGAATCACGATTTCGCAATTATATTTTTTTGCCGCTATACACTAGCGCTTTGTTAAGGTATTCGTCTAATACTTATTTTGGTACAAATGTAAAAATTTGCAAAAAAATATATCTTTTCCTTGTTCAATAGTCAATAACGTTTTGTGCTACTTGAGCTCTTTAATAAGTCAAAAACATAAAGATTTGAGTCACAAGTTGGCAAAAATATTGTGTTTGCCGTATGTAAGTGGTCTTTGGCCCAATGGTAAATGAGTTTTCCTAGGGTGTTGATCGGTTCGGTTATTGGTTTTTTCGGTTTGTTCGGTTTGGTTAATTCGATTAAAAAAAAAATTTAGGTCAACCCGAGAACCGAACTGAACCGAACAAAATTTAAATTCGGTTTTCGGTTCGGTTCGGTTTGGTTCTTGGGTTGACCCGAATAACCCGAATTTCACTATTTTTTTTAAGAAAAAATTAATAATTATATAAATATTTAACAAAAAAATATATTTCAAAACATAAAAAATGTTTTATTATATTATGATAATCTTTTAGTAGTATTTATTTGTATATATATTTCTATGAATTCGGTTTCGGTTTAAATCGCTAAACCCATAACTGAACCCGGAACCGAATTAGTAGTTCGGTTCGGTTCGGTTTAGCAAATTCAGTTCGGTTATTAGTTGGTTCGGTTATTTTCGGTTCGGTTTCGGTTTTCGGTTTTTCGGTTTTTTCGCTCACCCCTAAGTTTTCCTATAAGGCATAAAATAGTATGTTCAAGTTTCATTTAAGACATGTGTGTAGTAAGATTGTTATCTATGAATTAGTTAAAAGTTGTCGTTCAAAAAATACGATAAAAATGTCGCGCTGCATAATTGCTTTGTAGTTTTATTAAGAGTTAAAATATATAAGATTAATAGTAAAGCACTGTAATTGTTTGTATATTGACGTAAAACATGATGAAGACAAATTTATCTCGACCTGAATCGATGAATGAACCCCCAAAAAAAAAACCTCATAAAGTTCTAACTAAGTTGATGAACAACCAAGTATAAAAAGGTTGTTACGAAACGAAGCAAGGCGCTATTTGTGCTACATACGATCAAAATTCTTAAATCCGCCATTGGTAATAACATAAAACTGATGATTGTTATGTGGCACAAAGTTGATATCCGACAACCAGAAACAACTGACAATCGATTGTTTATCCATAATATAGAAAGTATAATTGACACGCTTATGATTTGTGGATATGAAACTTAGAAAAGAGGTTTGAAGATGCCTTTCATTCATTACATGGTTTTTTATTCTAATGTTTAGCCTACGAGACACAACTAACTCCTAGTGCTCACAACTACTTTTAACAAACACATATACTTTGAATCCGCATGTATTGGTGATGGTTAAAGATATATAATAAAAACAGTTTTAATTATGTATGTTAGTAATTCTAGTCTTTTAATTTATATGTAAGATAAGGAAATGTCATTTTCTTTTTATCGGGAGACAACGTCATTTTTAGATAAGCACTTTTGGATATATTTTCTTTAGCAATAAAGATCATTTCTTTTGGTAACACTAACAAACACTTGTTTACAAATCTTTATCAATCACTTCTATCAATTTTTTTGTTATGTTTATCTCTTTTACCTAATTCTAGTGCCTGATATTGTATTTTAGTTACGAAAATATCGTTTGATGTTAAACTTGTTGCCTTAGTTGTATTCAAACTAACTACAAATGTTTTCGAAATGCTAAAAAAATAGGAATATATGGCCGCCACTTTAAAAATGGATTGGGATTGTCAAATATGTAATTTGAACATCATAGGTCATGTTAGGTTTGTTGTGAGATAAGAGTTAATCTTAATAACATATATAGAGGTTTTACTCTTTTTTTTCACTCACAAATTACTCAACATTACCTCTTATATCGATTTGAACATGAGAGGATTTCAATCTTTTATAATTCGGGTCTTGTTTGGTTCACTTGAATATTTGATATGTGGACTTTTTTTAGATACAGATATATACTGTAGAATGAAAGATTTTGAGAATTTTAGATATTGAGTTAGGAAAATTGACAATGGAATATATTTGGGCCGGTCGAATAATTGTTTTGGGCCTCATGTTACATTGATGCATAAAGGCATTAAGCATCTCGGGTTGTCCAATGTAGCTATTGGTTTCACTTTTATAAAAGAGAAAGTTAGATACGAAATACTTTATGCACCGTATATAAGTGACCATTTAATTCCTATATACGAAAAATGAACTTTTGGCAGGTTGTGCGCGTGTGCAGGTGCCATCAAAATAATGCCACGTGTCCACCTTTTCGAGTGAAACAAACAAGATCGACACTTGGTACCTGACGCGCATTGGCACGACACGCTCCATGTCGACATGTTGCTAGAAAATGGTCCATGTAGGCATGGACGGACTCTATAATGCGGGTGTGGCGTACGACACCCAATTTCGAAAGCTACGAATGTAAAGTTTTACGAAAAACAGAACCTTTTAGTATGTGCAACACCCAAAATCATTTCCGTGTTACTTTAGTTTAGCCTGAAAACTATTTATGGTGCAAGTTTTATTGACTATAATAAAGAAAATTATAACAACCTTACCAAAAGAAATTGTGCAACACCCAACGGAATATTCTGGGTCCGTCCTTGCGTGTAGGCACGACACGCACATGGCTGACTAAAAACATTTTATGTGTTAAAATTTTAATTTTAGAGGTAATTTGGTAATTTGAAAACCCCAACACCCCAAAAAAAAAAATACTAATAAAATAGTATCTGCCCATCAACTTTGAAAGTCAAAGTATTCATATACACTACTAACACATGTTACAGCAGCAGTACATTAACATAAAACAAGAAAAATAGTTAAATTACTCTTTTACTCTATCAATCCATTCAGTATATACATTTTGCTGTGAATTTTTGTTATGGTTTTATGTTTGCCCCCTCCCCAAAAATAATAATATATATATATATATTTTTTGGCTCGCCTTGGATCTAGTGTGTGTTTTGTTGCTTATCCGGTTTCTTAGATTTTGAATTGTGTTGATGGTTTACAAAGAGCTACATATAGTTTTTCCTTACTAACAGTAAGATATGGTTTTGAGAGTAAGACAACGTACACATTTCTTAATCAGTGTGTTTTATTCAACTTAAGAGTGTAAAGGAAATGAAACAATTTTTCTTGATATAAAGTACCTAAAGGCTACACTACCTGTTAAACATGCATTGGTCAAAGTTTTTGGCATACGCCGAGCCACATGAAGTGCGTCGTGCGTCTGTTTGGTAAATCCATTGATGTTGGTTCTTTCTTGTAATATGGGTTGTGTATAAGTCTGATATGATATATAGGTATGGTGTTTTTCGGTTTAGGTTACTTGAAGAAATCGACTTTTTAGCTTATATGCACGTTAGTTAACTAAATTAATCTCATGATCCTTTTTGTTGTTTTAACCGCTCATAAATGTTTGTCTAAAAGTTTGACTCTAGATATCTTATCAGGACTCAGGAGGTTACATATTGACATGCAAACCATTTTTTTTTTGAAAGTTTACTTTTATTCACACAAAAACACTCACATCAAATCGATGGAGCAAACTATACAACTACCGGTTACAAAATGTTAAAGTGGAACCAGTCTTTCCATTCTACCGAACAGTGATTAAAACGATTCCTAAACCACAAAAAACTAGAGGACTTGATATCTTGAATAATCTTCCGAGCGTCCACCCTTAAGTTGTTGAAACGATTGTCGTTTCTCGCTTTCCAAATACACCAACAAGTAATGAACGCCACTCCCTTAACAATATCCTTATACCTCATACTCAAACCTGACATCTTATGAATCTTATAAATATCAAACCTGTCAAAAAGAAACACAGGAGGCAGCTTGCACCAACTCCCCACCAAATACCACACTTCCATGGCGATCTCACAGGCACAAAAAAGGTGATCCGTAGATTCTACAAAGAATCCATAAAGCTCACAAAGCAAGAATCAAAGCAACACTTACGAACACGGGAGAGCCTCCATCGTTGGGAGCCTATCTAGCCCCAAACCTCCACATCATAATATTGCATTTATTAGGAAGCCATTTGACCAATTTGAACTTGAAATTATTGGAGTAGTCTTTGTCGCTCTAAGGAACTTCTTAACAGCGAACACCGAAAGCTTGATTAGTGTTCCAAACCCATTTCCACATGTCTTTACGGTCATTAAGGGATATCCCAGCCATCATAGCTTCCAGCCTAACCTTCTCCATCTCCTCGCCATCCGACAGCGTACCCCCCTGCGCCAACCACTCGTCATCAAAGACACCAGAATTAATACCAAACCTGTCAACGACCAAGACTCTTTTGTTCCTTTCCCTTTTAAAGAGCAGGGGAAATTCCTCCTTCAGCTCCTTCTCGTTGACCCATAAATCCAGCCAAAATCTGATATCCTTTCCATCTCCCACCACTCCTTTGAACATACGGTCCAACTGGACCCCCGCCACTTTGGTTTTTGAAATAGTTCTCACTATCGCAGGCCAAACCCCCGACAATGAGGACTTCACCGGAGCGATAACCGACCTCTCGAATTACCATGAATAGCATCAATAACCTTCTTCCATAGACTTCTGCTTTCGTTCAGTATCTCCAAATCCATTTAGACAAAAGAGCAATGTTGGTATCCATCAACCTATTTAAGCCAAGCCCCCCCATACAAATAGGAGAAGCCACTTTATCCCAACCCACCCAATGGATCTTCTTAGCCTCACTCGAGCCTCCCCATAAAAAGCTTTTAACCAACTTTTCCAAATTTTCAATGACCTTGACCGGAGCTTTAAACAAGGACAAATAATAGGTGGGGAGATTCTCCAGGACCGCTCTAATCAATGTCACCCTACCCCCGATAGAAAGGCATGAAGCTTTCCAACTGGAAAGTCTAGATTTGAAAATATCGATAAGAAACTCCCAATTCGCCACCCTATTCATGTTTCCCCCTATTCTAATACCAAGATAATCAAACGGAATAGCACCGACCCACAAGACACACCATCCGCCACCCTTCTCACTTCGTGAGTCCACCACACCAACCCATAAATCAACGACTTCCTCATATTAATATTAAGGCTCGAACATATGTAAAAGCATCTAAGGATGCGAGTAATCTTACTAATATTCTGAGCCGACCAATCCCCCATAAAAGAGCAATCGTCGGCATACAACAGATGCGAGACAGAAGGGCCATGATTAGGAAGTTGAATACCCTCGTAAATACCACTGTCACCCGCCTTCTTCATCATACAGGAGAGCGCCTCCATGACGATCAAAAACAAAAAGGGGGAGAGCGGATCACCCTGACGCATCCCTTTTTGACATTGGAACTCAAAGGTGGGCGAGCCATTAACCAATACAGCCGACCTAGCCGAAGAAAGGATACTACGTATCCAATTACACCAAAGATCCGGGAAACCCATTTGAGACATAATGGCAATCAAAAAATTCCAACTGACATTATCATATGCTTTGTTAAAATCCACCTTGAAAATAAAAATCCCTTTCTTCTGTTTTTTTGCCCATGACACAATCTCATTCAAAATCAACGGCCCATCTAATATTGACCTATTCCCCAAGAAGGCAGATTGATTAACCGAAATAATTGCATTCATAACCACTTTAATCCGGTTGGCAAGAACCTTAGACACAACTTTACTTATTACCCCAACAAGGGTAATAGGCCTGTAATCATTGAGATGACAAGGGTCTCTAACTTTAGGAATGAGGGTGATGAGCGCCGAGTTGCACCCCCAACTGAAACCTCTACCTTCTCGAAGAGACTCAAATACGCTGCTAAAATCATCTTCAAAAAAAGCCCAGAATTGTCTGATATACTTAAAAGAAAAACCATCCGGGCCGGGGGCCCGATCCTCCCCACACCCAAAGACAGCCTTTTTTATCTCCTCTTTAGAAAAGCGACTCACCAAGGAATCAGCCACCTCCCTAGATAACTTATTTTCAATGCCACAATCAGGAATAGGTCTATCCTTCCATTCTTCTTTGAACTTACTTCTGAAAAACTCGAAAGTGTGCCTCTTAATCAATTTCGGCTTAGAGATCCATTCGTCATCAACCGAAAGCCCGTGAATCGAATTGCTCTTTTTTCTATTATTGATCAAGCCATGGAAAAACCGATTATTACCGCCCCTTCGCATGCCCATTTATTTCTAGATCTTTGTTTCGATCCTTGGTCTTTCGGATGTCAATATCTTCCATCTTTTCCGACATTCGTTTCGATCCACATTTCCTCTTCCGACAATTCATTCTCTTCCATACTCCTATCAAGCTCCTCTAACTCCTTCCTACACATTTCAAATTCTTCGCTTTCTTTCAACACAAACTTGTCGCGCCAATCTTTGTCGACCACGCAACCACCTAAATTTCAACAACGCTTTTTAAACGGATCCCGATATTCGAATTCCTCCAAAGCCTTAGTAACCACTTTAATTCAATCGGGATTATCCAACCATGAGTTAAACGCCCGAAAGGCTTAGGCCCGAAATTTTTGTCAACTAAAGAAAGTATAATCGGGTTATGGTCGAAAGCCCTCAGCATCACCCTAAAACATGCCACTCGCCATCTATCAAAAAAATCCTCGCTAACCAAAACCCGATCAATTTTACTCATCTTCTTGCCCTATCGTCCTCCTTTAGGTACGTAAACTTACCTCCGACCATCATGCATTCGTGAAGATCGGTAGTGCCAATAAACTCATTGAAGTCTTTAGCACAACTATTTTTGAAATTCGACCCTTTTCTTTCATCTTTATTTCGCACTGCATTAAAATCCCCAATCATAATCCAGCAACCCCTATTACTATCCTTCAAATTCTTTAATTCCTCCCACACCAATCCTTTAGCCCTTCTCGATTGAGGAGCGTAAACATTTGCCACGAAAACCATCGAATCAATACCATAGTTTGATTATATTACAAGTTATAAAGGTACAACTTACAAGACTATATGTTTATTTAAGTAGCAATAATTATGAATTTTAAATTATGTTAAGTTTATATGTTATATCTATGATTTCATTTTCAAGAATTTTTTTTGACATATGTTTGTCAAGTTCTCACCTAACGACAACATTCTATGTTATATCTATTTTTAAATGCACAAAGTGACAAAGTGATCAACTATGTATCTACCAGTCATGCATACTGTAGCAGAATCATGAAAATAAGATGCAGGAGGCAAAAATTATTTTAGACAATATCAGTAAAATATGGAAAAAAAAAATTAAAATTTTCATGAAGTTAACGTTACGGAGAGTGTCGTTGCAAATCCGTTGCAAATGGTTATTATTTGCAACGGATTTGCAACTGATTCCTACCGTAGCATTAGCTCACTTGTGTTGTAATGTTTTGATTTAGAGATGAAAAATTTGTAACGCTTTAGAGTGTTAAATGTTGAATGGAGACAATTTTAGTTTTAAATAGGGATGTTTTCGAAAAAAAATCTAAATTAAAAAAAAAAAATTATACTAAAATTTTAACTTTTTCGACTAGTTATGAAAAGCACCGGCACTTTACTTGCTACATACATCCGTCTTCCTACCCAGCATGCATAGTTGACTTGAGAAAGTATCATATTTTGACTAGCGTGACTCAAAGAGTCAAAGGTAGTAGTTGATGACTCGGTGAAAATATTTGTTTTTTACTTTTATAAAATATTATACTATATTGATTAATGGAATTATGTATTTGAACAATGTTCTTCATGTAATACAATTATAAAACGTTTTTTGCATGCTTAAGTATCACCAATTAACAAAGTTTACTTGAAAAAGCATCTTTGATACATTAACCACACGAAATCTCAACTTATTTTTAAACTTATTTCTCCCATGCTGAAAACTCGTCATCTTTTTCACAACACAAAATTCAAATAACTCGTCATCTTTTTCACAACACAAAATTCAAATCGTTCACAACTCTTTCACCTAATAAATCTTTATCAACATATTGATCCAATGCAATAGTTTTTTTCAACTTAGCATCGGAGATGCTCTTAATAAATACAAGTAGAAATTCTTTACTAAAAACCTTGACAAATGATTAAAGTATCTACGATGTATGCACTAAACTTTTACGTTATCTTAGTGCAAAAGACGAATAATTTTAAAATATGCTTTCGCTAAAAAGACATTACTCCAATGGTACTAATCTTTTGTAATAAATCTAGGACTAAACTTTATTTAATGATTTTATTTGACTCGGAAAAGATGTAAGTTAAAGATTAATTACATTATAAGGCTAAAATTTTACTTTAATGCAAATGAATAATATAACATTATTATTTGATGCATTTTAAACATTATTATTCATTACACTAAATAAATGTCAAATTCTAATGCATACATTGGAAGACATTTTTTGCATTTTTGCACTATTTTAATGCAAAAAATATGTTTAATGCAAACATCGGAGATGCTCAGCAAACAAGGATATATACCATGAAACTGGAGGCTACATAAGTGTAATTACTATGGAAATAATGGTGAGGGGGTTGGTTAACATAATAAGTGTAATTACTATGGAAATAATGGAAATAATGGTGAGGGGGTTGGTTAACATATTAAAATGACAACACGCGAATATGTGGCTAGTTAATAAAAATAAACATACCATCCATCTCTTCATATTCCCAACTGGATGACAACAATAAAAATTCACACAAATAAAATAATTCACAAAATTGCTCGTAGAACGAAGCCGAAAAGGGTCCTGCTATATGCACCAATAAAGTAAAAATAATAGACTAATAGCCTTACATCGTAAATTGTGATACTAGGTACTCGTATTTTGTAACATTAATTACTTCATAATTAAGTGGACCATACTTAGTAGTTTGTAACTTTTCTATATTACGTAAATATCTTTTTGAACAAAGTATTATGTAAATTGAGATACTCATATTTTACCTTTATGTTTTACTGTTAGTTTACTTTTACATATCACAAAGTTTTTATAACGTTTTAACTTTTGCGATTTTGAGTTTCAAAACAAAACTAAACTAACATATCAAATAATTAAAAACCAAAAGTCGTATAATAATTTTTTTAAAAGGTGAGTCTAAATACACCAATATGATGTTACCTTAATTACATCAATCATTTTACTTTTACTTTTAATTCACCAAATGCATAAATGATTACACTAATCATTGTCTTTATTTTATTTTATTATTATTTTATAATCATTATTATTAATCTTTTAAACTCTTTTTTTAAACCTTATACAATTATATTCTTTTATACTTATGAAATTATACTAATTTTAAGTTTTATTCACGCATATGATTCAAAAATGCAAAATATATATTATATTTGACTAACTTAATCGAAAGAAAACGCAAAATTATAATAACATATGTATGTATTAATTGTTGAATTATCTCTTCAAGTTACATCAACAACAATACACCAATATGATGTTACCTTAATTACATCAATCATTTTACTTTTACTTTTAATTCACCAAATGCATAAATGATTACACTAATCATTGTCTTTATTTTATTTTATTATTATTTTTATAATCATTATTATTAATCTTTTTAAACTCTTTTTTTTTAAACCTTATACAATTATATTCTTTTTATACTTATGAAATTATACTAATTTTTAAGTTTTATTCACGCATATGATTCAAAAAATGCAAAATATATATTATATTTGACTAACTTAACTGAAAGAAAACGCAAAATTATAATAACATATGTATGTATTAATTGTTGAATTATCTCTTCAAGTTACATCAACAACAATACACCAATATGATGTTACCTTAATTACATCAATCATTTTACTTTTACTTTTAATTCACCAAATGCATAAATGATTACACTAATCATTGTCTTTATTTTATTTTATTATTATTTTATAATCATTATTATTAATCTTTTAAACTCTTTTTTTAAACCTTATACAATTATATTCTTTTATACTTATGAAATTATACTAATTTTTAAGTTTTATTCACGATATGATTCAAAAATGCAAAATATATATTATATTTGACTAACTTAACTGAAAGAAAACGCAAAATTATAATAACATATGTATGTATTAATTGTTGAATTATCTCTTCAAGTTACATCAACAACATATCTTTCAATGTCTTTATAATACAATGTTACACGAAAATATATAATAGAGTGTGGAAGCCTAGCGTTATATCTAGTTCGTTCAGTAAGAGGGTTTATTATTATTATTTTTTTATTTTTTACAAAAATGTTAATCAATATATGTTTTAAATTTTATTTGTAGAATCAATTGTAATATGCAAGTTGATAATGTGGTCTTCAGCTAGTATTTAATTACATGGGTAGTCGACGTCGCAACACGCGAATATGTGGCTAGTTAATAAAAATAAACATACCATCCATCTCTTCAATTTCCCAATTGGATGACAACAATAAAACTTCACACAAATAAAATAATTCACAAAATTGCTTGTAGAACGAAGCCGAAAATATTAGTGTGTTTAGAAAACTAGTTTTATAATAAAATATTATTTTGAAATTGATTAAATTTATCAATTTAAAAAATTATTATACGACTTTTGGTTTTTAATTATTTGATATGTTAGTTTAGTTTTGTTTTGAAACTCAAAATCGCAAAAGTTAAAACGTTATAAAAACTTTGTGATATGTAAAAGTAAACTAACAGTAAAACATAAAGGTAAAATATGAGTATCTCAATTTACATAATACTTTGTTCAAAAAGATATTTACGTAATACAGAAAAGTTACAAACTACTAAGTATGGTCCACTTAATTATGAAGTAATTAATGTTACAAAATACGAGTACCTAGTATCACAATTTACGATGTAAGGCTATTAGTCTATTATTTTTACGTTATTGGTGCATATAGCAGGACCCCTTTAAAATATGTTATTTAAAATCATTTAACGCCTGTGTGCTAAATGAATATTCACATGCCAATTAGAGTATTAGACATTGAGGACAATTTAATGTATTTGGATTTTTTCAGCTTCTTGTTACTCCAAACATTATTTGCATGTTGTGTTGTCCGCTTCAAACCTACATTTGTTTAGCAAATATAGATTTAACAAATATATATGAAGGTAATTGAGTTTAATTTTAGAAACATATGCAATTACTTTGGTCATCTTTTATGGGTGTTTAGTCAAATACCATCTTTGTAATGTGTGTTTTACTTTATTGTAATTATAGACTCAAAGTCAATTTCTTTATGATTCCTCGTGTTTTCCTGAAAAAGAAAAGAGAAACGAAGTTGACTTGGAGTCTACTAATTCAAGAAAAAGTATTTTCAAAGAACAAAGTTCAAATGACCAAGTAGATAAACAGCTATTTCAGAGATATAAAATGAGTGGAAATTTAATAGTGAGCGACTAGGGGTGGATGGTGGTTGGTTCGATACGTATTGAAAGCTATTTATAGATCTAACCTAACTTTTGAGTTAACCATTACAGAGGGCAGGGGTGAAAACAAGTCGATCCAAACTCGAGCCTACCAGAATTTGAGCTCGGCTCATTTCAAGCCTTATTTTTTAAACTCAAGTTCAGCTCGTGATATGTTATACAGGCTCGAGCTCGACTCGTTTATACGATTTGGTAATGAAAAATTAAAGTTTGGCTTGAGCTCGGCTCGTAACACATCTATTTTGAGCCTGTTAATAAGCTTGTTATTTAGCTCGTTTATAAGCTCTCATATAAAACAAATGCATAACGTTTTATATATGTTTAGCACTTAAAATATCCTAGTGTCGTTTAGGCTCGCGAGCCTAATCGAGCATTGTATGTAAAGCTAGGGCTCGAGATCGATTAATAAATGAGCTAAAAGCTTGAAAGTTCAGCCTCAGTTTAAATTCCTGCTGCTTTTCTTTTTCACCCCGATCCTGAACTTTTCATGAGCAATTTGGCTCATTTCTGCCCCTACATATTTACAATTCATTTTTCTAGTCCTTCTTAACTTAAAATACTTTCATAAGAGAAGACACGTTTGTTTAAAACTTAGAAATTAAAAAAATGAATAATGTTGTTAAACTTAAATACCTTTACTTCTTATTAATGAAACTCCGTTAAATAATTCTATATTTGATTAGAATTGAAACTACTAACTTTCTTCGATCTCACTTACTTCATACTAAATATATACATAAATAAAAATTGCATACACAAATTAGCGCTACTATGAACTATTGCCGCTATGTGCGGGTCCAGTCTTAAAAAATACATATAAATTCATGTAAAACTTTCGTTTTGACAACTTGTTATACTTCTTTGGGGTTGGTTGTAGATACCCCCAAATGGATATTAGCACTCATTTTTTATTTTTATAATTTTGTATATTTTTTATAAAATTATAAAATTGAAGTATGAAACAAAAAATATAAAATTTAATAAGTAAAAAGTATTAATAAGCTGAAAACATAAAACAAAAAAACTGTATTTTACAGTCTTGTAACGATAAAAGTGGCTTAAGAGATTTGAGGTTACCCCTAAGAGCAACCCACATTCATAACACCATACCAATAACACCGCCCGTCGCGTCAGCGCCACATTAGCTTTAACATTTAACATTAACATCCTCAAAAAACACCCACAACCATAACATCCTAATAACATCAATAACACCAGTAACGTTTCATATTTTCAATTTCAACCCCTAAATTAAAACAAACACTTCATTTATTAAACCAAAACAAACATTTCATTAAAATTGAAAACATATTACAATACGAGATTAAAAAAAATTACAAATAATAAAAAATGATTTTAGGTTTTTTTTTTTTTTTTTTTTTTTTTGTAAAACTAGCCGTTAGGGACTAATTTTGAAACTTTTGAAATTTTTTTGAAACCTAACGGATACTAGCCGTTTAAGGGACTATAATTGAAATTTTTTTGATTTTTTTTTTTTTTTTAAAACCCACTAACGGGCGTTAGTGGAGCAACGCCCAACCTTTAACGCCGTTTTAACGCCACATTTCCAACGTTCAACGCCACTAACGGGCGTTAGTTTCGGCTTTAACGCCGTTGGTGCGTTAAGGATGGGGCTAGGGCTGTAAACGAACCGGGCGAACACGAACGAAGCCGTGTTCATGTTCGTTTATTTAATTTTAACCGGACAAATAAACGAACACGAACACTTAAACGGACAAATTTTCTTGTTCATGTTGGTTTATTAATAAAATGAGTTGTTCGTATTCGTTTATGTTCGTTTATTAAGACATTAAACCAACGCTAAACGATCGAACATAAATGAACATGTAAAGCAAACATAAACTTTATTAAATTATCACAATATATTATTTTAAAATGTTGTTTTGTTTAAATAAACCAATCTTAAATCATACAATTAAAGATATCGTATACGAACATAAATAAATAAACATAAACGAACGTTAACGAACGTGATAATCGGACGCTCGCGAACATATATAAACGGACGTGGCTTTGTTCGTGTTCGTTCATTTAACTAAACGAATAAAATATTGTCACGCTCGCTCATTTAATAAATAAACGAACATAAAGAACTTTTACCAAGCGGTTCGTGAAACGCTCACGGCTAACGTTTGATTCATTTACGTACTAGATGGGGCTGCTCTAACAATAATTGTTTACAAAAGACAAAAAAACATTCGTTTTCACAATAAAAGTGGTTTACTATGCATGTTTTTCAAAAAGTAAGTGTCATTTTCATATTTTTTTAATTGGTGAAAACTTGTTTTTATTCTTCAAAAATCCAAGCGCATATACACAATTATAATACATATTTTTTTCACATGATCACCATAATCTCACATTTTCACATTATCACCATAATTTCACTCAATCGGTTAAGACTTATAAATGAACTCTTATCTCATGGCAAACTAAAATATTATTTGTATTAACATAGTTTATAGTTAGTCCGATTTACAATTTATTTTTAATATCAAATCCCACATCGCCCATGAGGTAAACCATGTGAAAGCTCTTACCTTATAAAGAAACCTTCTCACCTTATGAGACGGAGGTGCTTCTAGGGTTTCTAGTTTCCCTCTGTGTGTGTGTGTGTGTGTGTGTGTGTGTGTGAGATTATCCTTTATATGTGTGAAATGATAATATCCGGGTTCCTACAATGAACGTCAAGCTCGTTGATGGTTACCAATGAGTACTGATTGTTGAATAGAAAGTCACTGCTATTCAATAGCTACGCCATGTTAAATGTGGAAAATATTAAGATTTACTCTCGAGAGACATTTGTTTTAATATATAGGCTCATATTTGAGGTAGTCAAGTGAGGTCTTTTAGACGTGTCAAACCTTCAATTGAGAAATACACATTCTATTAAATGTGTCTATACTTGAAATACACAAAATGTTGTTTTAATTCATTGTTCTTGGGCCAATGAGTAAATATTATAAGATAATACTAGGTTGAGAAATTTGCTCAGCAATTTAAGTTTAAATTGAAATAAGTCTTGGTTTTAATCTCAAAGTTTTCTAATTCACAAGAAATAACTGAATTAATTCGGTGTTTTGAAAAAGATCAGTCAACACCTATTTGTTTATGGAGATGGGGTTTATTCACCAATTGATATTTTTTAGAGAAGTTTAAGATGAAAACCAAACACCCTAAATTTTATAGATACAATTGAAATTTTTGGAGAAGTTTAAGATGAAAACCAAACACCCTTAAATTCTACAGATACCAACAACCAAGGTTGTCAAGATTGCGATCATACTCGGGATTATTGTCGTTTTGCAATATCAAGATCGTAAGATCGGACCACGATTCTAAGATCTTATTATAATGTCATTTTCTTAATAGTTTTGTAATATTATTGAAACTACAAATTAATAAATCATTATATATCATAAACATAAATATGATTTTTTATTATAGAAATGTTGTCATAAATTATAAATATGAAACGTTTAATAAGTTAATATGTTGTTTTTAAATTCTATAAAACTAATCCATAACTTAGTTTTACTTTTTCCTCCGTCTTGGAGAAATAATTGTCATCATTTGACAATAATTTTTTAATGTCTTGGTAATAGAAAAATGAAAACAACATTACACCCTTTTCAATTTTGATTCTTAATACCCTTTTTATCACACGTGTTATGTAATACTTAATGAAAATTACACCAATGAAAAAACATTATATAGTCAATCCATTCATATGTTTGCATCAATTATTATATAACAAAAACGAAAATATTTAAGATCAAATTTGAGAAATTAAGACTTTAAAAATCAAACGTTGACAATTAATTTTGGGACGGAGGAAGTAGTTTTTAGTAGTTTTTAACGATCAAGAAAGTTAAATTCATTTCAGATTAGTTATTAAGATCTTATGATCAAAATCGATATCTTATAAGTTTTAAGCTTACTATAATCATATGTAGAATCTATAACGTTTTTGCTTTGTAACATTGTAAAATCTTAAAATCATGATGCCATCAACTGCTACTATACAATCAGTCAAATCACGCGGGAGTTGGCAAAGTAGTTACTGTATTTTAGTAAACAATTCTTGGTGACATGTTCATGATCACATGTCGACTATACTCTTATTGGATAATTGTCTATATAAATACTTATTTGCTACACTCTTGAATAACCACATTTTCTCTTTGCATGAGCTTACACAAAATAACAATGACAACCATGAAGTTTGCTTTCTTCTTACTATCTCTTTATGCTCTTCTTGGAACTCATCATGCTCGAAACTTACATGGTATTTGATTGATCATCCAGCTTTCTTTCCATAATTTCATTACTTTAATAGTACTGCATAATCGAGCTTAGTTGCGTTAATAACACTCACTATGACTGATTAATGTTTTCTTCCAAAACATTATTAACCGGCAAATCGTTGTGTATTTCAAGCTTGTGTATTTATTTAGTAAGTTGTCTTTTTCGTAGTGGATGTAATTCAGATGGTAATCGAAGCACTAGAATTTCAATCGCTAGACCAAACTACTTATGGTCGAGTCCCAAGTAGAACACCCCCATCACCATCAGTTGCACCTTCACGGGGACAAGAAACTTTCGGCCAAGTTAAGCCTAAAGCACCACCAACACCATCAATGGCGCCGCCCCCACGTCGAGAAGGAACTTACGGACAAGTGAAGCTTAAAGCACCACCGACACCATCAATGGCGCCCCCACGTGGAGAAGAAACTTACGTACAAGTGAAGCCTAAAGCACCACCAACACCACCAACACCAGCAATGGCACCCTCACAAGGAGAAGGAACTTACGGACGAGTTAAGCCTAAAGCACCACCAGCACCATCAGTAGCACTATCACGAGGACAAGCAACATATGGTGAAAACAACCCTAATCCAAAAAGTCGAACCACATATGATAAAGACACAAATGAGCCAACAGGTGCGCTAGCTAGTTATTTTATTTATTTATTTATTTATTTTAATTTATTTATTATTTTAATTTTATTTTAATTTTATACACTTTATTCAAATGTTCAAATTTTGTACAAAACTATAAATTTAAAGTCATGGTACTAACTGAATACTTTCTAGCTTGTGTATATAATTAACAAGTACTCTTGTTTGTAGGGGATGTAATTGAGATGATAATCGGAGAACAAGAATTCCAATCTCTCGACCAGACTACTTATGATCGAGTCCCGAAAACACCACCATCACCATCAGTAGCACGCTCACGGGGACAAGCAACTTATGGCCGAGATAACCCTAGTTCGGATAGTCAAACCACAAATGAGCTAACATCAGTCTAGACAGACCCCAATCAACCTCGAGCTCCGAGGTTGACCTTCGATGATAAGCGACACTCTAATTTGGTTACTATCGTACGCACGCCATTTAATAAATGGGGCTGAGTGAGAGTCAATCATTTAATGCTTATAAAAATATTTGTCTTTCTTCATCAAGAAAATAATGTTAACTATAAAATATAGTACGTACTAGCTTTATGTATAATTTTATTAGCCATGTGAAGATTATAACAACTTTTTACTCTATAATGCATTGCTGAATTGAATTTAAAAGTTTGATATGATTGTCGAATTGATGTTCAATAAGCACTATGTTTCGATTTTGATTAAAAAAAAAAAAATGTTGTGGGAAAAAAAGCTTTTTACTATTGTTACCATAGATAGATCAAGAAACGACCGATTAAATATGCTTAATTGGCTGTATAAATGATTTGGGAGAAGTTTATTATAGTTTATTGAAGAACTTAGACTTTTTCTTTGCTGTAATTAACGGACAATAAATTAACTTAGGGTTTATATTTTATTTTTATTAGGTTTATTTTGTTTTCTAATAGAATTATGTATCTTGTTTATAAAGATTGTTATCTTGTTAGCTTATAAATATAAGTTATTGTAATTTCATTTCATTATACGATCAATAAGATATATTTGCTATTTTAATGGTCTCCGAACTTTAAGTAAGATCCATCACAAAAAATTGCTATCTTTTGGTTATCGACAGCTTGGTGATCAAAGGGATCATATTTATTTATTTTACTTGAATAATCTTTTTTATTTGTTTTATTTTAATATTTTTAATTTTATGTCAAATGTATAAACCCCATCACACAAAACCCTAGCCGTGTCAATACTATCTTCTTCATAATGGATATCATTGTTATCAACTACAAGAGTTAACCACCAAATTGCCGCTCACTCCTAAAAGCAAAGCAAGCCATGGCATCAAAAAAATATCAAACCTCCCAAAAAAGTGAGAGACCGTCAAGCAGTATACAACTTTGTTGTTAAATACAAAAGAGAGAAACCGTCAAGCAGTATACAACTTTGTCGTCAATACAAATCTATATTCGCGCAAACCATCAACAAAGAAGAGAAGAAGAAAAGAAGAAAAAGAAGAAGCGAATTTAGCTTTTGTGTTAGTTTTCCATTCGAAAGCATCATGTTCAAATTATGAGGGAGTATTAGACAATTAAATATGTCAGGGTTTATATTTATATAGGGGAATTAACGCAGAAACCCGTGAATTACTCGATTCTCCTAGACCTATTCCGAGCATGACACCCGACCAAGATTTGGAGTGTATTCGACGGATTTCTGAACATTGCTATAAATGGCATATGGAGACACGGTATGGACTAAGGGATAATTTCGATCATAAGGTGATGAAAACATTGACCAAGCAAGAATATAATTATGGTAAAATTTTTGAAAAACGGAGGCTAGAAAAGGCCAACGAAAGTGAAGCTTGTAAGGTAGAAAAAGCAAAGAGTGTATTTGGAGCAAAGATTGGAAACAACTTAGAAAAGATGATCCTTGACCATATCGAGGAATCGAGGGAACGAGACGAGAGAATTGAAAAAATTCATGAAAAACACAGTTTCTTCTCTTAAGACTCATGAAGACCGGATAAAGGGTTTGGAGAAGAATGTGAACTTATGCTCGAAAGACATCACGGATTACCTTGTTGCAGGGAAGAAGAAGTTGTCAACACAGTTGAAACATTCTTTGAAGAGCCCACTACCTTCCGGAAAAGGTTAAGCGAAGAATCAACAAGGAGAAACTCTTACTCCTTGACATTGGAGCTCTCCGGTAAACATCCCTCTTGTTAATTACATTAGAACCGACCTAACAATGTTTTGCGGGAATCAAATAACGATTTTGATGAGACGGTTCAACTTAACGAGAGATGTTCGCAGATTTTAAGAAATGAAGCGCGCAAAGGAAAAAGATCCCGGTTGTTTCACTCTCCCTCGCTTGATCGGGAGTCTCAATATGTGTAACGCCCTTGCTGATCTTGGAGCGAGCATAAGCATAATGCCTCATTCAATGTTCCTACGTATGGGTATCGGAGATCTTAAACCAGCCAAATGAAGATTGAAATGGCCGATCGATCCATGTAGTCACCCTTGGGAATTGTTGAGAATGTATTGGTAAAAATTAAAAAAAAAAATTTCTTCCCGGCTGATTTCGTGATTCTTGATATTCCCGAAGACAACAGAATACCTATTATTTTAGGAAGACCATCGCTACTGCCCATGCAAAAGTGGATGTCTTCGTTCGGAAATTAACTCTCGAAGCTAATGGGAAGTAGCTACGTTCGGACCTAATGAACTTCATCACGCCTCAAAATGTTTGCGCGATTGACCCTATATGCGATTTTGGTGATGCATTGAAAGAGTTTCTTAGTGATCCCCAAGACTCCTTCAAATCTTGGCGAGATAACTTCGTGGAAATATTTTGATGTGTTTGTCAATTTTGAAGAAGAAGATGACTTGGGAATCAGTGCCGATGATTTCTCTAGTGACGTCGAAATGGTCCATTGGCACAACAACTCTGAAAATACTTTTTCACAATCTGACCAACCTAAGTTTTATGAGATGGGAACTCGAATCCATCATAGGAACCCCTATTATCTGAAAATTTCATGCAAGATTGGGTTCATTGATTTCCATCCGTTCATCGATACAGATTCCCTAGTAAACATCATTTCGAAAGAGTGCTACAACCAAATTATGGAAAAAGAACTTGAATATAAAGGAAACAATTTCCTAGGGATTGCGACAAACATTCGTGTCTTTGTTGGGACTCACTCATTTTTGGTCGATTTTGTGGTTTTGGATGACGTTAGCGAGTTCGTGGAAGATGGGCTAACCGGGGTGATTTTCGGGAAACCCTTTCAAGAACTATCTGGGCTAGATAAAAATAAGAAGGAAGGGCTAGTATGGTTAAAGATTGGCGAAGATAAAACAACTTTTAAAATGCCAAGGACTGTTAAGAATTTTAAAAAGTGGACTAAGAAGCAGTTAAGCCATGCTTAGCCACTGCTCGACATTAGTGACGAAGATAAAGCCAAAGGTATTAACCACCCCTACCAAAAGTTCAAGAATTTTTACTTGGGGTGTTTAGAACTGGGCACGGACTACAAACGGGATGAGAATCTGATCACTTGGACTCAACGTGGAGATTGCCACATCCACGAAATGACAAACAAGCACTTCTAGCCCCATGGCCTTGAGTTTAACTTAAAGACTTGTAAATAAAGAAAAGTTCTCTTTCGGGAGACAACCCGAATTATCCCTTTCATTTGTTTTATTTCTATTTCTGTTGGGTTTTTTTTGTTTTTAACCATTTTTGCAGGAAATCGGAGAAACGTTGCTGTAGCATGCTGAACGTAGCTTCTCAGAGCATTACCAATTACGGCGTAATCCCATGAAATGGTTACGCCGTAGCTACACTCCTATAGCGTCTGCCAGGTTTTGCTTTAATTATGGCGTAACTCCTTATAAGAGTTACGACGTAACTATCATTTGGAGCACTTCTTTCTTTTTAAACACAATAACTTTGTATTAGTTTTTAAATGAACTTTGTGGGTATGTTCCCTGTAATCTCTCACGAGACTACACTCGTCCACTTGGGACACCAAGTGGTTTAAAACTTGTTGCACACGCTAAATGCAACCGTGATTCCTCTGAAAGTGAGTTAGGTTTCTTTTTCATTTTTCTTTTCTTTTTAGAATTATGCTTGTCGGTAGTGTGATTTCGAGGATTGAAGTTTGCTCGTGGATGCTTATCGAAGTCACGATTCTTTTGTGGGTCTTCTTTCTTTTTGGAGCAAATTTCATGGAAGTTCTCGCTCTAATTCTACTTTTCTCTTCACCTTTATTTAACACTTAGTACAAAAGGGACTTTGTACATTTCAAGTGAGGGGACGGGAGTAGAATTGTCTCTTGAACTTTAATTTGCCCTCATTTTTCTAGTTTATTTTGAAAAATTATGCCATTTTTAAAATTTTGACATGTTTTTCTTAACCTAACTAGATTAGACCTTAGCCGAGCACATTATAACCCTTGACTATATGGTGAGATTAGCCTTATCCGTTTCAAAATTTTTACCCCAAATCCACCAAATTATGAGTGTGCTGGGTAGCTTGTAAACTTTAGAACTTGGCCTTTACATCATTTTGAGACCATTGACGAGGTATGTTGAGTTAGCTCGATGTAATTGGACTTTTTAGTTTAAGAAGGCAATATTATAGGATTATCACCCAAATAGCCTATCTTTGTGTGTCTATCGATTAGTTACCTCGACTTCTCGACCCCCATGTTAAACCCTTTGTTGCACTCACCTTTAGTGCAAGATACCCCTAGATACACCCATCTGAGCAATTCCTTTCATTTTTTTCACCCAACATATTGTTTCGTTACACCCTTACACCTTAGCCTACCCTGTAGTCTTTATTTGTAATTGGGAAGTCATTATTTTCCTAAGTTCAAGGTTCAAGTGGAAAGGTTCGGGAATCAGACTTTCGTCGACGACATATTCTTGAAGATCATTGAAGACCCCCTAATTTCTCATATTGTTCATCTCAAGTGGGGGGATGTTATTTTTAGTTGTTATGTTTGTTGGAAAAAAAATGATGATGTGATTCGGAAAAAAAATAGTTATTATTATTTATTTGATTGTAAAGTGCGAAGTTATAAGCACTATGTTATGAGCTTATTATAGATTTAGTATCGAGGAGGCCACCTCGGTCACATTTGAAGAATGGAGTTGGTAATGTGCCCATCATGGCGTCCTCTAATGGCACATCTACCTGGTATTATCATGATCCGGTTTCTTAACTTCGAAACTTGAACTTTGAACGAACGGTAAGTGGTGATGACTTGGTTGTAGATTTAGACTATTTGCTTGATTTTATTTTACACCTATTTTATCCCATGTCTTATCCTACCCTTTAGTCATGAAGCGTGTCTAGGTGATCAATGAGCAATCTTTGGTGTCTTGGCCATGGATTTGGTCATGTATCATTGATTTTATCCATTTCGCCATGACATGTTAGTAATGACGACTCACCCTTATCCTTTGTCGTGTCTACCCATATTGCCTTGAGAATTTTTAGCCCTTAACTCTAGTGGTGGAGATTTGTGTAACCGCCAAGCTTATGATAAAATACATGCTATGATTTGTGCAAGGAGTGATCACCCGAAATTGACACTTAGAATAGTTGAGAGATTTGAGTGTTTTGTTCTCATTTCGTGAGGTGTTCGGCTTTGTTTTATTCTAGCATAAGGGATTTGTAAACTTATATTTTCTAGGTAATGGGAGATATCTTTTAGGAATCTATCTAATAAGATCTACTTGAGGGCAAGTAGAGTTCAAGTGGAGAGATATTTGATAACATCAAATAATCCTTGAATATTAAGTGTCAATTTCCCCCGATAATGCTCGTATTTTATATCATTTATATGGATTTACGCTTGTTTTCCTCTATATTTCACTTCGGGTAAATTACGAGCATTAGAGCTAATAAGACGCGAATTTGGAGAGTTTATTGAAGATATATGATAATATGCTCATTTGAAGATGTTACGGCGTAACTCTTCTCTCACATTACGCCGTAATGTAAGCGTGGCTCGGAAAACCAACTAAGCGGAAGATTACGGCGTAACTCCTCCTAGGATTATGTCGTAACTAATTAGGTCAAATGAGGTTCGCGCGCGCCAACCACGACGTAACTAATTCCACAATTACGGCGTAATCACGATTTATTGAACATACGGCATAACTCATTCTTGATGTTACGCGTAGCTTGACTTTTCGAGCAAATTACGAAGAAATGGATGTTACGGCATAACTCTTAACTTAAGTTATGCCGTAACCAAATCTGGCCTATAAATACCGCCCAAATTCCATCATTTCTATTCATTCACTTCACACACCAATTCAGAGAACGTGGGTAGAAGGTTAAATGTAGATCTTTGGGAGCATACAGAGCCATCTCCAAGGGAGAAATCACTCCCCTACGATAAGCATTAGCATTTTATCATTTCTTTACTTTCAATTCATATATTCCGATATGTTAAACATTGAATCGATTTTTAGTTAATATGAGCGGCTAAGCACCTCTAGTGCTAGCCTAGTTATGATTCCTTAATTGTTTTGTTTATGTTTATATTGCTTTCGTATAATTGTTTCTAGTGTATGCATGCATAGTTTGCTGGTAGCTACCATTGTTTCGGTAGTTTTGAATGGCGGTAGTGGCTAGTTACTTAGGAGATATGACCAACTGAACCTAAGTAGTTAGGCGATTGGGAAAGGTAAGAATTGACCAACTGACGACCCTTCTTCGCTTGTGCGATTTGACCAATGATCATCTACCGTTTGGATGAACTTAAGAAGTTAGGGATGAGTGTTTAAGATGCTAGTGCCCGGGCACTCATTATTATGAATCTTGCATGTAGCGGTACTTAATGACTTGGCTTAAGGGACTAAAACAACTGGACTTTCAAGGGGTCTCCCAAGATCTCCGGTGGAAACCTTTGGCGATAGGTTAGGACGGCCCGACCAAATCTTGTCCTAGCGACTTTCACCCCACTTGAAGCAATTGGAAGTAATTAAACGTGAACTTAACATGATAGGAAGATTAACTAGGTTAGCATACTTCTCCTCTATTGATCACAACCCTCGCCTTTATTTGCTTGCTTTCTTTTATCTTCTTTCTTTAGTTATTAATTAATCATTTCAACATTAAAATCTGTGACACCTAGACTTAGTTAAAATCCGCACACATAGCTCTTGGGACGACCTCGGTTTTACCGAATACTACACTACGCACAACAGGGTACACTGTCCATTAGTGCATTAGGGTAGACTATAGGTATAACGAGACAATATTAATATTAAAACCTCGTGAGTAAAACCTGCATCATACATAAAGTCTCCGGGGAATGGGATCGAGGTCGATAGGGCCAAAATTAAAGCGATATCTAAACTACCATATCCTACTACCGTTAAGGCCATTGAATCTTTCTTGGTCATGCAAGCTTTTATAGGAGGTTTATTAAGGACTTCTCAAAATTGCCCGACCAATGAGACAACTTCTTGTCAAGGGCGCTCCTTTCAACTTTTCGGAAGAATGTAAGGAAGCATTCAATCGCCTAAAGAAGGATCTTACCCAAGATCCTATAATGGTTACTCTGATTGGTCCCAACCATTCAAAATCATGTGTGATGCTAGTGATTATGTTGTAGGCGCCGTGTTGGGCCAAAGAAAGAGAAGCATTTTCAACCAATTTACTATGCTAGCAAAACCATGAATGTGGCGCAAGAGAATTATACAACCACCGAAAAAGAGCTTCTAGCTGTAGTTTTTGCCTTCGATAAATTCAGGCAATATCTCGTCCTTTCCAAAACCGTCGTCTTCACCGATCATTCCGCCTTACGATACTTATTCTCCAAACAAGATGCAAAACCCCGACTTATTAGGTGGATTCTATTGCTTCAAGAATTCGACATTGATATTCGGGATAAAAAGGGGGCTGAAAATCTTGCTGCTGATCATCTATCACGATTGGAAAACCTGGACTTAGAGGAATTAGACCATGACGAGATTCGTGACTCCTTTCCTGAGGAACGACTGATGGCTATTAAGGATATTTAGCCATGGTATGCTGATTATGCTAACTATCTATCCAGTAGGGTCTTACCAAATTACATAACTAGACAAGATAAAAAGAAATTCTCCACTGCACTGAAATACTATTTTTGGGACGAGCCCTTCCTATTCTGTATATGTCCCGATCAGATCATTCGACGGTGCGTTGCAGGAAGGAAGATTGACCGGATTATGAGAGAATGTCACGCGGGACCATCTGGGGGGCATCAGGGTATAAATGTCATGGCACGAAAAGTTTTCGATGCCGGATTCTACTGGCCTACTATTTTCCGCGACGTTAAGAGGTTAGTTCAAACGTGCGATGCATGCCAACGATCGGGAAACATCTCGAGAAGGGATGAAGCACCTCAAAATTATATCCAAGTCTGCGAAATATTCGATGTTTGGGGTACCGATTTCATGGGACCTTTCCCATCATCCGGAGGAAATGAATACATTCTAGTTGCCATTGATTATGTGTCCAAATAGGTAGAGGCACAAGCCCTTAGGACTAATGATGCAAGGGTAATCATTCATTTTCTCAAGAAGCTCTTCGCCCGATTTGGGATTCCCAAGGCATTGATTAGTGATAGAGGAACCCATTTCTGTAATGCTCAAATGGAAAAGACAATGAAGAAGTATGGTGTTTCACACAGGTTCTCTACGACATATCACCCCCAAACTAATGGGCAAGTAGAGAACACAAATAGAGCATTAAAGCGAATACTCGAAAAAACGGTCCACCAGAACAGAAAAGATTGGGAATTCAAACTAGATGAGGTACTATGGGAATTCAGAACAGCTTATAAAACGCCCATCGGAACAACCCTTTTCGCTTAGTGTACGGGAAAGCATGTCATCTCCCTATTGAGCTTGAGCAAAAGGCATACTGGGCACTTAAGGCTTGTAATTAGGGATGGCAAAAAAACCCGAACCCGAACTTATTGGGGCGGGGCGGGGCGGGGCGGGGCATGCTTATCGGGTTTCGGGGCCTTAACGGGGATTCTTATCGAGTTTGGGGCAGGGACGGGGCACACTATCCCCACCCCGCCCTGCCCCAAAACATATACATATACATATACATATATGTATATACCTTAAATACTGTGCTAGTATTTATGTACTAAATATAATTCTCTAAATTTTGTTAATTTTATCTTTGTAATATTTCAAAGTGTGATCATAAAATCTTGTTTTGTGTCATAGTATTCTAAAAAGTTTTGATTTATTCAATGCCTAATATATTATTAATGGGTTCTCGATTCTTTAAGTTATTCCGTAAAATCATATTGTTAATAGCGTAAAAATAAGAATAAACAGGGAAAGGCATGAGTATCTGCTCAAAAAAGAAAACCCGATAAGAACCTAATGGGGAATGGGGCGGGTTTGGGGGAGCATCTCGCCCAATGGGCGCTCGTTAAGATCCCCAATGGGGATTGGGGCGGGTTGGAGATGATTTTTATGTCGGGTTTGGGGATGGGGATGGCCGCCGCCCCAAACCCGCCCATTGCCATTCCTACTTGTAATATGGATTATTCGAGGTGGTCAAACAGGTTCTTGCGGCTTCAAGAGTGGATGAACTAAGACTTGAGGCCTATGAGTCCTCAATCACATATAAAGAAAGGCGAAAAGATGGCATGATCAGCGAATAAAGAATCCTAAAGAGTTTATGGAGGAGACAAGGTGCTCTTGTATAATTCAAGGTTGAGACTATTTTACGGAAAACATAAATCAAGATGGTATGGGCCCTTTTCAAGAAAGAGGAAAATGAGCAATGGAGCCGTGGTATTGATAGATAATGATGGAAGAGAATTTACCGTGAATGGAAAGCGTGTGAAACATTATCGGTTGGATAATAACAAGCTAATCAACGATGAAGATATTGTTTTGGAAGAAGATGACGGTAAAGAAGTCACGTAGGAGTACGAATTCGAGTCTAGCTACAAGACTCATAAATAAAGAAAAGCGCTTCTTGGGAGGAAACCCATGTGTTTTTGTTTTTCTTTTTTATTTGTGTGTTTATATATCTTTTTCATTGTTGTTTATTCTCATGTTTGATTTTGTGAAAATGCTTTATTTTGTCTTTAACATCGTCTTAATTACATATAAAGGTATTTTACAAAAGATAAGTGTAAGGAAGATTACATACGTTTTTAAAAAACATGAGAATTAAAATAGTGAAATTGATGTATATTGTGTTTGTTAGAGTCAAATGCTTGTATCGAGTCATAATAGATGTTTTGCAGGAATTTTGCCAGGTTTTAAAGATGTAATTTTTCCAGGAAAACGCAGCAGACTAGTTTACGTCATGACAACCGACGGCATCGAGATTAAAGCGACGACGTCAGTCAAGCGAAACAACTTATACAAATTTTCCGTTTTCGTGCTATTTGTAAATTTTGGAAATTCTCAAGTCTTAATTTTCCGAAAATGCAAACATCCATTCCACAAGCATTATATCCTAGTTTAGTTGTGTTATATATAGTTTCTTTGCCGATTTTCGCGAAGGTTTCGTCATTTTCTTAAAGTGTGCGAGTTATATTTGGCAAGAAGAAGAAACACAACATTGTATGGAGCTTATCACGTACACATTCTTTTTGGAAAAGAATTTAACCACAACTTCACACGGATCCTACCGAGCTAATCAGGGGAGTACTAGTTTCTTTCTCTTTTAATAACCTTCCTTTATCATAACTTTGATACTTTCGGTGAACATTGGGGACAATGTTCAGTTTAAGTGTAGGGAGGGAGAATAAAATCGAAACTTAGAAACTATGCTTATCCTTGATTATTTGTCTTGTCCTTGGTCATTTGTGTAATAAACTATGAAAAATATTTGTTAGGGCAATTTTAGCACCAAATTAAATTTTTTTTGACATGTACGAGCTAAATCTTTAGTCTTAATAAAGCGTCTCATGGATAGGAGTTATATGACTAGCACAAAAACCGTTTACCACTCAAAATTCCACCCCAAAAATGTGAGGTACGCCCCTAGATCTTTAGGAATAAAGCATTCACTTTTAATGCTTAGAGAGTGTACCGGTAGTATAATAGATTCTAGAACTTGTTTTGTGATGCATTCCGAGATCGCTAGTGAGACTACACTTGTGTAGTTAGGAATAACTAAATGATAAGAGGCATTAGGATAACCCTTGTTTAGAACCTGTATTATAATTACTTCTTCCACATCGGTCGAGTAATTACCCCACACCCTGCGATGTACTCATATTTAGTACACGATACCCTAGTTAACCCCTCGAGCCTATCCTTTTCGCGGTTTTCGTGATGTTTTGGTTTTCGAATATCAATGAAGAGCATTGTTTACAATCCACCCCCAAATGTACACTCAAATCGCCTTAGCCTACCTTGTATGCACTCACCTTTAGTGCATTATTGTTATCATTACTAAACCCTTAGTTCAATTATCTATTTACTTGCATGCTTGCTAAGTCGAGTCATATCTTTTGTACACAATTTTGGGATGAATGGGACTCATGGGCAAAAGTAATATTTTATGGAGAAACGGGTAGGAACGTTAAATTCAAAATCCCTTTGTCTACGTAATTAAATACTCCAAGTGTTTTGATCTTTTCAAATCAGGTCATTTAGTGTTAGAGAAATAAAAACTCGAGTGTAGGGATGCTCTTATAAATCCCTTATATTTTGATGTTATATTAGAGGATGGTAGAGTAAAAATGTATACAAAAAAAATAATAATAAATAATAATCTGAAAAAAAAGAGTGTGAAAAAAAAGATTGAAGAAAAACATACGAGCTACCATTCTACATCTATCTTTATGTTTATGTTTTTCAATTTATGTATGTTTGTTTCAAGTTATCTAGATTTTAGTGAGTCAAGTCTTGGCTTAGCAACGCCACGCTTTTCATGCTTGTAACATAAGATTTTTGACTTGCCACCATTAAATCGCCTATCCAACAAAACCCTTTGTTTCCCTACCGTAAGCCTAACGTTACAACCCTTGAAAAGACCTCTTAGATATTTGTTCCTAGGTGCTTACGCCAAAGCCGTGGAGGTTTGATCTAGTCTCAAGTCTATGGTAATCTATGTACTATGCCAGGTAATGAGTGTTTATCTTCCATTTCCATTTACTATATTTCATATAAACCCGAGAGATGAGAGAATCCAAACACCCATTGTGAGGTGCTAGTATATAATCTCCGTGCTTGTTATGACTATTGCGGTGCTTTTACTTGTTATGAATTATTCTAAACCCATGCTTCATGCCCCTAACTTATAAATTGATTGGCCAAAAGCACATTTGTTGAGGACAATCAAATACCAAGTGTAGGGATATTTGATAAAATTTAAACGTACACTTTTAAGGGGTCATTTAAGCCCTTAATCGACCACTTTATATCCGTTCTTCGCTTAATTTCATTCCTTTTCACTTTTAGGTCTCTTGGAAGCAAAATCTTTGGAATGATGCTTATTTGGACGAAAAGGGTGAATACATGAAAAAATGGCAAAGTCAAGATCAAATCCACTCAAGTGCTAAAAGCGAACACGAGGCGTCCCAAAAAGGGACGCCGTCCTCTATATGGATTTGATAATTACATGCACCGACGGCTTAGTGGAATTTTGCTCATAACACTGACGTCCGACTTTGAAGAAGGCGTCACTCGGACTTTTCATCTCGCGGCCCGGATCCGGAACCAAGGCGGCGTCCCATCCGAAGCCCTCGGCGTGACAACCACAACATGGCGCCGTCCCATAGATAACTTGGCCAAGACGAAAACCTCTTATGACGGCGATCGGCGTCCCACCTATAAAGCGGCGCCGTCATAAGTGTAAATCAGTATATAGAATTTGATTTATCGCATTTAAGGAGGTATACTTTTGAGTAAAAACCCTAAACATTTTAGTCCTACTTGGACAATATCTTAGTGTCCCAAACCCGATTTTACACATCAAGATAAGTGTTTTAATCCAATAGTATCATTATGTCTTCCATTGAATGTGTGTATGCTTGCTTGTTTAACATGTCTAGCTAAATTTCTTGTGTGTTTGCTTAGATCTATGAAACCTAGTTGTTGATTATTGTTAGGTTGTCTCTTATCTTAATTGTAATTGGCTTAGGAGTGGAACTAGGATATCGTTGTGCTTAAATGCTTGAGTAATCTTTGTGAAATTTAGTTTATGAATCACTTAGCGGATTTCATAGTCTAAAATCCAAAGATAACCTTAAAGTTAGTTTATGATTAATCTAGCGGATTTCGTAGGCAATAACCTAAAGGTATTCTCAAAGAGTTAGGGCATAGGCACACCCTACGACCTTAGAAAACACAACACGTTAAGAATAAGGACGTGACAATTCAACAAACAATAAAAGATAACTAGGGAGTAATAGTATCTAGGTAAACACATTTGTTTTATCATCATACGAGCACGCAATCAAATAGACGTAGCTACCGTAGAATTAGATAATTAGAATAGTAGAAGTAGTCGGTGAAGTACCACTCCCAAACCAATTGCCCCGAGATTTTACCCTTAGCTTTCTAAAAACCAATAAAAGATAAAAAAAAAAGAATCATCCTCAACCCCACCTTAGCGTAGTACACTTCTTGCTAGCATTCCTATTCCTCTAGAGAACGATATCAATACCGAGGCTTACCCAATACTACACTACAACGATTAGGTTCACTTCCTAGGGTGTTGAAAAACTTGCTCGAAGAAAAGGAAGTTCCTTTGACCCGAGCGTGCCGTGCGTGCATGATGCGAGTTTCTTGACTAGGTTTTAATATTTATAATTTCTCGTTATACCTATGGTCTACCCTAATGCACTAACAGGCGGTTTACCCGGTCGTGTGTAGTGTAGTATTTTGGTAAAACCTAGGTCGTCCCAAGAGCTATGTGTGCGGTTTAAATTAAGTCTAGGTGTCATGATTTTAATATGATTTTGATATAATTAACTACTAAAGCAAATAAAGGCGAGGGTTGTGATCAATAGAGAGAGGGTGCTAACCTAGTTATTCATCCTAATTAGTAATGTTCACGTCTAATTACTTTCAATTACTTGAGGTGGGGTCAAAGTCGCTAGGGCAAGATTTGGTCGGTTCGTCCTAACCTATCGACAAAGGGTCCCACTGGAGAAATCGGGTGACTGTCATAAGTCCGATTGTTCTTAGTCCCTAAGCCAAGTCATTAAGTACCGCTATATGCTAGATTCATAATAGTGAGTGCCGGGCTAGCATCTTAAACACTCACCCCTACTTAAGCTCATCCAAGCGGTAGGTGATCGGTTGGTCAAATCGCACAAGCGAAAAGGGTCGTCAGTTGGTCATATCTTACCCTTCCCATCTCAGTCTACTTACTTAGGGTCAGTTGGTCATATCTTCTAAGTAACTAGCCACTACCGCCATTCAAAACTACCAAAACAAGGGTAGCTACCAACAAACTATGCTTGCATATAATTAAAAATAATTATACGGAAGCAATGTAAACGCAAACAAAACAATTAAGGAATCATAACTAGGCCAGCATCAGAGGTTCTTAGCCGCTCATATTAACTAAAAAAATGGATTCAATGTTTAACATTACGAAATACATGAATTGAAAGTAAAGAAAAGATAAAATTCTAATGCTTATCGTAGGGGAGTGATTTCTCCCTTGGAGATAGCTCCATATGCTCCTCTAGATATGCCTTCGACTTCTACTCACGTTCACTTTGTTTTATGTGTGAAATGGGATGCTTTGAAATGCTGGAAATCGTGGGGTATTTATAGGCCATATCCGGTTACGGCGTAACTAATTATAAGAGTTACGCTGTAACATCGAATTCTTTGTATTTTGCATTAAAAATGCTGGTTAAGGCGTAACTATGGAAGGAGTTACGCCGTATCTTCAATAAATCTTGGTGACGCCGTAATTGATGCAATAGTTACGCCGTAGCTTGCAGTGGTGCGGAATCTTATATGACCTAGTTGGTTACGTCGTAATCTTTGGGAGAGTTACGCTGTAATCTTCTATTGAGTTGGTTTTCTAAGCCACGCTTTAGTTATGGCATAATGTTAGAGAGGAGTTACGTCGTAACTTCTTCAAAGTGAGAATACTATGATAAATCTTCAATAAACTCTCCAAATCTGCGTCTCTTTAGCTCCAATGCTCGTATTTTACCTGAAAGTGAAATATAGAGGAAAACAAGCGTAAATCCATATAAATGATATAAAATACGGGCATTATCGGGGGAAATTGACACTTAATATTCTGGACTATTTGATGTTATCAGCGCATCAATCTCTAAGAAGGCTAAAAGAATAACCAATCTATGGATCAGTGAAAGACCTCCACTTTAAGTTCAAAGCATGCGGAATTTGAAGAATCAAAGATTACGAGCTACAGAACAAAGAACTTACAAAAGGAATCCAAGAACACACAATGTAATATCTGTTTGTAATTTAGGTGGCCTCCCTTAGGGGTAGATTTTTGGGATTTAGAAAATCCGGTAGTTAAAGACTCGATCACCTCAAGTATATGTAATCATTAGAAAGCTCGTAGTCATAGTCGTTTAGTTATATTTAGTAGTTAGTCAAGTAACACCTTGAAGGACGGACGGGTCTTTACCCACTGTATGCCTGATCCACAGCCCGTAGGTGGCGTATTTTGTAAGACACTATAAATTCCCTTTGCCTAGCAAGGCAATGGGTGGAGCTTCCTAATAGATTTTTCTTTCTCTCACTAGAAGTTCCCATTTCTCTCCATCTTTCACTCTCTAGAAACTCATATATTCGAACCATATAGATTTGTGTTTGTGTGTTTATGAAAACCAATATGTTACACCCTCAGACCAATTTTGGTCACCAAAGTGGGTTACAGATTGCCAACTTTCTTGATACATTTTTTGTGCAAAATCTATAATAGTATCTGCTGTATTAGTAGAAGGGGACTCACTAGCATCCTCAAATGGGGAATCTCTCCCTTAATCATTGGGACTTTGAGACCACTGAATATAAAAAAAACTCAAGTGATCTGCTTTACTTGCAGTGTCCGCATCACAGGTTTTCATTTTGAAAGGAAAAACATTTTATAAAACTTTACATCTATTGAATGAAAACATTTCTGTATAGAAACTTAGAAGTTTATATGTTTTTATAACAGTAGAATAACCAATCAAAACACACTTTTCAGACCTAAAAGATATCTTTTCTTGACTATTTAACACAATTGAAAAACACAGACAACCAAATGATCTCAAATGGGAAAGATTAGGTTTCTTTTTATGTACCAACTCACGGGGACACTTACATTTTAACACAAATGATGGCAGCCTGTTTATAAGATAGAAAATTGTCAAAATACAATCAGACCGGAATCTTAAAGAAAGTTCCCTCGAAATATAGGACTCCTAGATACATTGAGTAGGTATCTATGTTTCCTTTCAGAAATCTCATTTCACTACCAGTCCCCAGAGTTATCTCCCTTTTCAAGTCCTGAATATAACACTTATACTCACAAAACCAACAAACATTTTACTATCTCTAATCAACTTATTAACAAACAGTAAACTTACACAATATCCAGGAACAACCAAAACATCATACATAACCACGTTATTAGTTAATTTTAAGTTTCCAACATGAGTTATAGTGACAAGAGTTCCATTAGGGTGACCAACAATATTTTAAGATTGGTTATATCAACAACATTCAACATGCCAACAATGGGAGCAGTCAAGTGATAATTAGCGCCATAATCTATAATACACCCCAAAGTTATAGTTTTAACAGTAAGACTTGAGTTGGTAAAGAAAAACTTAGAAAAATTGACGTTAAACCAAACATTTCTATTAAAGAATGAAGCCCTACCAGCCATATTGGCATGTATGCTCCCAAATGAAGTTTCATTAATCAAAGACAACAATTTCTTCATCTAATCAAAAGTAAAACCAGAAGAAGGACCAACAGATGATTGTTTTTCATATTGTTTAACACTAACATTAGCATTAAAATTTTGTTTAAAACCACCATGCTCAACAAGATTAATGTTTTTAACAAAACTAGGTGAAAAACCAATGAGTTTATAACATCTTTCAATGCTATGTCCAATCTTTCTACAACTTTTACAGTTTAGATTAGGATTTGAACCTCTATTAGCCGTATTAGTAAAAAAAAACTTCTACTTTTATTATTGTTATTGTTAAAAACCCTCGTATTATTGTTAAAACAATTAACAATAAAAGAATAAGCATTCAGTTTAGATTCAAAAACAGTAGAAGTCTCAAGAGACCCCCTCTACGGGATTCCTCTTTAGAGACAGTAGCATAAGCATCTTTTACCTTAGTGAGAGGATCCCTGATTAAAAGAGCTGTTCTCACTGGCTCATAACAATCATTAAGGCCCATGAGAAACGACATCAGCTTCATAAGCTGCTGATGCAAACTCAATTCCTTATAGCATCACAAGTACATTTAGACAGTTTGGTCAAAGCATCAAATTCTCTCCACAGAGAATTAAGCCTATGACAATAATCTGCTACAGAACTACCACCTTGTTTGACCGAGTTAATATTTTGTAACAAATTATTCACAACTGAACCATCAACCTTATCGTAAGTCTCTTGTAATTCTTTCCAAACAGATGCAACATTTTCAGAATATACCAAATCCATATAAACATCTTGAGAAACAGAATTCATAATCAAAGTTAACACAATAACACTTATCCGGCCCACTAAGCAATAAGAACATAACTAGTAGCAAAAGACTATCTTAAACAAGTACCATCAACAAAACTAAACTTATTCCTAGCCTCTAAAGCAAGTTTCATAGCACCAGACAAAATCCTATAATTCTTAGTTCCAAGTAATTTAAATGGAATTAAATCAGTACCACTATTATCATTAGTTTGAATATAAAATGGATTACCTGCATCTAAATTTTTATTTAGAACAGGAGGTGTACCACTACCACCAACACCACCAGTCATGATGGCAGATAGACAGAAAAACAATAAATCAAATAGATAAAAAATAATCATCACGAAAACAAACAAATATAAAGAAACAACAATACAACTACAGGAAACCAACAATATCAGAAAATAATAGTAACCAACAACTAACAAAACAGACCAGACAAACAAATATCAACAAATAACCCTGAATACCTCCAGACACAATTAACCACCAATTAATCAACAACCAACAACTTCCAAGACTGCCCAATTTCCATTACCTCCAGCACTCTAGACACAACAAACAGAAAACAAAGAACAAATTGTAAATAACACACACCCAAGATAAAACAATGTTACATATTGGATTTCATTAAGCAATCCCAAACATCCCAAATTCTTTTATTTTTTGTAAAAGTTAAAGAGACTGGTTTTCATCACAAACACCGGTCTCTATGTGGTTTTCAAACGGAGACAAACATATGGGTTTAGTCTATATTAGAAACTGGTTCTTAGCATAAAAATAGGTCTCGCTGCTTCTAATAGAGACCGGTTAAGAACCAGTTTCTTTATGTTTCAGTTATAGAGATACCCCCTCACAGAGAATGGTTCCAAAACCACTCTCCATGAGCCATTCTAACCGGTCTCCATGGCCTTTTGTGTAATAGTGGTTGGCCAGAGCAGGTTTCCGTACCACTCAAGGTGGCAGGTCAAGGTGTTAACCGAACCCGTTTGCACCCATCTAACAAGAACTTGTTATCTTAAGAGAAGAGATCAACTTACAGAGCTATATAACAGAAGGAGAGGAAAAAGAACCCCAACAACTCTAGATTCACTTAGTCTAGAGTTATTGCTACCCAGGATGCGCCCAGAAACACCAACTATCACCAAGAGAACAAGATCCCCAAATTTCACAATTAGGGTTTCAACATACCCTAATCAATAATCCCACAAAGCTCACCAGATCTAACCCAAACATATCAAATCCACCACGACCGTTAAGCAAATGACCTCAAATAATCAATGGCACCACCAGATCAAGAAACCCCCAAATTTTCACGAAACCCTAGAAAATCAAGAACCACCATATCTAGCGTTTATACCATTTAATTTGTTCACGATGTAGCTAATAACATCTTTTAACGTGCCATTTCAATTGTCTTTAAATTCTTGAATTGAGTTGTGGTTGTTGTGATGTGGTAGTTGTTTAATATAGTTAACAATGTTTTATAGTTTACTATAAACTCGATCTTAATTTACAAAATAACCAATCCTCCGGTTCATACAATATCATCGTAACGCGTTTCGAGAGAGGCTACTCTTCCAACACCGCAATACTATAATATACAAACACTCTATCGTAATGCGAAAGTTGAAATCCTTATTACAAAGATACGGTTTCACATTGTCACCATAATGGCATAATCTAACATTTTCACATTATCACCATAATTCCACTCAATCGGTTATAAGACTTATAAATAAACGCTTATCACAGGACAAACTAAAATAATAAGATATAACGTTAAAGAATCACTATAAAAAAATTGGTTCATTCTCTACACTAAATTTTCACTCTTTTTAAAAGTGTGTAAAATTTTATTGGTTTATTAACACTTAATTATGTGTAAAAATTGTTTACATTAATAAGCGTGAAAAACAATTATAAATTCCACACTTATAGTTGTATCAAATAAAAAGTTCAGACTTTTAAATGTGAAGAATTATAAGATTCTCCACACTTTTAAGTATGGAGGTTATTTGTAACACCCAAATTCTTCACACTTTGAAAAGTGTGGAGAATCTTTAGTCCCACACTTTGAGAAAGTGTGGAGAATTTGGGTCCACACCTTTAGAAGTGTGGACATTTCTTAGATTCTCCACACTTAAAAGTGTGAACTTTTTGACACAACTAAAAGGGTGGAAACTTTATTGTTTTACAATTTTTTCCACATTTATTAATGTAACCAATTTTACATATTACTAAGTGTTAGTAAATTAATAAAATTTTACACATTTTAGAAATGTGAAGAAAAAAGTGTGTAGATTGAACCAATTTTTGTAGTGAATCATTACCAATTTTGTAATGATATCACATTTTCATTTTGAAGTAGATCAATAATCCATCATTTATACACGCGTATCGAATACCCACAAGATTTACTATCTTCACATCAAGCTTGTATATATAAACTTACATTGCATAAAGTGTAATCAATTAATTGCACCTAAGGGGTGTGTAACAGAAATTGCTCAATATAGAACATCTTCAATTCCATATAGCGTACATTGGTGATGTGAGAGTCATTTAAACTACACTAATCGACACTAATCGACACGTTAGGTCTTTTCAAAGGTGCTTCTATTGGTCGTGATAATATGAGTATCTCTCATCTTATGTACGCGGATGATGTCATCTTCTTTGGCGAATGGTCTTGGGTTAATGCCCATAATCTGATTAGTATGCTTCGATGCTTTTTCCTCATCTCGGGGTTAAAGATCAATATTCATAAAAGCAACGTTTTAGGCGTTGGTGTGAGAGACGAGGAGGTTTCTCACATGGCGTATATTATTGGTTGTGGGGCGGCTAATCTCCCTTTGAAGTATTTAGGTGTTCCGGTTGGTTGTAGCATGGCAAGATGCTCTAATTGGAATGCTATAATTAATAAATTTTCCTCCAATCTTTGCTCTTGGAAGGCTCGGTTACTTTTGTTGGTGGGCATCTTTCGATAATTAGGTTGGTTCTTGGCAATCTTCCCACCTATTATATGTCCATTTATCTGATGCCGGCGTCTATACGCAAGAAGCTAGAGTCTTTTCATAACAAATTCTTCATAGGAGGTGATCCCGATGACAAAAAGATGACTTAGGTTAAGTGGGATAAATGTCTTGCGAGTAGAAAGGATGGGGGTCTCGGAATCGGAAGCATCTTTGGGCTTAATATTGGGCTTTTGTTTAAGTAGGTTTGGAGGTTCTTAAACAATAACTCGGAGCTCTGGGTTCGTGTTACACAGAGTATTCATGGTGTCGAAGGGGGTATTAACGTCGCCAACAAGAGGAGTCTCAAGCGTAGCACTTGGGGCTCCTTGCTTTCTTCGATTGACAGCCTCAAACGCAAAGGTATCGACCTTATTTCCTTATGCACTCGTAAGATTGGTAATGGCGCCGATTCTAGGTTTTGGGAGGACACCTGGTGCGGAGAGCAGCCTCTATAGGTGTTGTTTCCTTGTATTTTCCTCCTTGACACTAATAAAAGTTGTAGCATTGCAAGTCGGGTTCGTTTGCATGATTGGTCCTCGGTCTTAAGGCGTCATTCAAGAGGAGGAATGGAGTCGTCTCAATATGCTGCTTTAAAAGAAGTCATCGACAACATCAGCCTCACAGATCATCATGATTCCTGGCAATGGGCTTCGGATTCTGCAGGTTTTTCGGTTGCCTCGGTTCGCTCTTTAGTTGACTCTCTTTTGCTGGATACGGCTAATGAGGCTACCCGTTGGAACCAAAATATCCCCATCAAAGTCAATGTGTTTCTTTGGAGATTGAAGCTTAATAAACTCCCGTCAAGAGTCAACTTAGATAGGAGAGGTATTGAAGTCGAATCGATTTTATGTCCCTCCTGTCATGGTGATCTTGAGACGGTTAATCACTGTTTCTTTAATTGTGATATGGTTAAAGGCTTGTGGTCTCTCTTGGCTAAGTGGTGGGACTTGGATATTCCGGTTTATGACAATATTGTCGAGTGGTTTGCTTGGCTTGACTCCTTGCGTGTTCCTTCTAAAGTTCGCGTGTTTCTTGAAGGGGGGGGGGACTCTTATGTGGTCCATTTGGAACTATCGAAACCTCTTGATCTTTCCTTCTTGCCCTCCTAAGAAGGCGGTGATTTAGGACTCCATTGTCTCTCAATCTTTTTTGTGGATTTCATCTAGAAATCCTTCCTGTAATTTTAGTTGGATAGGGTGGTTGAAAAATCCCGTAGCTTCTATAACTTTCATGTAATTTTTTTCTAGCTTCTGCTAGCTTTTATATCATCCGCCGTTCAAAAAAAAAAGTAAATGTAGATATATAGACATTTATAGACAATTGCAACTTTTTACGTGTGAAAGAAATAGGCAGAAACTTTGGTAATGTAAAACCCTAAAATCTCAATCGCGTGAAATGACAATTTTGCCCTCAAACTTAAAATTATACAAACTCGGAAAACACGTCAACATCGTTTAACAGGTTATATCATAAATAATATATACACATTATGAAAATAATTAACTTATGTTATAGATTAAAAGAACATAAATGATTAAAGTCTAAGTAACATTTAAACATATCAAAGTGTACACAATTAACTTGGACTACAAAGGAGACTAAATACATTATGAAGTGATAAGATTTGGAAAGTCAAAACTTGGTCTTCCCCTTGATGGCGGCTCTAGTTACTCCCTCATTTAATCACATAATCAATTTTATTAATCTCTCATTTATCATTTCCTTCTCATTCAAAAATACACCAAGAAACCCTAAGTCTCTATCTCATCTTCATAAGTGGCGGCATCACCATTTTCTCCATTTTAATCCGAAAATCCAACAAAACAAAGGTTCCTAGGAGGCTCGTGATCGTGTGTGATCGATTGGTGGGCGTGGGGATTGTGTTTGGTTCGAAAATAGGCTTGGGCGTGGGGTTTGGTTTGTAGCCGTAGGTTTTGTTTTAGCCAAGGAGGTTTGGTTTGATCGTGGTGCTTTGATTCTTGTTTCCTTGTCACGTACACGCTACTAGGGTAACGTATCATCATCTCACATCTTTCCTTTTTGTTTCCTTGTCCAATTCGTGACCATGGAGCTTTTGCTAGGGCTTGTTATTCGAATAATGGAACACATAAAATCATGATTTTGATTGTCACATAAAGTGATAAAACAAGAATACATAAAACCTTGATTCCTAATCTATGTAATTCGAATGACATATGATATGTTAATCTTCATACAAAACTGAATTTGGTTCTGCTTTATGTCGACTTATATGTATGGTAATTAAGGGTTTAAGGAGCTTACGAAAATATGCTTATACGTATATGATAAATGGTTTCGATAACGAATGATTTACAAACTCTTTTTGGTCTTTTCATGAGGCGTACCAAACTGAAATGGGGGAAGGATGTCTCGACCTAAAATGTTACCACATAAGGATGTCATGTAATCTTGTAATAATCGAGCTAAAATGGTTTAGAACGGATACGATAACTATAACCTAAAAACCTAGGGTTTATAATGTTTTATGTCTATTTAATAAAATTAAGGGGGTTATTTGTAAATTATGAAACTTGATGGATTAACTTGTTAATATAGTAACTAAATGGATTTAATGAATAAAATGAGTAAACTTGCTATATTTACACTTTTAACCCTATATTTTGCATTAATGACATTTTAAACCCTAAACTTTTGTAACTTGTCATAAATGATCCTTAAATCATAATAACACTCATTTTCATTATTTAACTTTAGATAAGTTACTAAATATTGAAAACACTAATTATGGAAAGTTACTAAATATGGAAACCCGCCTAAAATAGAAAGTCGCCTAAAGAGAAAGTACTTAAAATGGAAAGATTACTAAAATGGATGGTAGTCTTAAGCGAGTAATCTGATTCTTATAGAACGTTATTTAATTCATATAGGTTCAAGCGACGGATTGATCTTCTTTCTTGATTTTACTTTCATTGTGATTTTCTTAATAAGGTACATATATTCTGACCTTACCTCTTAAGGTTTCTCATGATTCGTATTCATCTTTCGATTCTAGCTTGATATGTTATGCGTTACTCTAAGCCTCTTTATTAGGGCTTCCCTATGACTCTGCTATGCTTCCTTTGATATGAAACTATATGAACCTTTGATATGGAAACTTCGATATGAAACTTTGATATGAACTTTGATATGGAAACTTCGATATGAACCTTGACATGAACTCGATATGAACTTTGATATGAACCATTATGATATGATTATGCTTTGACCCTTGGTTTGATACCGAGCCAAATATGTTTCCTAGTCGAAGGTAACTGACCGTATCATTGATGCACCAATGGCATGACTTTAGTGTGGTTGAGTGATGTTCCACACCGTCCCCATTCGATATGATTATGAGCTCACTATATGTATATGATTTGGCCACTATGTTTCCGGGCGATGGATGCATCCTAGATATGATATGTTTCGAGGATTTGATCGATTGGAGCTTTGTCGGTGAATGATGTCGGGTGCAATCCGCGTCTTCACAATTCGGGAGCTAGATACTCCATTTGTTCCGAGGTCTCCTCCTATTATGTATGGTATTCCGAGGTCACCCTCCGAATACAATGGCTACTTATGATATGATATGATATGTTTCCGGCTCGGGTAGATTTACGATAACCCTTACACTTTTGATAAACCTATATTGTACCTTAGTATTCCCCAACGCACCATAATGTGTTACTTGTTCATTACTCAATACCTTATATGATTTACTTGTACCAAGATATAGATACTCCATTACATTGATCATCACACTTTCATTCCGTTACTTTGACTATGGTTCCATTCACGTCGGGTTATTATATGTCATTGGTTTGATTATGATATTCATGTTTATCGACTCACGATTACTCTGTATGATATGTATGTATGCGATATAAGATTTACTTGTTGTCATCCGATGATATGCTATCTTGTTATGTGATCCTTTGATTTGTCTCATTAACCGTGCTTGTGTGAAATCGATTATTGACCGCCATGTTTGCATTTGTTTATACTCTTGTTTGATTTGGTGGATGGTTTAACTTATGACGTCTAGCTTGTTAACTTGTTTAATTGCCACGCTATGTATTTAATTCATTTAATTATAGTGTTCATCTTGTATTCCTACTTGTTACTTGCGATCGCCATGTTTTGACTACCGTTATGATCTTGATTATGTTTTCAATTAAGAGTTTTGACTGTGTGAATTGCCATGCTCACCGATTTATTTAATTGCTTCCGCTTTCTGTAGATACTGTTTGGCTTGTATGTCTTCCGATTTCGATATGATTGTATGGCATATCGTTGTGTGGATGCTATGCCCGCTATGTTTGCTTATGTTTCAGTTCTTGTATATCCGGTTTGTATGTGCTTGTTTGTTTGTCATCGATGCTTTGTTTCGCTTCGCTCTCCTTGTTATCTGCTCGTTTGGATATCAGTATAATTGTGTTCGCGGGATCCTCATTGACTCATTGTCCTCATTTCACTGCGACTTTGTTATCCGTTTCCTTTGTTTCATTTCGCATTTCGCATTTTATTTATCTTTCGCTTTGTTATATCATTCTCTTTGGCTTTTTAAGCTCACCGCATTTCTTTTCTGCTGCGGGTTTTAGGTTTGAAGATGGGCTTGATGGGTGAGAGTTAGAGTATCTAAGTGGACCAACCCTAGCACCTTATTACTTTGGGACTTATTTTGAAGAGCTTTTGTTTTGAGATTTTCCTTTCATTTTGGATATTGTATTTCCTTGTCAGTCAACTATTCATATGATTTGATACTTCATTTTAAGGTTTTCGTTTGCAAAGATTTTAATTGTATGTTCTGATATGACACCAGAATGTGACACTTCTACCCTTGTCGGGTTGGGGTGTTACAGGTAAGATATTGTTTAATTTTAGGTGGTGTTTGTTTTTTTAGAGGCTCTGAATGTGAATCTGAAACACACATCTGAATCTGAAGCGTAAATGTCTCGAATCGACCGCATCCGAGCAGGAAAAAAACCTCATGTTTGAACCGCACATTTGCTTGCTCGTACTAAATTTTTTTTGGTTATTTTTGTGTCAACAAGAGGCATTAAGACACACCTCTCGTGTCTAGACTATTAAGATCTTACGCCTCATTGCATCGAGCAGGAAAAAAAAAACAAAGCGGTATTGACGACCAAACTGTCGACCGCGTCGAGCGAGTCGATTAAGAGGTCATAAGAGCGGTTTCAAAAACAAACGCCACCTTAGTCCTATCATGCATCTTTGTGTTTTCAAATGACTTAAACTCCATTATTGAGTGTTTTAGATGTTTACATATATCAATAATCAAGCGTCAGCTCGCAATGTCGAGTCAGAACCCAAATAGAAAATAAATAACTAAATAAAATAATCAAGTGTCAAATAATCTTAACCACATGGGGTGATCCAGTGTTTGGATTTTGTCTCTTAAGTGGGCAACTCCCTCCCACTCCCTCCCAGGTTCAAACTTTGGGGAGAAAATCAATCCTCTTATGGCCATTAATGTTCACCTGCTATGACTTAGGGCTATCCAAAAAGATAGTCGCTATGAAATTAGTCGGCTCATAATGTCGAGTCAGAACTCAAGTAAAAAAATAATAATAATAATAATCAAGCGTCAAATAATCAAATTCTAAATGTTTATATACATTAACATTTCAAATAAACGTATTAAACTAAGATTTTAAGCTAAGGTTTTAACTTACAAATAATAACACCAACTGCATGATTTACTTAAATAAACTTGTGAAAAAGTAAGACAATAAAGTAAATAACACATGATAATTTTCAATGTTTCAATGTTTTCTGAATAAATTAGAAAAAATTTACAAACATTGTTGCGAAAATTAGTACGCTAAAAGAATCGAAGTTGAATAACGTCTCTTCTCTACTTCTTAAACAAGAACTAAAGTAGTTGTTTAAGTATGAACGTCAAGCTCGTCGATGGTTATCAACGAGTACTGATTGTTCAATAGAAGAGTAACTGCTAATCAATAGCTACGCCATATTAAACGTGAAAGATATTAACATTTACTCTCGACAAACATTTTTTTTATATGGGCGCACATTTGTGGTAGCCAAATGAGGTCTTTTTAACAGACATTCCATTGTGAAGAGTACATATCTATACCACATAAAATGGAAAAACAGTCAAAGTGAAAAAGTGAAAAAGTGAAAAAATGAAATGATCAAATGAGAGAGAAACATATGTAAAGGCATATTTAATACTCTCTTAACACAACTCATTCAAAAACACATACAAAATGCTCTCTTTTTCCACACATCTCATCAACCACCACAAAACCCCTCCACCACCGGACCACTACACCACCGCACCATTCTATCATCGCATATCGTTAATTGTCGCGCTGGAACAATGCCGCCGCCAGCGCGGTACTTCGCTATTCTATTAAATGTTTCTATACTTGAAATACACAAAATGTTGTTTTAATTCATTGTTCACCAGTCCAGCTTTATATCTTTAAATAGTCTCACCTAAATTGAACGACAAAGTATCTTTTCATGCCTAACTACAAGAGAATACACACATTATAAGTAAGGCTTTGTCACAACTCAATGACTCGAACATTGTTCTTAACTCTACTTGTTAATACTATATCAGAAAAGCTAAAGTATCTTCATCTGGTTTTTGACTTTTTTGAATTGTCTAATAGAAGTAAGATCAACTCTTGATAATGGCATATCAAAGAGTAAATATTATAAGGAAATAATTGAATTTGTTTGACGCTTTGAGAAAGATCAGTCAACACCCATTTGTGTATGGAGTTGTATTCGCCAATTTAAACTTCTGGAGACGTTTAAGATGAATACTAAACACCCCTATGTTCTTAAGATACCATCAACCAAGATTTTCAAGATCGGAATCCTACTCATGATCATTTTCTTTTTTACAAAACAAGATCGTAAGATCGGATCGAAATCCTAAAATCATATTATAATGTCATTTTCTTAATAGTTTTGTAATATTATCCAAATTAAAACAACCTTTATTAACGCGAGGGTAGAAACGTCATTCCGCACACACATCTACCCTCCTAACCTCCGCTACTCACACAATTCTATTCATTTATCTCACCAAAACACATACTCAAACACACACCTCGACATAAACCCGATCACAATTATAGATAAACGTGCCTTAGATCTAAAAAAAAACCCTAAAAGCAATAAAATGAAAGACAAAGACGCCGACGACGTCGTACTCGGACAATACATGACGGAAGGCGATGACGAAACTCCGACCAAAAACCGTGAAAAAATGAATAAAAAATCGTTTTCAGGTATAATAATCAAGTTTTTTTCCATTAATATCTTTTTTTACTCGTCGTTACTCTTTTTTATGATTAGATAATGATGTTTGGTTGTTTATGTTGAAAAAATTGTGATATTATTGAGAAAGTGTGTGATAAATAGTTAGATTTGAATGTTTAATGAGTTTTTGTTGATGTTGTTGTGATTTTATTGAAAAAACTGTGATTAGAAGCTGGGTTTTTAGTGTTTACAAAGATTTTGTTGATGTTATTTTGATTTTAGTGAAAAAAATGTGATACAAAGTTAGATTTCATAAATAGACATAGTCTTGACTATGTGTTAAATCAACGTCTAAGTTTTTAGCTTAAACTTTGCCATATGTGATTAATATTTTAGTGAAACATCATACGTGATAAAATGAAGGCTTACTCGTAGACAAACAAATAGCATGTAGATGGATGTTTAGCTTAAATGAAGGCATAGCCCGGCTATGCCTTTATCTAAGCCAGTTTTAGTAATAGACAAACATATAGCCTTGACTATTTGTTCGTCTTCAACTAAGCCTTGAGGGTTAAACATGTAATCGTAATATTACGGTGAAATGTCACATGTGATATGTTTTGAATCACATGTGATATGTTTTGTGTATCACATCTGATAATTGAAAGTTTATAAAGGCTTAGTCGTAGACAAACAAATAGCATGCATATATATGTTTGACTTAAATGAAGACATAACTTTCAGCTATGCCTTTATCTAAGCTAAAGGCTTAGTAATAGAAAAACACATAGCCTTCGGCTATGTAACTGTAATATTATAGTGAAACAACAAATGTGATATGTTGTGAATCATATGTGATATGTTTGTGAATAACATATGACAATTGAAAATTAATGTATATATATGCAGATAATGAAGAAAATGTCAAAGACAGTGATGTCGATGAAGTTTTCAAAAATGTTTCAACATTGCCATTCTTAACAACTACTTCCAAGTTAAAGGAAACTAAGACTAAAGGTAAGTTTTTATGTTATGGAATATCACATGCTACATAACATATGAAAACTTCCTTTCATATTATGATAATTTTGACAGTATTAAATCACATATGATATATGATAGAATATGCAAGTTTCAATACAGAAAGAAAGGAGAAGACGGTGACTAAAAGAATTGCTGATTTACAAAAGAAAGAAAAAAACAAAAGAGAGAAGAAAGAAAAGCGAAAAGAGATGCTAAAGTAGAAGAAGCAAGGAAAGTAACGGTAGTAGAGGAGGCAAGGAAAGCGGTGAAGCGAGAGAAAGAAAGGAAAGTTGTTGAAGCGGAGGAAGCTAGGTAAGCGGAAAAAGCTAAAAAGCGGCTAAAGAAGCAATTAAAGCGGTGAGGCAGCAAAGAATCTGCGAATGAAAAGGAAGAAAAACCAGATATCATAGGGAAAAGAAAACTGGGTACGATAAGAAAACAAAAATGCACAATAAGAAAGAATCAAAAGATTACAAAGAAAAAAGTTGATGAATCACCAAAAAGAGTTACATAAAGTAGTACTCTGAAACAAATGAAGCTAAGGATATTCAAGAAGAAACCGAAGAAGAGAGTGATAAAGAAAAATCAGAAGAAGATGAGAGGGCAAAAAAATCAAAATCACCAAAAAACCCAAAAACAAAGAACAATGAAGATGAAGAGATGGAAGATGTAGAGAAAAGAAAACAACCAAGTGAGGATGAGATGTTAGATGAAACAAAAGAAGAAATTCCCAAAATATAAACAAGATCTTCCCCCATACAAACAAAAAAACCTGTGAAGCAACCAAAATATCCTACATGCAGAACAAGATCTTCTCCCAAGCCATTGTATGATGCAATGAGTTGCATGTCTAACGAAAGGAAGAGGTGTCTTAAAGAAATGGGGTTCGAAACAATTATGAACTTCCTGATATGCGAACTTCCTATTGCTTTAGGGTATCATGTGGTTGAAAATTGCCATCCAAGAAGCATGGAACTAAGGTTAGAAAGTGGTTCAATAAAGATAAAAAGAAAAAACTACATGACATGCTTGGTGTTCCAATGGGAAGAGAAAGTTGGATGAAATGGAACCAATATAATGGGATGATGAATTCATTAGTAAATGGGAAGAGCAGTATGCTCATCTTGGAAAGGCCACACTAGCTACAATAGCAATGGAAATTAACAGCACATAAAATTTGATTTCATGTTCAAAATAAATTGCCTGATGCTATTTGCAAGCACAATGGCAACACTTTATAGTGGTGGAAAGTGCTTGTCTATGGTGCTCAGAAATGTGAAAGAGGATGATGATATAGCCGACATCGACTGGTGTAACTACATACTTGATTGCTTACAAGTAAGCAAGCTAAATTGGGAAAATGTGAAGAAAGGAACCAACTACTATTATGGTCCACTGACGTTCCTCAATGTAAGTTAATTTTCATGTTTCTATACATTTATATAGTTTATCACATATGATTATTACATACAAAATATAGACTTATAGAATATCTTATTTTTATATACAAAAGTTGTTGTACTTGGACTTTGCACACTTCCTAGGCCTTCAAGTAATGTGTCACATACCAACCTTTGAAAAGTGGAACACACCCACTATGGAAGGATAATAAATCTTGAGATGAAAGAAAAATGTTTGAGAAAGCTCAAACATCATGATAAATTCAATCGAGATGAAGACCAAAGTGGTTGTCTCAATGTATACAAAGGGGCAGATGTATACTTTGAAGATGAAGAAGAGAATCAGGCAAAACCAATGACAAAGCAGGTAAATAACCCAACTTTTTTAACTCGATTAAGATATTGTTTATATTATCACATGCGATTCTGAATAAAAAGTAAACTTCTTTGTATTATCACATGTGATAGTTTTGATAATCACATGTGATAGTTCAAAGGTTTTTAACATACACTCAATATCACATGTGATATTGGTTCATTAGAAAACTTAAATGTATTAAACTGTTATACATTTTTCGCAGGATTATTATCGATTGATCGAATCATCGTTGATCAGAATTTCAAAAGAAAGAAAAGAATTGGTTGAAACTATGCATGAAGGTTCGAGCATGTACAATAATGACAGAAAGATGTACACGTTATATTAGAGATACATGGAGATGTTCAATGTTGGAGATCTGATTATCCCAGTTTCAACCTCAGATGATGATTCTGATGGTCACATGGAAGATGATGTTGATGATCACGAGGATGAAACTGTTCATAAGAAGAATGATGAATCTGATGATGAGAAGGGTGGGAACGAGAATCAAGGAATTCAGACTAATAGTGAAAATAAAGAAGAAACTAAGTTAGAGAAAGAAAGTGAAGATGAGAAGGTTGATGAGATGATGACTGAGAATGAGGAGAATGTGGTGAACGAACACGAGTTGGAAAAACCAAACAAGAGTGTGAAGGAGAATGTCGATGAAATGATGGCTGAGAAGTAAAAAGTTAACGAGAGTGTGAAGGAGCATGATTTGAAAAAAATAAATGAGTCTCAGTTAGAGAAATATAAAATGACCGTCATGAAGGAGCTTGTTGGAATCACTCCTAAACTAGAATTCAAGTGTTAGTAATTAATATGTAATAGTTAGCTTAATTATGGCCTTTATGTTTGTTATTATGCTAAGGCTTATGTAGAAGGCCCATGAGCCTTGGCCCAAGCCCATAAAGGAAAGGATGGGAACTTGCATGTTGCCCTAGTTCCTTCCTATAAATAATGTTGTAAACCCTAACTTGAGGGTTGGTTGTTCACTCTTACTCATTTCCTACGCATAAACCTTTCTTATTTATTCGTGTTTTGTGTTTGGGTGTTCATCCGATCAATCTCTCATCTATACTTCTTATATTGATGCTTGTGTTACATAAATGGGAACCTAACAGTGGTATCATTCGCTATCTAGTTGGGTGAAACGGTTTGTTTTTGTCTACTCGTAAGGTTTCACGTTTTTAACCTTTCTCACGCATAAAGCTCAAAATTTTCACTTTAAAATTCAAGATTCTTGTACTTTAAAGGTTATTTGGTGATAAAGTTTAAGTTTTTGGCAAAAAGTTTGAAACTTTACGTGTGTAGCATTGTTTTTGTGCTTGATTTAATTCGTGTACTTCTTTCTACGCATAAGGTGAAAAAGAGTTTTGGATCATCAAGTTTTAAACACTTTTGGGCATAAAATCTGTTTTTGGTACTTTCTACTCATAAGCGAAACCCTAAACTTACGCGTAAGCTTTCCTTGGTTTGATCTTCAGTGACATTGGTTTACTCAGTGTTTTCTTGCTTGGATAAACTTGAAAACACTTTGACTTTGGATATCCCTTACACTGGAATAAGTGTAAAGGTTTTTTGGGTTAAAACCCAAGTTTTACGCCTAAGCATTTCCTACGCATAAGCTTGTCTTACTCCTAAGGATATCTTACGCATAAGGTTCTTACTGTTAAGCCTTTGGTTTACGCCTAAGCTAAGGTTTTCTCAAGTCTACGCGTAAGCTTATCCTACGCCTAAGTTCTATTCTTACGCGTAAGGTTTCCTCTACGCATAAGCTGGTTTTCTATGCCTAAGCACTTCTTCAACAAACAACAAGTTTCACTCGACTACAAAGATCCATCAACACAAGTTATCAAAAAAAAAAAAAAAGTTTTTTGGCGGGAAAATTTGAGTAAAATTTAATTTCTACAGGAGACTAAACGTTCAATTTTTACGCGAGATTCAAATTTTGGTTTAACTGTGAAAATTTTGGTCAAAAATTCAAATTTTTGGGCCCAAATTAATTCTTCGGTCAAATTTAGCGTCAAAATTGTCATAACTCAAATTTTCTTACAACCTTAGAATTGAATTTTATAGTAAATTTCAAATTTTGAGAGTCAAAATTTTTTTTGGATGGAAATTGAAATTTACTATATCGGCCTTCTATGTGCTATATCGACTTCGCACTTTTTCTCTTTGATTCTTCTGCAGGGGAGAGAGTGTGTTTAACTCAATGGATTCTGAAGATGAAGCTGCATTTGTGGCATTGAAAGAAGGATACATGGCTCTGGCTAAGATGTGTTCAAAAATTAACAATTCCAAGCGTCAGACATCATCAAATTCATGAAATCCTGTAGTCGTGCAAGGTGAAAGAGTTGATGTACATGGAAAGAATGCTCAAAGGGATGTTGAGAATGTTGTGATTACTGCATCTATCGGTAATGCGGATAATGAGGTGGTAGCATTGGAAAAGCAGAATGATAGCAGCAGATCTGGAGAAGATATCATACTTAACTATGACACCGTGGCCAACTTTGACGAAGAACAAATGGTTGAGGAAGATATCTTACCCATCTATGACACAGAGCCGAACTTTGACAAAGAACAAATGGTTGAGGTACTATCTCGTTGATCATATTACGATGCAGAATGCGACACAACATACCGATCAACCTGAATTCGAGAAATGAAGGAGAGGTTGACTAGTGTGTTGCACAATGTCGAGACAAATATCTCATGTCCGAGCCCTTACTTGTTAACAATTCAACCGAACTTCAAATCAAACTCTTGAATCGAAAACATTCTTCTCAAAAGACCATTTCTCGTTTCAAAAGATTTTCAAAACTTGAGGCTCATTGCATCTCTCTTGAACTTAAACCGCAAAACAATGTTTTAAACTCGAGCCAAAAAGTAAATCTTTGAATGAACAAAGTAATCGTGTGGATACATTAGTTAAAGAAAATGAGCATTTAAAGGCTCAAATTCAAGCAAAGGGCTTGCACATGTTGCTTTACAAAACAAACCGAGAAGATTAGCGACAAGATTGTGGATACTAATTTTGCAAAACTAACAAACTGGGAAATCGTCTCTACAACCTTTCGAGAAAACAATCGTGAGTTAGACAACCAACTACATTTAAATCTGAATGTTCTAAATCTTCAAAACCACGGTCTTCCTCCCAAGTTGTTGAGAATAATCATTTGACAAATCCAGTCATTCCACATTCTTGGCCTAAGAAAAATGCTTCTGTTAAACCTGTTTCTATTAAATCTGTTTCTGTTGCACCTGACTCGTCTAGGATTAGTTCGAACACTGTGTCTAAATCGAGCATTACAATTAAAAATTCATATGATTCACATGACGCGTATAAGAACTATGATCTAGAAAAGGCTAGGAAAATGGGCACTACTCCAAAAGGATGGAATCTTAGGTTCACGACTTGGTGTTTCACCTTCGAGTGTATTACTGAACACTGCTTGTAGTAGCAAAACAAAACCTAAGTTTACTCAACAAACAGTTAGAAATAAACCCGGTGATCTAAAAGTAAAATTTCGAAACCTAATAGGTGGATCAATATAGAATGAGACTCTTCCCAAAAGAAGTTTCAACATCCCCTAGATCTAACCTTAGATGGATTCCAATGGGTAGAGTTTTCAAAACTGTTGGTCTTAGGTAGATTCCTACAGGTAAGTAGTTGCACCATAACAAGTGTGAAACCCTCTACATTCATCCCTGAGGTAGGAAAGGAAATTATCAAAATAGCATGTTCAGGTGCCAAGCAGATAATTGACACTACATCTTTGTGCTTCTAACATTTGGAACCCAGTTACACTTGGGGATCCATGTTTTTTTTCTTTCTTGCCCCCTTCTATTTTCTATACAGGTACAACAGCAATGGCTTCTAAGTACAACAGCTTAGGACCCGTTTCTCATCGTCAAAAATATCATGATCCATCAGCTGCATCACAAATTGTACTTAATCGTCAAGAATTGGAAACATTGATTGCTCCTCTGGTTAACGAGTCTCTCTAAAGTCATGCTTCAGATGTATCGAATATTTCCGCTGCAAAACCTGATCATATTTTAATTTTGGATACACTCTGAAACTACAACTATTGCTGTAGATGCACCTCCTATCGAATCTTTGATGACAGACGATCAAACTGTTTCCAAAAACAATGACACAGCTGATGATTAACATTATGAACAGAGAAGTTTTATCAGCAGTTGACTCACTCGAAATATTTTTGGTACTTCACACTTGTTTGATCAATTGGACATACATGGTTTCGTTGTCTCCTTATACATGGTTTCGCTGTCTTCAATTCCTCATCAACATACGTGGTGTATGATTCTGATACATTGAAAACATCGAGGGGGAGAGAGTGTAGGTGATCATTGCTTCCTTGTTTGACCACATGCTTCTTTGCGAAAACCCAATGCCTTCATGAATTTCTTCAATTGAGGAAGAAATGAGGCGATATGTGGTTAAAATTTCTCAAGTTGGTGTTATCATCTCACTTTCATGGGTTATCTAGTGTGAAGTTACCTAAATATGATGTTGTGATGCCTTACATACGGTCTTGGTATCGAGTTATTACATATTCATAGGTGATTAGTATTCCGAAAGACCACAACATTCAGGGGAAAGTCGTTTCATTTTGTCTTTCGTGGTTTGTTTGGTGTGATGCGTCTACAAATGTGAGAAGATTTTGTTGATTTCTGGCATGTTACCCTCGAACGGATTTTCCGCAATTAGTCAGACTCACCTTGTGTGGTTTACTGCTCTTCTACAAATTCCGCCTCATACTGAAAACTTTAAAAGTTAGAAGAAATGTCTACTACATCAAAGTTTCAAATCTGCTAAAGACAGTTCTCAGTTTGGGGAAAGCGATTGAAACTTCGTCAATCTCATTTATATTCACAATGGCTTCGAGCATAATGACTTGGAAACCGGTCATAACCGCTTAAACTTCCTCAAACCCCATCATCATTGAACCAAGCCCCAACTTACTCATCAACAAATGGAAAAGCTCTTTGCTCCTCTGTTTTGTAATGATATTGATGAAAGTGCTCAGTGTATCCAATGTTTCATTGCTCAACTGATCATATTCCAATACCGATACACCGCCACAACAACTATTGTTGAAGAAGAAGCAACGATTGACTCTACAACAACAGTTCAACAAACCGCATCCAACGACGCTAAACCGGTGATGATGTTCGAACAATGAAGTACCCCACCGCAGATTATGATCCAAATGCGTTCTTCAACCCCGTTTGCTAGTGAAAGCTGCGCATCCGATGTTGCGGAATCATCTACAAGCCATTTGAATCCTCCCAACTGCAGAATGTATATCAACATCAACCTTCCACACATCGTTGGACGAAAGACCATCCTCTTGAGAACATTATTGGTAACCCGAATCAACCGGTCGTAACGAGACAACGTCTTCACACAGACGGTGAATATTGCATTTATGCACTCATTGTCCGCTAATCAATCTAAAATATTAAAGATGCAATGACAAAAGAAAACTGGATTGAATCCATGCAAGAAGAACTCAATCGGTTTAAACGTCTTGAAGTATGGGAATTGGTTGAAAGACCAGCGGGGTCTTCGTCATTGGTCTCAAATGGATTTGGAAAACAAATTAGATGTCAAGGAACCGTAATCACAAATACGTCATGTCCGGTGGCTAAGGGTTATAGGCGGGAAGAGGTATTGACTTTGAAGAATCATTCGCCGGGTGCTCGTCTTGAGGTCAGACGGATTTTTCTCGGCATTTGTAGCTCACATGAACACCACGGTCTTTCAAATGTATGTCAAAACTGCTTTTCTTAATGGACAACTGAAAGAAACGGTCTATGTTAGCCAGCCAGAAGGATTCATTGATCCAGAGTTCCCTAATCATGTCTACAAACTAAAGAAGGCTCTCTACAGTCTCAAACAAGCCCCTCGGGTGTGGTATGATAAGTTATCATCCTTTCTTATCGCCAATAATTTCGTAAAAGGTTCGGTCGACCCTACAATGTTCATACAATATCACGGGGCACACATTTTAATCGTTCAAATTTATGTGGATGACATCATTTTTGGATCAACACATCTAAAGTTCTCAAACGCTTTTTCAAAACTAATAAAAAAATATTTTGAAATGTCCATGATGGGTGAACTTACATTCTTTCTTGGATTGCAAGTTCATCAATCACTCCGTGGTATTTTCCTAAGTCACCCAAATATGCCCTTGAAATTTTAAACAAACATGGAATGACAAGTTGTGATACCTATGCCACCCCAATGGCACACACCAAGAAACTAGACGATTTGCATGGGAAATTGGTTGACCCTACCAAATACCAAAGTATTATTGGGTCTCTCATGTAACTAACAACCAACGGACACTGATATTGTCTTTTTCAGTATATCTTTGCTCCGTTATCGATCGAGACCAATGAAACCCACCTCTCGAGGCTAAAAGAATCCTCCGATACATAAAGGAACCATTAACTTGGGGATCTAGTATCGAAGGATTCGGTTTTGAACTAATAGTTTTTTCGACGACCGATCACGCAAGTTGCTTAGATTCTCGGAAAAGTACTTGAGAGCATTACAATTTCTTGGTGATAAAGCGGTGTCATGGCAATCGAAGAAGCAGGATCGTACATCGTTGTCTTCAACCGGCGAATATGTAGCCATGTCGGCGTGTTGTGCTCAAGTCATTTGGATGAGAACACAACTCAAAGACTATGGTTACGATTTGATGTAATCCGATGTCTTTGCGACAATCGAAGTGCTATTGCGATCTCGCAACTCTGTTCAACACTCAAAATCAAAGCACATCGATCTTTGATATCATTTCATAAAGGAGCACGTGAAAAGGGTACCATTGAATTATACTTTGTGGGTCTTGAATACCAATGGCGCGATCTTCTCACCAAAGCCTTAGCTCCTGCTAGGTTTAATGAGTTGGTCCACCGGATTGGTATGCGGTGTTTGACTCCAGATGAACTGGATGAACTGTTAAAACATTCTTAAAAACCAGTCAAACACCAAAACCTCTTTTGTAAATATTTTCAAAAACAAAATACAAAAATATAAAATCTGATAAAATTCAAAAAATATTCTCCTATCTAATTTCTTTCAACATGGCAAGTACAAATCTTCCGTCAACACCTTGTTCTATCAAAACTTTCATTACTTTCCCAAACAAGTGTTGTAGGGGAGAAAGTAAGTATTTTTCTGTTTCATAAAACCTTGTACTTACATGTTACCTAAAATATGTTGTTTCTTCTAAAATGGTGGATACGTTTCTTGTCAAATACTCTCCTCGAACTCAAATATTTTTCAAAATTCATTATTTCAAAAGTCGAGGGGGAGTATCGTTAAGTTTCTTGCCTTCCAAGTGTTTTGTCTAACCTAAACGGAAGTTAAAGGATCTTGGTTGGAACCTCTTTAAGGTTGAGGGACTGAATGTGTCTACTTGGCAAATTAATTTTTAACAAAATCTTTCACCTAACATATTCAATGCACCACTTCATGTGCATTTACTCCTAAACCACCAAGATCAAACGGCCCAAATCAAATCTTCAAAATCCGTTCAAGCTGTTCATAATCTGTAAGTTCTAAATTGTTTTGATCAAGATTCTAAACAAGGATTTCAAAAATCTTTCAAATCCAACGGTTAAAACTCTTTAAACTGATTTTGGAAAATTGTTCACTCGAACGAATTGGGTGTTTATGCATTAAAGTGTTTGGATTGAAATGAGTTATATTAAAACTTTCTTAGTGTCTATTAAACTTGTTTCAATCGTCCAAAACCATCCAGAATCTTAAATTTCATTAATTTGAATTCTAGGGTTCTTGCGCTCATCTAGGTTTTTCTATTCGTGATATGTTATTAGGTGGTCAAGAAAGTGTTAGAATAAGTATATATGCATGATTTGAACCTTTAAATTAGCCTGTAAACATCTAAACCGCAAGAATTTAAGTTTTAGGTTTTAGGGTTCATCTCCATGAATCTTCCGATTACGTGGTGGAAATGTGTTAAATCTTGTTCCATTGCACTCATATGACATCTAGGACACCCGTAAACATTCTTGTTTGATTTGTGTGTCTATATCTCTTACGCATAGATTAAGGGTTTAGGGTTTAAGAAATTTTACGCCTAAGTCTTTGTGTATGTATCGGATATGTTCTTGTGCTTGTTTTGTGATCTATAAGATGTTTGGAATAAACTGTAATCATTTTTTCATGTTTATGTTTAACACGTTACCCATAAGAGGTCTATAGTGGATTTTGCGTAGATTGAAAGATATTCAGTAAACAAGGCTTGTTACGATAAGCTTTACTCTTACGAGTAAACTTTTCGCATAACACCTAGCTTATTCCTACGCATAAGCCTAATGCCTTTGAACTCGTCTTACGCGTAAGAAACTCTTACGCATAAGCTTGGTCTTACGCTTTAGCTTACTCTTACGCATAAGCTCCTTTCTTACGCATAAGGATCCTTGTTACACATAAATCACTGTTCACTACATTTTGGCCTATTACGCATATGTTACTTGTTAAATGTTACTCATAAGTCACTAATGTCTAATGTTACGCTTATGCTTACAAAAGTTAACATGTTGTGTGTAAAGTGAAGATTTGGACTTTGAAATTTCAAAATTAACACGTTCACGTAACTTATCACATCAACTTCAAACAATTGGATAAATATGACTTAGGACTTGTAACTAACTGAAACATGTTACCATAAAACAAGGAATTAGATAATAAATCAGACTAAAACAAACACATTGTGTTTCCATATGTTTGCCTTTTTGTCTAATGTATTTCAGATCACAAAATGGCTGCAAATCATGCAAACATCAATGCCCCAGCTGAGCTCTCGATGGCAAACACATTCCTAGCTGGAAACGACAAAACAATTGGCAAGAAAAATCTCCTGGTCGTCTTCAACAACTTCATATGCTCGAATCATCTTGCGAATTGTGGACATCTTCGCAACATCCATTCAAATTCATGCTCACAAAGTCATCCCGATGATGAGTATGATTCAATGGATGAGGAAATACAATTTCGTAAGACATTAAAGCAGAAAAGGATGGAATACCATGCTTCAACCTTTCCGGTTAATCAACCCGGTGGGGCAGGAGGGTCAAGCAGTAGTCCTCCACTTATGGAAGATGCATTGCAATCAACTCTTACCCCATCCGATCCGATTAATCAGCCTGGTAAGGATCAGGGTGTCACTGTCTCTACAACTGTTGAAATGAAGCAACCACAACAACAACTAAAACAACCGCAAGAAGAAAAGCATGGTGAAGATGTGGAAATATCTGATGAATAAGATTACGATCATGATAAGGATGAAAGAGTCACTGATGATGATAATTTGGTGGCTGAAGTGGAAATGATGCGAAAAGAGGCTGAAGAAGTTGCTAGAGCTGAAGAGGAAAAGTTAAAGAAGGAATCAGACAACTACATAGTTGACAATCCAACAATATACCTCAACAGTCTTCTGAACCATCTTTTGACACTTCCACCAAACCCAAATCATCATCTCAATCATCACCTCCATAAACAAAAGAAACAACTAAGTCAACAACAAAATATGTTACTAAGGCAACTCCATCCAATGATTCGACAAATGGTTAAGCGGTTTTCACCACTACACAACAAGCTACACACCACCACCATCGATCAACCAAGGGTTTGAAACCACACCACCAATGGAGAAAAGCGGTAATCACTTTACATACACGGTGGTGAGGATCATGACATGCACGAGCCCCAACCGAGAGTCGATCAAGTACATTATCGCACTCCTTGTTTTCATACGCATCTAATCTAAGGCGTGTTGAGATCTCCACCCGGGGTCGAATCTTACCATAACAACTCAAATATCATCAGATCGCTTTACACTTCAACAAAATCAATCAAGAACCTCAAGACAAAATCGTTCATAAACCAAAGTTTGGGTTTGTCTACCTAAGTGAAAATCATCATACTTGCTTCATGGCTTTCGATGAAATTCACAAGTTCTATGACGCCACCCTGAAGATGGTTCGATATAGATTGGCATATCGATTGAAGGACATTGAGTTGGGTATAATTCAGACGAAGAGTTGGAATTCAAAGGATCGTAAGGATTTTCTTCGGTCTATCTCTAGAATTGATGAAAGGTTGATTCATCGGATCAGATGCAACGGTTGGAGAGCTATATGGGAGGAAGACCATGCTTTCTGATTCTTACATCCCAACGTCCTCAGAAAGTAGCTGGTCATACGAAATCATTGGGTACACTATTAAATTTCTTGATTGTGATTTTGTCTGCTTGACTTATTCATAATGGCTTGTGCACATAACAATGTTGTACAACCCGTACTTGTATTAAAAGGACCCGTAGTACGCTTGTGCCACAATCCTTATAAAAGGAGCGAAAGCTTCTTACTTTTGAGTAAAACTAATCAAAACTTTCATTTTCAAAGTTTTGCTCAAAAGAACAAATACTTTCCCTTATGATTTTCAACACCTCAAAAGTTTATATCACTTTTAAGGGGAGTATTTGTCAACCAAAATCTTTGTTCTACAACGTTCTTCATGGAAATCTTCCCACAAAACTCAAAATGGTCATATTCCATATCAAAATTTCATCAAAAATATCATTTATATGCCATTTTTGAGGGGGAGAAAAATTATGTGATAAGAAATATGTTGTAAGTTGCAAGAGAATCATCGTGTGAATATACTTAACCAACAAATTGACGAACTCTGAAATGTTAGTAAATCAAAAAGACTTTTTCGGGACGGATAATAATTTCAAGCTAGTTCGCTAGTGATGTAAACGTGTCTCGCAAAGGACTTGTCCGAGTAGAATGTACCATTCGAGAAACTCTTGGTAGACATGAACCTTGACGGGTTTGACAACCTTTCGAGGTTGTCCACACCTTCAAGGTAGTTATTAGAGCTAGTTGTCACCTAAAAGCTGAAAATGTAACTCTTTAACTATGCAACGTAACCGTGTCTCGCGGGGGATTGTCTATCATGAGTTGATCAATTCAAAAGTGCGCGCTCTTCTCTCACCGTGCATATTTCAGTCAAAACTCTTAAGCACGTATGGAGGGGGAGTATTTCTGCAAAATATAAAACTCTCGAAGTATTACAAAATGTTTCTTACTTATAAATACTTTGAGAGATTATCATGAAAAGTGGTTTTGTGGCAATGGAGTTATAAGGTGATTAAGGTTAGGAATAACCGTCCTATGATCCGCCAGAGACGGAGGGATCTACCCAAGGACACCACCAATAGTTAGAATTAGAAGTCCTTAGGTATGATTATAAAAGGAGAAATGAGAATCGGAGAAAGAAGGAGTTGAAGAATTAAAAGAAATGCAAAGAAAAGGGTAAAAGAAATAGCCCTCCGATTATTCAACTTAGGCGTAAACCGAGTTCAATTCATATGCTCTTGGTTGTCACTTGATGACACCGTATTGAAGATCAAAGTCATCATGGACCCGATGACGCATGCACTAAACCTTCTTAGCCACTCAAGTTTCTCTCAACGAAGCTTGTTTCATTCTCACAGGAATCCTACATAAACCATCGACTTTCTCTTAGAGATTCTTTGGTATTGAAGCAAGGAGACCTCTCCTTAGTCTTCGCCAGAAAACAAAAGCGCACTATTGAGTCTAGAGCCACGAGATTCATCAAAAGATCTCTTAGGGACCTTTGGACAATTCATCGCTTGTCGCTCAACAATAAGGACGCAAGTGATACATTATCGAGTGCTTCACGGATCTTAGCAACTGTCGAGAACATTTATGTGAGGTTCAAAATTATGATCCTCGTGATTGAATGGAAACTCCGCCGTGGTCAACATCAAACGACCACGATAGCGGTCACCGGTAACTCCCCGTGGATTACGCTTAGTGTGTCTCAAACGGTCTACAGTCGTGAGTGATCGGCTCCCAAACGGTCAGTCTTTTATTAGTCAAGTCAGCCACTTGTGAATGGTCAACCGTAATAAAAGTCAAACAGTCTGAGAACGCAATGCAATAAAGTCTAGAGGAGTTTAGTGTTTCCCCGGGTCGTTAAGTCCCAACGAGGTGTGAACACTGTAATAGAACGAATCTGTGATCGGGTGATATTGAATGGAAAAAAGGTTTTGAGTGATTTATACTAAGGAATAAAAGAAAATAGCTTAAACAAGCTATAAGAACAAGTACGTGAAAGCAAAATACTTAGAAACGATTAAAACATACAAAATTAAAACGTGAGATTAAAAAAATAAAGGCCTACAAATGTGAAAATTATATTTTACAATCCTAAATACATAAGAAAATTATTGGAAAAAGAAAATTATTTTTATGACTATTTATTTAATTGTTATTAATTAAAAACTATTTTTAACTATTTAATAATACCCTAAAATATAAGAAAATATGAAATAAAGCTAGAAAAGTGAAATTATGACTTAGAAAATCTAAAATATTATAAAACTTATTTTAAAACTGAAAATATATTTATTACACTTTTATGTATTTATTATTAATTAAAACTAATTTAAAATAATTAAAATTAAGAAAAATAACAAATGAACAGTAAAAATTATGAAACTTTACAGAAAATCTAAAATATTATTCTAAGCCTAGGAAAAATATAAAAGTTAGATAAGCCCACTAATAAGTGAATTGGGTAAATAAGCGCTTGAATAAGCACTTGAAATAAGCTAAAAGCTAACTATAAGCTACCATAAGCTACTAAAGCCTAAATCTAACCTAAAATGAGCTAATGCAACTGATGGGAACCTAAAAGCACAAGCTAGAAAAAAAGCTCGAGACAGATTTCAAGTCTCAACACGCCAAACTACCTTATAGCCCTACTTTAAGCACTAATTAAGCTAGCTAGAAAAATTCCTAAAATAAACTAAAATGGCCATGATGTTCACAACCAACCAAAGATCTTGTATCCCAAATTTGAGCTCAAATGGACTTATAATGAATCCGTGAAAATTCCACAAAGTTTGGCAAAATCACGTTTCACTTTTTTTTTCTTTTGCAAACCGATTAATAGAACAAATAAAGATTTTTACAAAGACATAAGCTTGAAAACTAAAATAAGTCAAAATGCTTCTTGAAACAACTTCTTGAAACAATGAGTCCCACGGTAAAGGGTGTTTGGCTTATAGGTGCCAATGGATTAAAGGCTACAAAAACTTGTAAATAAGCTACAAATAATTAGGAGTAAGTTGAAGAATCTGAAAGCACTAATGGAGGGGAACAGAAATAAGTAAGAAAAGACACCAATAAGCTAAGAAAACTACTGATTTGTCGCATATATAGTTCCTGTAACAGTGGACTGAAAACAACCCACTTGGGGAACTTTTGCAGGCCAAAAAAGCTGTGGTAAAAGCTATTAAGGTAAGTTATGAACCTGAAAATTGCTTCCTACCACTACATACTACTAAAGAGCCTAAAGTGCAACAAAACTCAAGTTTATCCTGAAAGCTTACTAATATGGGGACTTATGTGGAACTGTTTTAGAAAAATGAGGCAGTGGACTTTTTATCAATTGTAGAAAACTTGAAAATGCAGTGGAAACTTGAAGCTAACTGTTGGGATAACATTAAAACAAGTTTTAAATCTCAATAACATCAACTTTAACTTGAAAACCAAATCCAAACTACAAAACAATGATAATCCAAACACCCTTTTAAACATTCAAAATATACTTAATAAAAAACTATGATGAAACTTGAATGAAACTAAATATAATTAATCAAACAAACACCGCAAACTATCATTCTCACAACTACGATTAAATCGGCCTAAAACCATTTGACTTTCAATTGTTGACCCGACGGCTTTTTGGACTTTTACTAAAAAAAAAAAAAAAAAAAAAAAAAAAACCGAGATTAGGTAAGGACAAGATACTGACAAACCCACATTAAGCTAATATGAGCTTATGTGAGCTTATTACAGCAGAAAATGGAGACTAACACCCAAATTAGAACAAAGCTGAAAATGATTACTTGAAACAAGAATTTGCATTAACTAAACCAAGAGTACAATGATTTAAAAACTGAAATTACAAAAGGATTATAACACATGCGTGCCTCTCTGCCAGTCTCTTTGTCTCTGTCTCTCCTCGAGAGAGACGTAGGCGTGGGTAGGGGATTGGTAAACGGGTTGCAGGGTGTGGGGGAAGGATGGGTTGTAGAGTGTGCGCAGGAATATGTCGGGGTAGAGGATTATTTAATGGTTTGTGTTTATGTGTTGCGTGGTTGGGCGGGAAGAAAAGGAAGAAGAAAAGGGTGATAATTATTGACCGAGTAGGGTTTGGGTTGGATGGGTGGACTAAGCGATTGGGTTTAGGATAAGGAGTAGTAATTTAATGGATTTGGACTAGTCTTTTAAATTGGATGACATTTAGTAGTTAAGGACCAATCTTGCCAAAACCGAAAATCCAGTGGACCACGTATGTAATTCGAAAATGCTTTCAAGGACCAATCTTGACAATCTCTAATAACCGAGGACTATATTTGCCAAATCAAACTTGATGGACTAACTTGTAATTTCTCAAAACTTTATAATTTTTCACCAAAGGACAAATTATGACAACTTATGATTTCAAAAGGACCTTTGGTGACTTTTCTTTTTTTTAAAATAAGTGCTCGTGGACTATTTCGACAACTTTTGAAACTTGGGGACCTGAACCGCCAATTATGCAAAGTTAGCTCATTTTTCATCGATTTAAACATTTTGCATCCGAAACATATAAAATGCAATTTTGAGATATTTTCAGATTTTGATGCATTTCGAGCATTTTAAATATTTTGCGATTCAGATTTAACCAAAATGATGAGTATCAATCCCCACACTAAACTATTGCTAGTCCCTAGCAATCTTTTGAGAAAACTTAATGGATTTGAATCTCTTTACCAAAAGCCATTACTCGAGAGCCAAATGTTTCATTCAAGTAAGAACTATGGTACATCGATAACCATGTGATTTTGAGCAAACCACCGACTTCCTACGGATTTGATTTGTCTTTACAAGAAGCCGTTTGCTCGGACTAGCCAACTCTTAGATAAAATATCTTTGGTGTGTCGATTACCAATTATGGTTTCCATCGCCTTTACCACAAGCCATAAACTTGCGGGCTAGCCAACTCTTCACTAATTAAAGATATGGTGAGTGAACACCATACAATTTTGGGCAAATTGCAAGCCGTCAACGGATTTGAGATATCTTTACTAAGAGCCGCTTGCTCTCGGATTAGCCAATCCTTTTGTTTATTAGACATGGCGGATCGATAACCTATAAGTCGAGTAAGTGCAAAACACTTACTCCAAAAAATTTTGGCCAAAATGGGGAATTGGGTGGTATAATTACATGATAAAATTCGTGAGAATTCCCCACACTAGAAATGAATATTGCCCTCAATATTCAAAGTACCTGCGGTTATGCCGAAACATAGAACGAAAAGGGAAATACTACGCCATTTTTGAATTTTTTTATTTTTTTTATTATTTATTTTTGAAAACTTATATACAACAATGGGGCAACTCCCACACTAGGTGGTACACACGGGTGAAAACCCATGTTTAACTATCGTTTTTGATTACCGAGTCGCTAGCTTGACTCGACCCCAATTAATTTGTTCATGGGGAAGTAAGTGGAAGAGACAATCTCCATCGGACTTTCATTCAAGATGTTTGTATACACATTGAAGTACGTGAAAGTTCCACACCGATGAGATATAGAGATCCGCTCACAAATAATAAATGAAAATGCCGGGGTCAAGATAGTGTCTTCATTCCGAAGGAGTGAAGATGAAGAGAATCACAAGATATTTGAGGAAAGGAAGAAAGATTTTGATAACAATCAAGATCCATTCTTCATCCTCAAATGTAGACATATCGGGAGGAAGGGTGAGGGTAGTATCATCAATAAACAAACTCTTATGATAGAGTACACCTTCCTCCGAGCCAATATCATCCTCAAGATCAAAATAGAAATGATCATATTCCGGAGGAGATATGTCATGAGAAAGTTCACCGGAGAACTCTTCATGAAGAGAATCATTCACATGAAGTGAAATTGTGAAATCTTGTTCCATTGTGGGCTCATCACTATCCTTAATCTGAGTATCAAAGAGTGGATTCTCAGAAATTAAAGTGAATTCAGAGTCGAATAGAGGATTAGTGAGAGTTGTTTTGAATGCTTCAGGAACAAAGTGATCAACATTCTTTATTGGACTGTTAGGGTGAGAAGTGAGTGAACGATCATTATAAGGGAGACTTTCAATCTCTCCCGATCGGCTTCGAATCAAAGATATCATCATCACCGCTCGATGAAAGTTGATTGATGTGAGCGAGTTCATCGGTGAACTCCTCAAGAACGAGGATCGATCGTGGGAGTGATGCCTCAACATACTCGATGTTTCCATAAGAAGTACAATCGTCGCTAAAATCGGAGAAAGTTTCAAAATGATCTTTGAACACTCAAGAGGGAAAGAGAATCACACATATGATCGAAGTTCCTCGTGACTCTCTCGGGATTGGGACAAGGTTCTCAACACTAGACTTTATGAATTCGTCCGATTCCTTTTCGTGAACAAAGGTCAAGATGCTCGTCCCCATGTTTAGAGAGTGAGTGGGAATATCGGTGTGATAGCGCTTGTTTGAGAATGAATCTCAACTGTTGGGATATCAACTCGATGAACTTGATGAATCTTTATAGAATTGAAGGATATCAAGTGTATCCTCATCATCACCGTCATCGTGAATAAAACGAAATTGAGAGCTAGATCATTGCTTTTTTTCTTTTGCAATTGATTCCTAATAGTTTTTCAAACGCAATTTGGGAATTTAATTTAGCGACCCTTCTTCGACTAACAATTCTTCCATGGATTTTGATTTGGATTATCTTGGGAATGTTTACATTCCTTCAAATCTTTCACTAAATCCAAAAGATCAAGGAGAAGATTTTGAGGAAGTGGGTCAGCCGAGGTGGTGCCCGATTCATTTGGTCCGTAGAGGTTGGTCATGATACTAAGAGTCGAATTGTTACAAGGAAATGGATTCCTTGTTTGACAATCAGCGCTAAAGTGTGGACTTCCACAAGACTCACAACAAAATGATTGTTGTGGTGGTCATGTGAATAATATGGAATTTGGTAATTTCAAAGTCCCGAGTGTTACCAAAACTGTTCATAGACAAACGCGTTTCGGATTGACACTCAAATCCTTGGTGAGGACCTCCACAAAACTCACACAGATATGTCAATATCTCATGATGCGGTGGCTGGTTGAATGAATCGGATGTGTCATGGTAAGGATAGGGAGCTTGGTTATAGATGCACCCATCTCCCGATTCTACCATGCTACGGTAGGGACAATTCCCACCATTATGAGGACCACCACACCATTGGCAACCAAAATGGTGAGGATAAGACATAGAAAGAATCAAAGGGTTCGGAGGGTAAGAAATGAAGAATCAAAAGGGTAAGAGGGTAAAGAGGAATATTTTGGTATTTTGAAAACATTTTGTAAAATAAGAAAGAAAATCTTTTGGTTTTTGTGTTTGTTGAAAACTTGAATAAAAATGTTTTTGGTAATCGATCCGTCAAACGAATTAACTTCACGATAATTTTGGTTTTATATGAAAACAAGGAAATATGGACAAAGATGCCAAAATTTGATCGGCTCCCTTAAACGGTCGATCTTTTATTAGTCAAGTCAACCACTGTGAATGGTCAACCGTAATAAAAGTCCAATGATCGAGAACGCAATGCAATAAAGTCCAGAGGAGTTTAGTGTTTCCCGGTCGTTAAGTCCCAACGAGGTGTGAACACCTGAATAGAACGAATCATCATCGGGTGATATTGAATGGAAAAAGGGTTTTGAGTGATTTATACTAAGGAATAAAAGAAAATAGCTTAAACAAGCTATAAGAACAAGTACGTGAAAGCAAAATACTTAGAAACGATTAAAACATACAAAATTAAAACGTGAGATTAAAGAAATAAAAGGCCTACAAATGTGAAAATTATATTTTACAATCCTAAATACATAAGAAAATTATTGGAAAAGAAAATTATTTTTATGACTATTTATTTAATTGTTATTAATTAAAACTATTTTTAACTATTTAATAATACCCTAAAATATAAGAAAATATGAAATAAAGCTAGAAAAGTGAAATTATGACTTAGAAAAATCTAAAATATTATAAAACTTATTTTAAAACTGAAAATATATTTATTACACTTTTATGTATTTATTATTAATTAAAACTAATTTAAACTAATTAAAATTAAGAAAATAACAAATGAACAGTAAAAATTATGAAACTTTACAGAAAATCTAAAATATTATTCTAAGCCTAGGAAAAATATAAAAGTTAGATAAGCCCACTAATAAGTCGAATTGGGTAAATAAGCAGTTTGAATAAGCACTTCAAATAAGCTAAAAGCTAACTATAAGCTACCATAAGCTACTAAAGCCTAAATTTAACCTAAAATGAGCTAATGCAACTGATGGGAACCTAAAAGCACAAGCTACGTAAAAAGCTCGAGACCAGATTTCAAGTCTCAACACGCCAAACTACCTTATAGCCCTACTTTAAGCACTAATTGCTAGCTATAAAATTCCTAAAAATAAACTAAAATAGCCATGATGTTCACAACCAACCAAAGATCTTGTATCCCAAATTTGAGCTCAAATGGACTTATAATGAATCCGTGAAAATTCCACAAAGTTTGGCAAAAATCACGTTTTCACTTTTTTTTTTCTTTTGCAAACTGATTAATAGAACAAATAAAGATTTTTTACAAAGACATAAGCTTGGAAAAACTAAAATAAGTCAGAAATGTTTTCTTGAAACAATGATCCCCGGTAAAGGGTGTTTGGCTTATACGCCAATGGATTAAAGGCTACAAAACTTGTAAATAAGCTACAAATAATTAGGAGTAAGTTGAAGAATCTGAAAGCACTAATGGAGGGGAACAGAAATAAGTAAGAAAAGACACCAATAAGCTAAGAAAACTACTGATTTGTCGCATATATAGTTCCTGTAACAGTGGACTGAAAACAACCCACTTGGGGAACTTTTGCAGGCCAAAAAAGCTGTGGTAAAAGCTATTAAGGTAAGTTATGAACCTGAAAATTGCTTCCTACCACTACATACTACTAAGGAGCCTAAAGTGCAACAAAACTCAAGTTAATATCCTGAAAGCTTACTAATATGGGGACTTATGTGGAACTATTTTAGAAAAATGAGGCAATGGACTTTTATCAATTGTAGAAAACTTGAAAATGCAAAGTGGAAACTTGAAGCTAACTGTTGGGATAACATTAAAACAAGTTTTAAATCTCAATAACATCAACTTTAACTTGAAAACCAAATCCAAACTACAAAAACAATGATAATCCAAACACCCTTTAAACATTCAAAATATACTTAATAAAAAACTATGATGAAACTTGAATGAAACTAAATATAATTAATCAAACAAACTGCAAACTATCATTCTCACAACTACGATTGTAAATCGCCTAAAACCATTTGACTTTCAATTGTTGACCCGTTTGACTTTTTGGACTTTTACTTAAAAAAAAAAAAAAAAGTCGAGATTAGATAAGGACAAGATATGAGACAAACCCACATTAAGCTAATATGAGCTTATGAGCTTATTACAGCAGAAATGGAGACTAACACCCAAATTAGAACAAAGTGAAATGATTACTTGAAACAAGAATTTGCATTAACTAAACCAAGAGTACAATGATTTAAAACCGAAATTACAAAAGGATTATAACACTAATTAAGATTTTAAGAAAACAATGACGAATATTAAAGGATGGACTAGAACAAGAACTCTAGACTGAAAATAAAATAAAACTAAAAACTAACTTACTTATCGCCTTATTCATTGGCATACAAACTATTTATACTAAAAGCTATGGGTCTCTCTTTCTTGTGAGATAAACAAACCAACACATGCGCGCCTCTCGCCAGTCTCTTTGTCTCTGCCTCCCGAGAGACGAGGTAGGCATGGGTAGGGATTGGTAAACGGGTTGCGAGGTGTGGGGAAGGATGGGTTGTAGAGTGTTGCAGGAATATGTCGTGGGTAGAGGATTATTTAATGGTTTGTGTTTCGTGTTGCGTGGTTGGGGGAAGAAAAGGAAGAAGAAAAGGGTGATAATTATTGACCGAGTAGGGTTTGGGTTGGATGGGTGGACTAGGCGATTGGGTTTAGGATAAGGAGTAGTAATTTAATGGATTTGGACTAGTCTTTTAAATTGGATGACATTTAGTAGTTAAGGACCAATCTTGCCAAAAACTGAAAATCCAGAGACCACGTATGTAATTCTGAAAATGCTTTCCAAGGACCAATCTTGACAATCTCTAATAATCCAAGGACTATATTTGCCAAATCTGAAACTTGATGGACTAACTTGTAATTTCTCAAAACTTTATAATTTTTCACCAAAGGACAAATTATGACAACTTATGATTTCAAAAGGACCTTTGGTGACTTTTCTTTTTTTTTAAAATAAGTGCTCACGGACTATTTACGACAACTTTTGAAATTGGGGACCTAAGGCGCCAATTATGCAAACTTAGCTCATTTTCATCCGATTTTAAACATTTTGCATCCGAAACATATAAAATGCAATTTTGAGATATTTTCGATATTTTGATGCATTTCGAGCATTTTAAATATTTTGCAGATTCGATTTAACCAAAATGATGAGTATCAATCCCCACACTAAACTATTGCTAGTCCCTAGCAATCTTTTGAGAAAACTTAATGGATTTGAATCTCTTTACCAAAAGCCATTACTCGGAGTAGCCAAATGTTTCATTCAATTAAGAACTATGGTACATCGATAACCATGTGATTTTGAGCAAACCACCGACTTCCAACGGATTTGATTTGTCTTTACCGAAGCCGCTTGCTTCGGACTAGCCAACTCTTAGATAAAATATCTTTGGTGTGTCGATTACCAATTATGGTTTTCCACCGCCTTTACCACAAGCCATAAACTTGCGGGCTAGCCAACTCAACGGATTTGAGATATCTTTACCAAGAGCCGTTTGCTCTCGGATTAGCCAATCCTTTTGTTTATTAGACATGGCGGATCGATAACCATAAAGTGAGTAAGTGCAAAACACTTACTCCAAAAAATTTTGGCCAAAATGGGGAATTGGGTGGTATAATTACATGATAAAATTCATTGAATTCCCCACACTAGAAATGAATATTGCCCTCAATATTCAAAGTACGTGGTTATGCCGAAACATAGAACGTAAAGGGAAATACTACGCCATTTTTGAATTTTTTTTATTTTTTTATTATTTTTTTTGAAAACTTATATACAACAATGGGGCAACTCCCACACTAAGGTGGTACACGGTGAAAACCCATGTTTAACTCATTTTTGATTACCGAGTCGCTAGCTTGACTCGACCTCAATTAATTTGTTCATGGGAAGTAAGTGGAAGAGACAATCTCCATCGGACTTTCATTCAAGATGTTTGTATACACATTGAAGTACGTGAAAGTTCCACACCGATGAGATATAGAGAGATCCGCTCACAAATAATAAATGAAAATGCCGGGTCAAAGATAGTGTCTTCATTCCTGAAGGAGTGAAGATGAAGAGAATCACAAGATATTTGAGGAAAGGAAGAAAGATTTTGATAACAATCAAGATCCATTCTTCATCCTCAAATGTAGACATATCGGGAGGAAGGGTGAGGGTAGTATCATCAATAAACAAACTCTTATGATAGAGTACACCTTCCTCCGAGCCAATATCATCCTCAAGATCAAAATAGAAATGATCATATTCCGGAGGAGATATGTCATGAGAAAGTTCACCGGAGAACTCTTCATGAAGAGAATCATCACATGAAGTGAAATTGTGAAATCTTGTTCCATTGTGGGCTCATCACTATCCTTAATCTGAGTATCAAAGAGTGGATTCTCAGAAATTAAAGTGAATTCAGAGTCGAATAGAGGATTAGTGAGAGTTGTTTTGAATGCTTCAGAACAAAGTGATCAACATTCTTTATTGACCGTTAGGGTGAGAAGTGAGTGAACGATCATTATAAGGAGACTTTCAATCTCTCCCGGATCGGCTTCAAATCAAAGATATCATCATCACTGCTCGATGAAAGTGGATTGATGTGAGCGAAGTTCATCGGTGAACTCCTCAAGAACAGGATCGATGTGGGAGTGATGCCTCAACATACTCGATGTTTCCATAAGAAGTACAATCGTCGCTAAAATCGGAGAAAGTTTCAAAATGATCTTTTGAACACTCAAGAGGGAAGAGAGAATCACACATATGATCGAAGTTCCTGTGACTCTCTCGGGATTGGGACAAGGTTCTCAACACTAGACTTTATGAATTCGTCCGATTCCTTTTCGTGAACAAAGGTCAAGATGCTCGTCCCCATGTTTAGAGAGTGAGTGGGAATATCGGGTGTGATAGCGCTTGTTTGAGAATGAATCTCAACTTTGGGATATCAACCGATGAACTTGATGAATCTTTATAGAATTGAAGGATATCAAGTGTATCCTCATCATCACCGCCATCGTGAATAAACGAATTGAGAGCTAGATCCGCTGCTTTTTCTTTTGCAATTGATTCCCTAATAGATTTTTCAAACGCATTTGGGAATTTAATTCAAAGACCGCTTCTTCGACTAACAATTCTTCCATGGATTTTGATTTGGATTATCTTGGGAATGTTTACATTCCTTCAAATCTTCACTAAATCCAAAAGATCAAGGAGAAGATTTTGAGGAAGTGGGTCAGTTGAGGTGGTGCCCGATTCATTTGGTCCGTAGAGGTTGGTCATGATACGAAGAGTCGTAATTGTTACAAGGAAATGGATTCCTTGTTTGACAATCGCTAAAGTGTGGACTTCACAAGACTCACAACAAAATGATTGTTGTGGTGGTCATGTGAATAATATGGAATTTGGTAATTTAAAGTCCCGAGTGTTACCGTAAAACTGCTCATAGACAAACGCGCTTCCGGATTGACACTCAAATCCTTGGTGAGGACCTCCACAAACTCACACAGATATGTCAATATCTCATGATGTGGTGGTGGTAGAATGAATCGATGTGTCATGGTAAGGATAGGGAGCTTGGTTATAGGCGGACCCATCTCCCGATTCTACCATGCTACGGTAGGACAATTCCCACCATTATGAGGACCACCACACCATTGGCAACCAAAATGGTGAGGATAAGACATAGAAAGAATCAAAGGGTTCCAGAGGGTAAGAAATGAAGAATCAAAAGGGTAAGAGGGTAAAGAGGAATATTTTTGGTATTTTTGAAAAACATTTTGTAAAAATAAGAAAGAAAATCTTTTTGGGTTTTTGTATTTGTTGAAAACTTGAATAAAAAATGTTTTTGGTAATCGATCCGTCAAACGAATTAACTTCACGATAATTTTGATTTTATATGAAAACAAGGAAATATGGACAAAGATGCCAAAAATTTGATCGGCTCCCAAACGGTCAGTCTTTTATTAGTCAAGTCAACCACTTGTGAATGGTCAACCGTAATAAAAGTCCAACAGTCTGAGAACGCAATGCAATAAAGTCCAGAGGAGTTTAGTGTTTCCCCGGGTCGTTAAGTCCCAACGAGGTGTGAACACTGTAATAGAACGAATCTGTCATCGGGTGATATTGAATGGAAAAAGGGTTTTGAGTGATTTATACTAAGGAATAAAAGAAAATAGCTTAAACAAGCTATAAGAACAAGTACGTGAAAGCAAAATACTTAGAAACGATTAAAACATACAAAATTAAAACGTGAGATTAAAGAAATAAAAGGCCTACAAATGTGAAAATTATATTTTTACAATCCTAAATACATAAGAAAATTATTGGAAAAAGAAAATTATTTTTATGACTATTTATTTAATTGTTATTAATTAAAAACTATTTTTAACTATTTAATAATACCCTAAAATATAAGAAAATATGAAATAAAGCTAGAAAAGTGAAATTATGACTTAGAAAAATCTAAAATATTATAAAACTTATTATAAAACTGAAAATATATTTATTACACTTTTATGTATTTATTATTAATTAAAAACTAATTTAAACTAATTAAAATTAAGAAAATAACAAATGAACAGTAAAAATTATGAAACTTTACAGAAAATCTAAAATATTATTCTAAGCCTAGGAAAATATAAAAATTAGATAAGCCCACTAATAAGTCGAATTGGGTAAATAAGCAGTTTGAATAAGCACTTGAAATAAGCTAAAAGCTAACTATAAGCTACCATAAGCTACTAAAGCCTAAATTTAACCTAAAATGAGCTAATGCAACTGATGGGAACCTAAAAAGCACAAGTTACAGAAAAAAAGCTCGAGACCAGATTTCAAGTCTCAACACGCCAAACGGCCCTTATAGCCCTACTTTAAGCACTAATTAAGCTAGCTAGAAAAATTCCTAAAAATAAACTAAAATATCCATGATGTTCACAACCAACCAAAGATCTTGTATCCCAAATTTGAGCTCAAATGGGCTTATAATATATCCGTGAAAATTCCACAAAGTTTGGCAAAAATCACGTTTTCACTTTTTTTTTTCTTTTTGCAAACTGATTAATAGAACAAATAAAGATTTTTTACAAAGACATAAGCTTGGAAAAACTAAAATAAGCTGTAAAACAGCTTCTTGAAACAACAGTCCCCTGGTAAAGGGGTGTTTGGCTTATGGGCTGCCAATGGATTAAAGGCTACAAAAACTTGTAAATAAGCTACAAATAATTAGGAGTAAGTTGAAGAATCTGAAAGCACTAATGGAGGGGAACAGAAATAAGTAAGAAAAGACACCAATAAGCTAAGAAAACTACTGATTTGTCGCATATATAGTTCCTGTAACAGTGGACTGAAAACAACCCACTTGGGGAACTTTTGCAGGCCAAAAAAGCTGTGGTAAAAGCTATTAAGGTAAGTTATGAACCTGAAAATTGCTTCCTACCACTACATACTACTAAGGAGCCTAAAGTGCAACAAAACTCAAGTTAATATCCTGAAAGCTTACTAATATGGGGACTTATGTGGAACTGTTTTAGAAAAATGAGGCATAGGACTTTTTATCAATTGTAGAAAACTTGAAAATGTAGTGGAAACTTGAAGCTAACTGTTGGGATAACATTAAAACAAGTTTTAAATCTCAATAACATCAACTTTAACTTGAAAACCAAATCCAAACTACAAAACAATGATAATCCAAACACCCTTTTAAACATTCAAAATATACTTAATAAAAACTATGATGAAACTTGAATGAAACTAAATATAATTAATCAAACAAACCCGCAAACTATCATTCTCACAACTACGATTCTAAATCGCCTAAAACCATTTGACTTTCAATTGTTGACCGCTTTGAATTTTTGGACTTTTACTAAAAAAAAAAAAAAAAAAAAAAAAAAAAAAAAAAAAACCGAGATAGATAAGGACAAGATATGAGACAAACCCACATTAAGCTAATATGAGCTTATGTGAGCTTATTACAATGAAAATGGAGACTAACACCCAAATTAGAACAAAGTGAAAATGATTACTTGAAACAAGAATTTGCATTAACTAAACCAAGAGTACAATGATTTAAAACGAAATTACAAAAGGATTATAACACTAATTAAGCTTTTAAGAAAACAATGATGAATATTAAAGGATGGACTAGAACAAGAACTCTAGACCGGAAAATAAAATAAAAACTAAAACTAACTTACTTATCGCCTTATTCATTGGCATACAAACTACTTATACTAAAAGCTATGGGTCTCTTTCTTGTGTGAGATAAACAAACCAACACATGCGTGCCTCTCTTGATCTCTTTGTCTCTCTCTCCTCGAGAGACGAGGCATGGGTAGGGGATTAGTAAACGGGTTGCGAGGTGTGGGGAAGGATGGGTTGTAGAGTGTTGCAGGGAATATGTCAGGGGTAGAGGGATTATTTAATGGTTTGTGTTTCTGTGTTGCGTGGTTGGGCGGGAAGAAAAAGGAAGAAGAAAAGGGGTGATAATTATTGACTGAGTAGGGTTTGGGTTGGATGGGTGGACTAGGCAGATTTGGGTTTAGGATAAGGAGTAGTAATTTAATGGATTTGGACTAGTCTTTTAAATTGGATGACATTTAGTAGTTAAGGACCAATCTTGCCAAAAACTGAAAATCCAGGGACCACGTATGTAATTCTGAAAATGCTTTCCAAGGACCAATCTTGACAATCTCTAATAATCCAAGGACTATATTTGCCAAATCTGAAACTTGATGGACTAACTTGTAATTTCTCAAAACTTTATAATTTTTCACCAAAGGACAAATTATGACAACTTATGATTTCAAAAGGACCTTTGGTGACTTTTCTTTTTTTTTTAAAATAAGTGCTCAGGGACTATTTCTGACAACTTTTGAAACTTGGGGGACTGAAACTGCCAATTATGCAAACTTAGCTCATTTTTCATCTGATTTTAAACATTTTGCATCTGAAACATATAAAATGCAATTTTGAGATATTTTCGAGATTTTGATGCATTTGAGCATTTTAAATGTTTTGCGATTCAGATTAACCAAAATGATGAGTATTTACACACTCATCGCTGATGCTTGGTGTACCTCGACTCATCCGAATCAGTAGGTGTACTTCAAGATATCGCGTTATCTCACTTGTGGGACTCAAGATAGGAACAACCTTTGTGAGAGTTAGAGTTGTGTTTTCACACTATGTCATAATACTCTTGAAGTTCAAACTTGTAAGTCGGATTATTTCTAACCCATGTTTTATGTTTTCTTCTTATGGATGCTTGCGGGTAGAAAGATCGTGCGATTTTCCACATGCTCATACCAACTGCAACACTAATTGAAGTTCTCTCAAAGGCTACATAAAGTCGAATGATTCTTTGTCAAGTCAAAGAATCTACAAAGTTTAAAGACCAAGAGAACTACATCAAGATTATAATCCAACGTTAAAGAGCGTGTGAGCATGTTGGAGAAAGACGGAGATACTTTGGAGCAACGAAGCGGACCTCGATATGACAACCACAACATACTATCACTTCCATCACAAAGAACAAAGATCAAAGAACAAATAAAATGATGACGTCAAAGCGGAATACTCAAAGGAAACAATTTCCCACACTAGGAGATTGTTCGAATCAAGGCACTTCTTCTCACAAGAAAGAAGAATGTCAAAAGACGTCAAAGCTACTATTACATCAGCACCTACAACGCTTATATCATCAATCAATAACACTTGGGGAGATTGTTGGAATCACTCCTAAACTAGAATTCAAGTGTTAGTAATTAATATGTAATAGTTAGCTTAATTATGGCCTTTATGTTTGTTATTATGCTAAGGCTTATGTAGAAGGCCCATGAGCCTTGGCCCAAGCCCATAAAGGAAAGGATGTGAACTTGCATGTTGCCCTAGTTCCTTCCTATAAATAACGTTGTAAACCCTCACTTGAGGGTTGGTTGTTCACTCTTACTCATTTCCTACGCATAAACCTTTCTTATTCATTCGTGTTTTGTGTTTGGGTGTTCATCCGATCTATCTCTCATCTATACTTCTTATATTGATGCTTGTGTTAAATAAATGGGAACCTAACAGAGCCTGCGGTGGAGAAGCCAATGGTGCAGGAAACTGAAAAGAAGAAGGCTAAAACAGAGAACCACAAGTGGAAATCCAAATGATGATTTATGGGCAACCTACCTCGATAACAATGAAAAATTTGATGAAATAATTACTGATGCAGAAGAAAAAAGCAAATCGTTAAAGAAAGGAATGGAGCCTAGTCCAAAAAAGCTAACAAAGAAAACAGCCAGAAAATCATTCACACCATCATTCTTCTCCCTTGGTATGGGTCTTAGCCAATTTTACACAAACACGGTTGTTGACATAAAAAATCCATCCACAGAGGAAAACAAAGCTTCAAAAGAAGAAAAGAAGAAGAGCAGGAAGAAATTACTGAAAAAAGAGTCAGCAAGCCTTCAAGATTTCTTGTTTCACCATATATGAACAAGAAAGCGAAATCAATAAGGCAACACAACCGGATGAACCGACGGTGACATATGCTCTTTTTCAATGAAGGAGATCCGATGTAAGTATCTTTTAGTTTTTAGATAATCATGTGATGAAGAAGAAAAAATGGTAATTGTGCTTATAATATCACAATATATATATTTTATAGGAATTCGTGTTTGAAACCAATTCAAGAGTCACACGATTAGAGAGAATATGAAAACGTTAGCCCCAACTCTAAAGGTCGGCTTAATTTCATCGATAGCTTTTCGCGATTCTTAATTATGAAGAAATGTTGAATGACAAAGGAGTCGAATGAAGCACTATTTCACACAAGAATTATTGTAAGTCTCTAAAAATTTGAAAATTAATTACTAAAATATAAACTTACTTTTTGTTGTTTTTTTATTTATAAAAACAGTCAAAAGATATGATTGAAGGGAGAATGAGAAGCGAAAAAAAGCAAACTTAAGCATTTAATGAAAGCATGGAAAGTGTATTTAAAAAGAATGAAACTAATATGTCCATAAAACACATTGAATGGGTAATAATATATTTCAAATATTATGCATAATTGACTTGTTTTGTTTCTATTGAACAAAAATTCAATTTCTTGCTTTTTACATAGGCATTTTTTCTGATCATAGCTCATCAGTACTTCTATCTGATGGTATTCATTCTCCTTATAGGAACATCAGTGATCATCGACAAATCAGAATCTAGCCAAACTTATGATTCCATGTACAAGAAAGTTTGTGATCTTCTGGTAAGTAATGAAATTTTGATAATTACAATAGTGTAAAATCAAGTTAGAAATATGCTCAGTTATTGAAACATCACATGTGATAACCTCAGTTAATGCAATTCTATTTCTTCTAATAACATGTGATAACATCAGTTTAAAATTTTTGTTTATTTAGAAAAAACTGTTTTCAAAACACTTGGAGAGATACGAGCATCCAAGAGCAAAAGATGTGTTGAACAAAAAGACTACCATCATGAAGCTTAAGTGGGAACAAAGAAAAGTGAAGTTGATTGCGGCATTTTCCCGATGATGCATATGGAAAACTATAATGGAGAAACAACCAAATAATGGAACTTGGGTAATCAAGCGGAAGGTCGGACAATAGAGCTAATCAAGAGTGAAATTTGTAACAAAATGTTGATGCATGAGGTGAACATCCATAGGAATGCAATGAGTGAACATGCACACAAGTTTTCATAAGAGAATACCAACAAGTGGAGCCAAACAATGATGATAATGAGACAACATCAAAAAGGAAGGATGAACAAAATGCAACACATGTTCCAAGTGCGATTAAGAAGTGAAGCTTACAACCGATGCAGTTAATACAAATAAGCCGTAAAAACGTTTATTTATATTTTACGATCTTCTAATGTTTTGTCGATAACAAACGTAAAATCATTTTAACGAAACAAATAAAATACGTAAATTAGTTTGAGCCAATAGTTTTCTAACACACTTACGTTTTCACATAAAACACTAAAACAAGTATAAGTGATTTTATGATTTAGTAATATATATGTACAACAACTAGTGTTTACATATTGGGCAAAATATATACACAACTAGTATATATTATATAAATGGGTAAAACTACAACCCATGGAAAATATCCATAACCCATGGTATTGACCCATACCCATTTGACTAGGTACATTGCACTCATGAGATACATTGTATCTAATAAGAAACCCATGGATCAACCCATAACCCATGACCCATGACCCATAACCAAAATACCCATGGGCAAGAGAGCGTCCCACGGATCCCTAGCTTTACACTAGACGGATCCTTGTGGGAGGGATCCGTGGGATCCGGGAACAAGAAGCATTTCTCCTCTATAAATAGTGAGCCATTTCTTCCTTTTGGCTTGCCACTCTTACACATACTTTCCCAAGTATTGTAACTCTCTAACCACCGATCCTAAGGGATCTTTCTATGTAGTTTGTCTTTTGTTTTGTGTGATTCTCTAGGTTCCTCTTAAAGGCGAGATCACCACTTCTTGAAGTCGAGCAAGCTCAAGTCCATGAGTTGCCATGCTTCGTCATCATCAAGACAACCGAGGTTCTCTTGTTGATAGTTCTTTCTTCCTCCGTAGATGTGTTGTGTTGAAGGCATTAGTGAAGGATGCCGAAAGAGTCAAGACGAAAGCATTAGTGAAAGGTGCTTAACGTCCGTGTCAAAAGCATTAGTGAAGAATGCTAAAGGTGTCAAGACGAAGGCATTAGTGAAAGGTGCCAAGCGTTGTGTCAAAGGCATTAGTGAAGGATGCCTAGAATCAAATCAAGTGGCATTAGTGAAGAATGCCTAGGTCGTATAATCGATGAGGTGCATCGTTATACATATAGTATTGTTTATTTCAAGGATGGTGATATCCTTGATGGTGTTGTAATAAGGAGTGGGTCTCCTTTGGGATTAGGTGTTGTGTTGTGTTGGGTAGTAGTTCCTCCATTGTAATGGAACTAGGTACTTAGCCTAGTACCGATAAAGGGTAGGCGACGTTGTGATAGGTGTGGTTCACCTTGGTGTGAAAGAACCCGTGGTTAGCCTAGTACCGGAAAAAGAGTAGGCGACGTTGTGAAGGCTTCTCCGCCATAAGGAGTTGGTGTCGTGTAGTGATTACGAACTCGAGTAGGTGACTCGGGAGTGGAGTAGGCAAGGAAGGTGTCCTTGTAGCCGAACCACTATAAATACTCGTGTCGTGGTTATGTGCTTCTTACTCTTTATCTTTCATTACACTTTTATATATCTATCTATCAACGTCCAACATACACATCTAAATAGATTGACATAAGTCGATCTAAATATTTAAAAGGAAGTTTTAAATTGGTAAAACTATTCAACCCCCCCTTCTAGTTTTCCACAATTGGCATCAGAGCTTCGTTACCAAGTTTCTTAGAGTATGTTGTACTTTAAAAACTTGATACGATCCGTGTATGTTTGAAAACTACAAAGAAGGATTTTTCAAGTCATGTTTTAAAAATCATTATAGTGTTTATTGTTGGACAATGATAGAATGTTCTAACACTTTCCTTGTTAAGTATTCTCCATACTTGGATTTGGGCATACCAAGAAGATCATGAAGAAACTATCTAAATATTTCTTTTCGTGAAAAGAATGTTTAGCATTGTTCTTCTCACACATGGATCTGGAGATTCCAAGAAGATCACAAAGCATTTCCTCTAAATACTTCTTTCCTTAAGAAGAATATTTAGCAAAGGTATGATCATTAATAATTTACATTTGTTTTTAAAATATTAGGTGCATAATTAATCTCTATTAGTAATTACTTAAGTAGTTATCTATATTAAAGCCATCATCAAGAATAGTATTCTTCGATTGATTTGTATAGACTACACTATTAACTTGTAATAATGATATCTTGGTTATTGGATAGCCTCAATCATTATTCATCACAAAGGAATTATTGACACTTCATCTATGTCAATGAATCTCCGTGTGAAACTTCTTATATTATGATAAAATGGGATTTTATCATAATCTTTGATAAACCTCCCAAGAATTGTGACTAATTCTTTAAAAGGGAACCACGTCAAATAGGATTAGTATTAAACCGTCAAAAACTCAAATCACAAGTTATAGAGCTTAAACATCAAACTCTAGGCATTTTAGAACTCCCAAACCAAAGTTATCAAGGAATGCTTAAACTGATTTTTTGCTGTCAAGCCGGATCCCTGAGTTTAAACTAGCCGGATCCCAAATGAGAGGGATCCGCGGGATCCGTGCAACAGAAGACAGCATAAGTTAGTAATGATCACTGTGGATGTTCCACAATTATTTTCCCTTCAAAGACTCACGAACAAGAACACAACTACTGTTCAAAGGAGCAATTTGATCATTTCTCTCAAGCATAACAATCACTTGTGTAAGTATAATCTTCACTACATTGTTAATTTGATTCCTTGATTACTAGGATTACAATTTCTTCATTTTTAGAAGTTGGGTTCAAATGGGTTTATGATAATTTGTTACCACATTGTTTTCTAAGATAATCCAAATCAAAGAATTAACATTGTTAATACAAATTAAACTCATTTCATGAATTCAATAAAAATGATTTGAGCAAAATTGTAATCAAACCCTCTAGGTTACTATTCACAATTAACACCACATTGTGGTTATGTTGTTTAGGAATAATCATGCCAAGCAACCGACAACAAGATTACCAAGATACCGCTCATTACATACCAATGTACCATAGAAAAGATGGACTTAGCCCCGAGGATAGGAAAGCTTTTAAAATGCTCGAAAAGAGACTCTTTCACGAAGGTCGAGTAGTGGAACCATCATTTCTTGCCAATACCGGCATAAGAGAAGTTTTCGGAGCTATTGGGTTTGATTGTTTATTGGACATAAACGAACAAATTTGCCCGGTTTTCGTACTCGAGTTCTACAAGACAATGGGGATAGTTAGAAATGATGATGGGTCCATCTCGATTGTCTTCACCATAAATGAGCATGAGTACACCCTTTCGCTTGTAGAGTTTGGAAGAATAATAGGGGTTCCATATCAAGGTGTTTGCATGTATTCTAATGAGTGGTCTTTGGAAGAGTTACACACTATGGTTGATCATCATGAAATCTACCACATGTTAATCCCGGAAGCAACCACGGTGAGGGACACCGTGTTCATGCCAAGAGCATCCCCATCAAGGGTCACTAGGAATTCGAAAGTGATCTATAGGATCCTTTCCAAATGGAGCTCTCCGAGATGTACGCATTGTATAGGAAATGGGAAAATGTGGTGAGGAGAATGTGTTGTGCCTAGTAGGAAACAAGGATCACCCCAACGCATGTCTAAGTTTCATGATCTATTGCCTAGTGACCGAGACTCGCTTCAACCTTGCTTACTACATGATTAAGAGATTGGAAAGTGTAAAAAGCATGGACAAAATGGTGCTCCTGTACGCAATGCTCCTAACCCGTCTTGCTAAATTCATCTTTGCATTAGATCCTTCTCCGCAATCCTATGATCATAGCTTTTGCAACAAAGTTATGGTGTCATTGACCGAGGGTAGAACTACAAGGTTTATGGTGGAAGGCAAAAGGCCTCACCCACCCACGGATTCCTCGGATGAAAGGGAGAGGCAAAGAGAAGGTGAAGGTAGTAGCAACCCACTCGGAAATACCGATCTCGACCCCTTGGACTACATCAACCAATTGCCGGACGTTCCTAGTGCATCACCCGAATGGCAACAAACCAAGGGAATCTTCAAGTGCTTCGCCAACTTCTTGAAGAAAAAGAAGTAGAGATGGTGTGATAAAGAGTGGAGGATGGGTGAAGACGGGAGAAGCAAGGTAAGGTCATAGGACCTAAAATTTGTGAAAAACAATTTCAAACAATGGGTTGTAACACTTAAACAATACTTATGTAGAATAGGATGTAGCATGTAGGTCTTGCCATAACTTGGCATTAAACAATCTTAACTTAGGAACATGTAGAATGAGATTTTACGACTCCTTGAAAACATTCAAGTAGTCGTCGTCACTCATTTTTAGGAACTTTTAGTTGTCCCACATTTGCTATGCGTTATACTTGATGTGTTCTTGCTTTTAGTCCTTATAGAAATAACTAGGAGAAGCACTTGCTTAAGAATGCAAAATGGCACATTTCTTTGAAAGCCTCTCGATCCGCAGAGGCGGATCCCGAGTTATAACTAGCCGGATCCTCCCGGAAGGGAACCGTGGGATCCGTGACTACAGATGAGCAATATGACTTGCTTACATCAAAATAGCTCACTAGATCACCTCACACTAGTCAAACATAAGACATTAGAGCCAACTAAGTCTTCCACAAACATTTGAAAGCCTCACACTCACCCATGGCTTACTTAGGATATATTTCAAAGTGTCTTTGATTTATCAACTCATCAAAACTCACCATATTTCCGCTCCAACGCTCACACATTATTTATCACATCTCATAACACTTAGTTTGATATATCCATCAATTTTAGCAAATTGGTTTTAATCACTTTTGACTCAAAATTAGGCTCAAAACTAGTTTTTCATTTTTCTTTATTTTTAAGATTTTAGTAAATTTTTCTTAAGGCATCATCTCGACTTCTAGGACTAAATTCCACCATCTTTTCATCTCAATTCAAATGATATCTTTCTCAAGCACTTAGTTAGACTACCTAAAGTGAACTTTCCTACCCAAAACCATCATTAAGCACCATCACCCCTTATGGTTGAGCATTTAAGACATCCACCACTCAAGACTTCCAAATTAAGTCAAAACCTCGAGATACATAGGTACTAGACCTTTCAAAAAGCATAATTATTTCACCTAGAATCTGTCTGACAGACGGATCCCTGGTTTATAACCAGCCGGATCCCTGGTGAGAGGGATCCGCGGGATCCGTGGCTGCAGAAAGCTTAAATCAACTTCCTCTTCAATTTTAAGCCACCTTTTGGTTATCTAACCACTTTTAGCTATCATTTATTATCTCCTAGAGTGATCAATATCCTAAGTGCATGCTTAATCCTCTTAGTGGCCAAGAATTTAATTCACTAATTCAAAATCATCCTTTATAAACCAAACACTCTTAAGGTTAAATCATCACTCTCACCTAGCTCTCAAAAATCAAGTGATTAGAAGCTCATATTGCATCCTTACCATCACCATGACCAAAGCTCTTAGCAACAACTCTTCAACCAAAGGCTCATCCAAAAGAAAGGGTCATATGATCCATGAAATTTCATCCACCGAATCATCTCCGTAAGAGATAACAATGCTAGAATCCCACCTCAACAAACTCATTCAACAATTGCTAAGAGAACCGCAAGGATTAGCATCAAACCTTTTGGACTAGAAAAGGGTCATCTAGTTCAAAACCAAACATAGCTAGCTCTAGCAAGCCATCTAAGTCCTCATTCCTTGAGCATGGATAGATTTAACGAGCCTCTTCCTCACCCAAATCTCTATTCATTAGAGCATTCACCACCAAGAACCTCCCACTCACCAACTTTCTCGTTAAATAGGGAACCACCCACAACACCGAATAGTCCATCATGGGAAACAAGGAACAATCATGGACATGATCATATGGAGGAATTTCCACTACCACCACCCTCACCTTTAGTAGAACCTCATCCCACACCTCAAAATGAAACCCCACAATCATTCGTAGAGCCTCCTCAAAACATCCATTTTCCTCCGGTTCCCAATCAAGACAATAATTGCCCAAATTGTCTAATCACCCAAGGACTTGTTCAAGAAGTACGAAATGAGTTACATTTCATGTTTAATCATCTTCTTGAAAGATTGGACCAAATCAACAAGTCTACTCATCCTTAGACTCGAGCACTTTGTTGCATTCTAGGCTTTAGTAACTTATTAGTAGTAAAATGTATGGCTAAATCATTCTCTTAGTTTTAGAGATTTGTTGATTATCTCGTTGTTTTATTGAATGATAACTTGTTTGCCATATTTCTTTGAGTATATGTTTGTTGTTTGTATACATATCTTGATCTTATATTTAGCATTGTTTGATATATCACCATTGTTGAAAACCCGTCACCGCATGCAGACGGATCCTCCAAAATGCCTAGACGGATCCCTCACAAAGGGAACCGTGGGATCCGTGGTACGTAAGAACAATTTTCTACTAACTTGAGTCTTATTTGCAGGAAATTATGCACTATACTCTTGTTTTCTAACCTTTATTTTGTAGATTTTCAAAATACACATGAAGATTTTGACACCATAAAGCTAGGGGAGCTTTGTTTCAAACCATATTGCAAAACCATTTGCAACATAATCCTTATTTGGATTATACTTCATGACACCCCATTGCAACGTTGCAATCTTCAAGGGGGAGCATTTTTCGTCACAAGGACGAAACCATTTGCAAACAAAATTGCAATTCGTTAGCTTGTTAGTTTATATTTACTTGACGCCCTCACAAAGGGATGGACTCGTCAAGGGGGAGTTAAGACGAGAACCATTCCCGTCACTTGCTCTCTTTACATCTTTTCTTTTACATGTTTTTCTTAAAACAATGTGTTAGTTTCTTTTCGACGCTCTTTTTGTTTCGACAAAAAGGGGGAGAAGAGAGTAAAACTCAATTCAAACTTTTACGAATTTTAGTTTTTCCTTAAAATAATTTTATGTTTTGTCATCAACAAAAAGGGGGAGATTGTTAATACAAATAAGCCGTAAAAACGTTTATTTATATTTTACGATCTTCTAATGTTTTGTCGATAACAAACGTAAAATCATTTTAACGAAACAAATAAAATACGTAATTAGTTTGAGCCAATAGTTTTCTAACACACTTACGTTTTCACATAAAACACTAAAACAAGTATAAGTGATTTTATGATTTAGTAATATATATGTACAACAACTAGTGTTTACATATTGGGCAAAATATATACACAACTAGTATATATTATATAAATGGGTAAAAACTACAACCCATGGAAAATATCCATAACCCATGGTATTGACCCATACCCATTTGACTAGGTACATTGCACTCATGAGATACATTGTATCTAATAAGAAACCCATGGATCAACCCATAACCCATGACCCATGACCCATAACCAAAATACCCATGGGCAAAGAGGAGCGTCCCACGGATCCCTAGCTTTACGCTAGACGGATCCCTTGTGGGAGGGATCCGTGGGATCCGGGGAACAGTAAGCATTTCTCCTCTATAAATAGTGAGCCATTTCTTCCTTTTGGCTTGCCACTCTCACACATACTTTCCCAAGTATTGTAACTCTCTAACCACTGATCCTAAGGGATCTTTCTATGTAGTTTGTCTTTTGTTTTGTGTGATTCTCTAGGTTCCTCTTAAAGGCGAGATCACCACTTCTTGAAGTCGAGCAAGCTCAAGTCCATGAGTTGCCATGCTTCGTCATCATCAAGACAACTGAGGTTCTCTTGTTGATAGTTCTTTCTTCCTCCGTAGATGTGTTGTGTTGAAGGCATTAGTGAAGGATGCCGAAAGAGTCAAGACGAAAGCATTAGTGAAAGGTGCTTAACGTCCGTGTCAAAAGCATTAGTGAAGAATGCTAAAGGTGTCAAGACGAAGGCATTAGTGAAAGGTGCCAAGCGTTGTGTCAAAGGCATTAGTGAAGGATGCCTAGGAATCAAATCAAGTGGCATTAGGGAAGAATGCCTAGGTCGTATAATCGATGAGGTGCATCGTTATACATATAGTATTAGTTTATTTTCAAGGATGGTGATATCCTTGATGGTGTTGTAATAAGGAGTGGATCTCCTTGGGATTAGGTGTTGTGTTGTGTTGGGTAGTAGTTCCTACATTGTAATGGAACTAGGTACTTAGCCTAGTACCGATAAAGGGTAGGCGACGTTGTGATAGGTGTGGTTCACCTTGGTGTGAAAGAACCCGTGGTTAGCCTAGTACCGAAAAAGAGTAGGCGACGTTGTGAAGGCTTCTCCGCCATAAGGAGTTGGTGTCGTGTAGTGATTACGAACTCTCGAGTAGGTGACTCGGGAGTAGAGTAGGCAAGGAAGGTGTCCTTGTAGCCGAACCACTATAAATAGTCGTGTCGTGGTTATGTGCTTCTTACTCTTTATCTTTCATTACACTTTTATATATCTATCTATCAACGTCCAACATACACATCTAAATAGATTGACATAAGTCGATCTAAATATTTAAAAGGAAGTTTTAAATTGGTAAAACTATTCAACCCCCTTCTAGTTTTCCACATTCTAGAGAGAGAGTTACAATTCATAGAATTGGGGAATTAAGCACCACCCTATGACTAGAACATAGAATACAACGCATCAATTAGGGCAAGGATGTGACAATTCAACCGACCAATAAAAGATAACTAGGGAGTAAGAAAATCTAAGTGAACATACTTTTAATTATAATAAGAACACATTCCTACAATCCATAGCTTTTACTTTTATTTAGTTTAATTAGTTTTAATTTAATTTGTTAAGTAGTTTATGATATTTTGTGGGAGGCGATTCTGGGGTATTTGAATGTTTTGGCCACACCCAAGGTTGTGAAGGCCAAATCTCTAAAGGCCATGGACGTGATTATGGATTTGGGTGGCTCACATGCATAGTTCCTGATAACGCTACACGCGTCGTTCGGGGTCAAGGAAACTTCCTTTTCTTGAGCAAGTTTTATAACACCTAGGCGATGAACCTAATCGTTGTAGTGTAGTAATTAGGGTAAGCCACGGGTATTGATATCGTTCTCTAGGGAATAGGAATGCTAGTAGGAGTTACTACGCTAAGGTTAAGGTTGAGGAAGATTATTTTTATCTTTTATATTTTATGAAAATGGAAAGGTACGAATCTCGGGTAATGGATTTGGGGTTGGTATTTCTACCGATTACTTCTACTATTATCTAATTATCTAAACTAAGGTTGTGGAGTCTATGTCTAATTAATGTGTGCTCGTATGATAGTTTAAAGATGTGTTTACTTAGTTTGTATTACTCCTTAATTATCTCCTATTGATGGTTGAGTGTCACGTCTTATTCCTAGTTGCGTTGTGTTTCTAAAGTTGTAGGGTATGCGTTTCTCCTAACTCTTTGAACTTACCAAAGGGTCTTGTCTACAAATCCACTTAGAGATTATAGACTCCTACTCTAAGGCACTCTTCGGATGTTTTAGCCTACAATCACTCGTGTAATCATACTCTAAGGTTCACAAAGATGAATCAAGCATTAAGTACACAACGAATGACCTATCGCATTACTAGATCATTAATCAACTAAGATAAGAAACAACCAATCAATATTCAATAATTAAGTTTCATACTTCCTAAGCAAACACACAAATAAATTAGCCGGACATGGAGAACATGCAAGCATACACAAATAATCAAAGACATAATTGAATTAATGAAGCAAAGACTTATCTTGGTGTAAGATAGGGTTAAAACCCTAAAATACTGTACAAGACACCTTAGGTTCGGTTTTAGGTTTTACTCCAAAGACTCTCCACAAAAGCGAAAAATTCGGATTCTATATATAAGATTACAATTGCGACGGCGCCACCTTATGTTTAGTGACGCCGCCGTGTCGCCGCCATTGGGTTTCGTCTTGGCCACGTTAACCTTGCGACGGCGTCACCTTATGTCCGTGACGCCGTCCTCTTCGACCGGCGTCGTCTGGATTGCATCTAGGCCGTCCGAGTAGCGACGACCCACTCACAATAACTAGACGCGCGTCTCTTTAAAACACGAGTTTTGAGTTCGACCCGTCACAATAATTCTCCGACGGCGTCGCACATAGCACCGACGCCGTCGCCTTCTACATTCGGTATTGTGAGTGTCCGATTTCGACTTTGGCCATTTTCTTCATATATTCGCGCCTTTCGTCCAAATAAGTGCCATTCCAAGATTTTGCCTTCACGAGACCTAAAAGTGAAAAGGAGCGATATTAAGCAATAACGGATACAAAAGTGATCAAATAAGGACTTAAACGACCCTCAAAATGGTACCTTTAAAACCTTATCAAATATCCCTACACTTGTTATTTGCTTGTCCTCAAGCAAATGTGCTTTTAGCCAATTAATTTATAAGTTGGGGTCATTCAAGATTAATTCAAAACGGTCCACAACACATATAAGCCCATAAAAGTCATAACAAGCACGAAATTACATACTAGCACCTCACATGGGGTGTTTGGATACTCACATCTCTCGGTGTATAAATGAAATATAACAATATAGGAAATGGAAGATAAACACTCATTAACCGGTCTAGTACATAGATTACCATAGGCGAGAATAGATCAAACCTCCATCGCTTTGGCGTAAGCACCTAGGAAAGACTATCAAAGAGGTCTTTTAAAGGGTTGTAATGTTAGGCTTACGGTAGGGAAATAAGGGTTTGGTGGGATAGGCTATTTAGTGGTGGTAAGTCAAAAATCTTTATGTTAATCGCATATGAAGAATGGCGTTGCTAAGCCAAGACTCGACACTCTAAACTCTAGATAATGAAATAAACAAACATAAATTTAAAGGATAGATGTAGGATGGTAGCCCGTATGTTTTTTTTTTTTTTTTTTTTTCACTTATTTTTCTATTTTTTTTTTTTTTTTTTTTTTTTTTTTTTTTTTCATACACTTTTACTCTACCATCCTCACGATAACATCAAAATACTAGGGATTTCTGGTACATCCCTACACTTGAGTTTTATTACTCTAACACTAATTTGACCCGATTTGAAAAGATCAAAACACTTGGGGTACATTATTACGTAAACAAAGGGAATTTGAATTTAACGTTCCTTCCCGTCATTTCATAAACTTTAACTTTTCCCATGAATCCCAATCATCCCAAAGCGTATACAAAGGATATGACTCGACTTAGCAACTTATGCAAGCAACTAGATAATTTGAACTAAGGGTTTAAGGTGATAACAAACATTTGCACTAAAAGTGAGTGCATAAGGGGTAGGCTAAGGCGATTTGGGTGTATATTTGGGGTGGGGTGTAAACAATGCTCTTCATTGATATTCGGAAAACCGAAATATCACGAGAACCGCGAAAAGGATAGGCTCGAGGGGTTAACTAGGGGTATCGTGTACTAAAGATGAGTACAACGCAAAGGTGTGGGGAATTACTCAACCGATGTGGAAGAAGTAATTATATTACGGGTATCAAACAAGGGTTATCCTAATGCCTCTTATCATTTAGTTATTCCTAACTACACAAGTGTAGCCTCACTTGCGATCTCGGAATGCATCACAAAACAAGTTCTAGAATCTAATATACTAGGTTCACACTCTAAGCATTAAAGATGAATGCTTTAATTCCTACTAATCTAAGGGCGATCCTCACATTTTGGGTGGAATTTGGGTGGTAAAGGGTTTTGTGCTAGTCATGCAACTTCCTATCCATGAGACGCTTTTGTTAAGACTAATGGCCCACTCCTATATGTCATAAAAAATTTAAATTTGGTGCCAAAATTACCCTAACCGACATTTTCTCATGGTTTATTACACAATCACAATTGGACAAAGCAAATAGTCAAGGATAAGCATAGTTTCAAAGTTCCGTTTTATTTTCCTCCTACACTTAAACCGAACATTGTCCCCAATGTTCCCGAAAGTATCAAAGTTATGATAAAGAAGGTAATTAAAAGCGAAGAAACTAATACTCCCCGATTAGCTTGGTAGGATCCGTGTGAAGTAGTGGTTAAATTCTTTTCAAGAAGAATTATTGCGTGAAAAGATCCTTCCAATCTTATGTAACTTCTTCTTGACAAACTAAACCTGCACACTTGAAGAAAACAAACGAAACCTTCGCGTAAAATCGGCGGTAATAATATATATAAGACTCGATTTAAACTAGGATATAATGCTTGTGGAATGGATGTTTCTGAATTTCTAAGAAAATTAAGACCGAAAATTCCAAAATTTATAAGTAGCTCGAAAACGAGAAAAGTAATCGATGTTTTTACTCCTTCCCGACGCCGTCGTTGCAATCTCGACGTCGGGTTATCTCGACAAAAAGCGGTGCGATTTTACGAAAAATTTACGGAAAATTTACATCTTTAGAATCGGAAAAATTTTCGCAAAACATTCATTATGACTCGATACAAGCATTTGACTCAAACAAACAAACATATATATCTTTTAATTAATTGTTATTCTCATGTTTACGTTTCTTGTGAAAAGCGTGTGTAATCCTCCCTACACTTATCCCTTATGTAAAATACCTTTATATGTAATTAAGACGAAGTTAAAAACAAAATAAAGCATTTTTACAAATTTAAACATGAGGATAAACAATTAATAAAAGATACATGACACTAACAAGCAAACAATTAAGCATGGGTTGCCTCCCACGAAGCGCTTTTCTTTATTAAAGAGTCTTGTAGCTAGACTCGTAGTCGTGCTCTTACGTTTCCTCACCACCGCCCTCTTCATGGCCTCTAATGGGGGATTCCATGTTGTAGAAGTGCCCTAAAATGCGCTTCTTTAAGAGTTCATCTTCTCCCATTCGGTCCTGTATTCGGTCCTAGGCTCAAACAATCCTTGTAGAATCCGAAAATCTTAGCCATAACATAATCAACACCTTTCTCCCTATCCTCATCATTCCTATAATAGATCGATAGTTTAAGTTCCTTTTCATCATTAGAGTGATGAAAATTTCTCAATCTTAAACGGCATTTGGTAAGCTATGTCATCGGTCTTATTCTTGAACCCACTACTCCTAATGAGGGTCATAGGTCATCCGGTGCTTTCTATGAAAGGTTTTCCTAGAATAACATGGGACAAGCTAGGGTCTATGGCCGTGCTAATATCATCCACAATTATGAAGTCCGTAGGAAACGTGAAACTACCTACATAAGCGGGCAATCTCTTAACTCTACCAAGAAAATTGCAACTAACATTAGGATCATTGGGGTCTTGCCTAGTTGGAATAGGCTTCTTCAATATCCAATTGTAGTAGGTGCTAGTCATTATGTTGATTGGGGACTTGCGATCAATGTAAGCTTTTGCCACAAAAGGTGTCCTATGACACATGGTATGTTAAGATTCCAAGGGTTCCCAAACTTAATTCGAGGACTTTTCTAACATACATGTGACGGAGGTCACGCACTAAGTGAGGTGGCGAGATAGTTCTTCTTCCGTAGGAAATTTGTTGAAATAGTCAATGTCTACTTCATCTATTTCCTCGGGTATTTCCTCATCCACAAGTGTATAGTCCTCTTCGTCATTTGTTTCGTCGGGTTCAACTAAAGCGATGGTATTGACGAATGGACATACTCACTTGCTTGGATCCTTAATCTCTATGCACGAAGGCTCGGAGTTGAGATAGCACTAACCTTCTTATCACTATTAGCTATGGCTTTCAAAGGTTGTCTATTTTCCTATCCATCTCGGCTTGTTGATTATTAAAGCGGTCCGAGAGCTTAGCTATTTGGGTTTCTTGGGATGTAACTAGGTTTTGCAACATCCCTTCGATGTTTTGTTGGTTAGGACCGTTAGATGGGGCCATGAGAAATCATTAGAGGTGAATTCTTTGGTTTGTCCCCGTGAGAAATCGAGCTTTCCTTTCCATGCCTCTCGGGTTTCATTGAAATTCCTAGGTCCGGTATTGTAGGGAATCTTCCTCCCATTACAGGACGCGAGGATCGTAGTCAGCGTGGCGTGTTTGGGGATCGGTGCTATGTGCGCGTGTTATGAGGATCACAAAGCGGCTCACATGAAGAGGAAGCTTTGTTCACATGGTGTGAAGACTTAGGATTTTCGTAGGAACTCATGAGGAATTTAACACGATCTTCAAGTTCGATCATCCTATGGTCGGGAGGAGGCAAGGAGATTGCCTTGACGGTTTTGGGCAGCTCACGGGGTCATCCCAACTTCGTTGTCATAGAGGGCAAGGTCCTCTATTATTTCCCATGATTCTTCTGCGGTGAGATCACTAAGTTTTCCACCGGCCGCTTGGTCAATGGATCGCTTAGTGGGAAAGTTGACATGATCATAAAAGATTTGGACTTGGAGCCAAAGATCAATGCCGTGATGAGGACTTTATGAAGTAAGTCCTTGAATCGGGTCCATGCTTCAGAGAGATTCACCTTGATGTTGTTGGAACATCAAGATGTCATTCCTAAGCTTAGTGGTTCTCCCGGTGGGAAAATTGAGCAAGGAAGCGAGAAGTAAGATCATCCCAACTTGAGATGGAGCCATGGAAGTCGCCAAGCCAATTACTAGCTTGGTCCCGTAGAGAGAATTGGAAGAGACGCAGACGCGTGGTCTCCCGAGTAGTAGCATCAAGGTCGATGGAATCGACGATTTTGAGAAATCCCTCGATGTTGATTTGGATCTTGAACGAAGTCCATGGAATGCACATCCGCTTTGCACCAACCGGATGGTGTCGGATCGCAGGCCGTAGTTTGGGCTTGGTCGGAAGCTCAATGGTGTTCCTATAGCCTAAGTGGCTTGGTCTTGAGTATTCACCAAGAGTACGGCTCTTGGCGGGTCATTTGGTGGTGGGTTGATGAATGGTAGTGGGTTATCATCCTCCATGATGAAAAGTGATGGAATTATGAACAAAGGTTACGAAGAAGGGGATAGACTAAGAGAAATCTAAAATGAGAAAAGTTTACTTGATAGGAATCAAGCAAAGAAACCTAAGCGAGGTGGACTACTAACTAGCTATTCTATTCCCGCAATGGCGCCAAAAACTTGATAACGCCACACAGCGTCGTTCGGGGTCAAGGAAACTTCCTTTTCTTCGAGCAAGTTTTATAACACCCTAGGCGATGAACCTAATCGTTGTAGTGTAGTAATTAGGGTAAGCCACGGGTATTGATATCGTTCTCTAGGGAATAGGAATGCTAGTAGGGAGTTACTACGCTAAGGTTAAGGTTGAGGAAGATTATTTTTATCTTTTTATATTTTATGAAAATGGAAAGGTCTGAATCTCGGGTAATGGATTGGGGGTTGGTATTTCTACCGATTACTTCTACTATTATCTAATTATCTAAACTAAGGTTGTGGGAGTCTATGTCTAGTTAATGTGTGCTCGTATGATAGTTTAAAGATGTGTTTACTTAGTTTGTATTACTCCTTAATTATCTCCCATGATGGTTGAGTGTCACGCCTTATTCCTAGTTGCGTTGTGTTTCTAAAGTTGTAGGGTATGCGTTTCTCCCCAACTCTTTGAACTTACCAAAGGGTCTTGTCTACAAATCCACTTAGAGATTATAGACTCCTACTCTAAGGCACTCTTCGGATGTTTTAGCCTACAATCACTCGTGTAATCATACTCTAAGGTTCACAAAGATGAATCAAGCATTAAGTACACAACGAATGACCTATCGCATTACTAGATCATTAATCAACTAAGATAAGAAACAACCAATCAATATTCAATAATTAAGTTTCATACTTCCTAAGCAAACACACAAATAAATTAGCCGGACATGGAGAACATGCAAGCATACACACAAATAATCAAAGACATAATTGAATTAATGAAGCAAAGACTTATCTTGGTGTAAGATAGGGTTAAAACCCTAAAATACTGTACAAGACACCTTAGGTTCGGTTTTAGGTTTTACCCAAAGACTCTCACACAAAGACCGAAAAATTCGGATTCTATATATAAGATTACAATTGCGACGGCGTCACCTTATGTTTAGTGACACCGCCGTGTCGCCGCCATTGGGTTTCGTCTTGGCCACGTTAACCTTGCGGCGCCACCTTATGTCCGTGACGCCGCCTCTTCGACTTTCGGCGTCGTCTCGGATCGCATCTAGGCCGTTCGAGTAGCGACGACCTACTCACAATAACTAGACGCCGTCTCTTTAAAACACGAGTTTTGAGTTCGACCGTCACAATAATTCTCCGACGTCGCCGCACATAGCACCCGACGCCGCCGCTTCTACATTCAATTTGTGAGTGTCGATTTCGACTTTGGCCATTTTCTTCATATATTCGCGCCTTTCTGTCCAAATAAGTGCCATTCCAGCATTTTGCCTTCACGAGACCTAAAAAGTGAAAAGGAACGATATTAAGCAATAACGGATACAAAAGTGATCAAATAAGGACTTAAACGACCCCTCAAAATGGTACCTTTTAAAACCTTATCAGTTCCACCCTCAAGACCCAAGGGAGGATGACAACGATGATGATGAGGAGGAGGAGCAATAGCAACAGCAGTAGGAGGATGAAGCCGGTAGTTTTACTGACCCCTACAGATAGATGGAGGGAGGGGATTGGCAGGCTTACTAGTGGGCCTGGATGGGCCGAATGGACGTGGATGACTCAGAAGACCGGTAGACCCAGCGGACATATGATCACACGGTCCGACCGATACAACACCTATCTATGCGTGATCATGTGGAGCCCCACCTGCAGATTGAGCCATTCCCTGGCTGTGAGTAGGATTACCCACCTTATGGGTATACCGTCCTGGTTATGAGTACCACTACGACACTGCCCTGACCAGTGATTGGTTTGTTTGTTTATGGTGATCTTATGAACAATTTTTATGATGATGTATTCAAACAATATTTGGTGCATAATACCTTAGGTTTGATCGTGGAGCAGTTCTATGTTTGGATGATTGCTTAATATTTAATTTAGGATGTTCATATTGATCTCGGTTTTTATTTGTTGGCTTGTTTGTTATTTTCATTGATATTAGTGTGTTTTATATATCTTTTCATTATTGCTTAATTCTCATATTTATATTATTTTGTGAAAATGCATTTTTTTTGTTTTAACTCGACTTAATCGTATATAAATGTATTTTACAAAAGATAAGTGTAGGGAAGATCACATGTGTTTTAGAACTATTATGAACATGAGATTAAAAATATTTGAAATTGATATATATATATATATATATATATATATATATATATATATATATATATATATATATATATATATATATATATATATATATATATATATATATATATATATATATATATATATATATATATAGAGAGAGAGAGAGAGAGAGAGTTAGGATCAAATAAGAAGATTACTTAAAATAAGAAGGAATAAGAAGAACTATAACCGCAAATCCGAGATGCACCGACCTAAATTATGTTGGAAAATTTAGTGCATTTGTGGGATTAGTTCACACCTTGAAATGGGTTAGGAGGTATGGAGTGTACACCCATAAGTTCCATGAACACCCTGACTCTAATAGTGGTTTGTATTGGTAGTGCTAGTAGAAAGTACTGCTGGTGAAAGTACTGCTTGAGGAAAGTACTGCTTGTGGAAAGTACTGCTTGTGGTTTCCATTGATAAGCAGTGTTTCCACTGATAGGCAATGTTTCCACTGATAAGCAGTGTTTCCACTGAAGTGGTGTATCCACCGCTAGTGCTATGAAAGTCTTGATAAGCGGTGCTTCCATCGATAGGTCAGTATTTCCACCGCAAGTGAAAGTATTGATAGTGGAAAGTAACGCTTATGGAAAATATCGCTAAATGGCGCTATAACCGCTTAATGACCACGTTTAATTGGTCATGTAACCACTAACGGCTATAATGGGGATAGTTATGAGGTGATTAATGGGCCTATTAATCCTCATAATTCCATTTGAACGATTGAGAGTAATCTCCTATAAATAGGAGATCTGATTATGCATGAGGTACAGACAGAAAATACTAAACACTTATAAGCGCAAGGGTTATTGAATTGTGCCTAATTTTATAACTGCATTTGGTCTTATCCCAAGTAGATATTCGTGTAACCCAGGCATTAGGGTCGAATAGTTTACTTTGGAAAGTGATCACACGATTCCAAGTGATATCCGGTAACCACCTAGTGGTATTGCTACTGTCATTGATTGTCTTAACCCTGCTACTGGGCTCACACCACCAACAATCAAAGTAAACTATTTTGTGATAATCAATGGCTACTGCTGCAATGAAACACATGGCTTCAAACTTTGCCAAGCTTGATAAGTTTGAAGGGTGGACTTTAGGAGGTGGCGAAGAAGATGCACTTCTTTTGTCAAGCATGAGTGTTGTTTATGTCGACTACTCCTATTCCACGATGATGGGGATGATGCTCTTGTGGAGCGATCGGGAAGAGGAGCAAGTGGGAGAATGATGACTACATATGCAGAGGTCTTATTTCGAATGGTATGTCCGATTCTTTGTTTGATATTTATCAAAACTTTGAATCTTCCAAAGAACAGTGGATTCCTTGGATGCCAAATATATGGTCGAGGATGCATCAAGTAAGAAGTTCTTTGTTAGTAATTTCACAAATTACAAAATGAATGATTCAAGACCGGTTATGGAACAATACAATGAACTTCTTGGAATACTTGGAAGGTTTATACAACACAATATGCACATGGATGAGGCTATTCAAGTCTCTTGTGTTATTGATAAACTTTCTCCTTCATGGAAAGATTTCAAGCATACTTTGAAACATATGAAGGAGGAGTTAACTCTTGTTGAGTTAGGCGATTATCGCACATTGAGGAATCTCAAGGTGCGTGGATAATGACAAGCCAAAGAGTAGCAATGTCTTTGGACCATCTGTTGTCAATATGGTAGAGCATAACAACTCCACCGGTACAATGATAACAAAGGCAAACGAAATATCATGATAACACAAAGGCGAGATCTTAACAAGAAGGCAACTCCTACTTGTTGGAAATGTGGCAAGACCGGTCACATTAAAAGGGACGCAAAGGTGTTAAAGTTGGTGGTAAAGCCAATGGCTCGAGCATTAATGGTTCGTAGAGTGGTGGTTCACCAACTCACCGAAAGGTCGAATATGTTTAATAAGTCTTTTGATTTATTATGTTACATATGTATCGAATCTTTTATGTGCGGGATGATGATGTTGCGTGGTGGGTTGACTCGAGCAACAGTTCATGTGTGCAAAGATAGAAGTCGGTTCAAGACTTATGAGTCACCGAATGATGGTTCTATTCTTCATGGGAAATGAGTCAACACCTTGGTGCATGGTCATGGTTGTGTAGATCTTAGGTTTAGTTTCGAAAGATTGTAACTTTGTTTAATGTTATTCATGTTCTCGATATAAGGAAAAACTTGGTTTCAAGTAGTGTTTTGAATAATCATGGATATAAACAAGTTATTGAATCGATAAATTTGTGCTTTCTAAGCATGGTGTTTTTATTGGTTTTGGTTATTTATGTAATCAAATGTTCGGGCTTAATATTTCTCTCGACAATGTTAATTCACTTTTGTGACAACCACCGACATCGATTCTAGCCTATGGCATGCAAGACTGGCCATGTACATTATAAAAGAATGCAAGATATGTCTAGGGATGGTTTAATCCTCGCTTTGACATGAACACCGAAAAGTGTAAAACTTGCATGTTGACCAAGATAACCAAGAAACCCTTTCGTGGTGTTAGTCGTGAGACTAAGATCTTGGAGCTTATTCACGATGACTGTGTGATTTGCATGCCACTCCTTCTTTAGGGAATAAGAAGTACTTTGTGACATTTATTGATGATGCTTCTAGATTTTGTTATGTCTATCTTACATACCAAGGATGAAGCATTAGATAAATTCAAAGTGTTTAAAGCGAAGTTGAATTACAACTTGGGTCTTTGATCAAAAGATTAAGGATCGATAAAGGAGGTGAGTACATGAATACTCAAGATTTCATCTGTTGGAATTATCCATGAAACGATCGCTTCTTTATACTCCTCAAAGAAATGGTATTTCGAAAGGAAAACAGGGTCTTTGAAGGAGATGGTTAATTCCATGTTGTCCTATTCAGGATCGAGTCAAGGGTTCGGGGTGAAGCTATGTTAATGACTTACTATTTATTAAATAGGGTTCCTAACAAAAGGAACAAGGTTACCCTTATGAACTCGGACTAAAAGGAAACCTAATCTGAACTATCTTAAGGTTTGGGGTTGTAGGGATGTTGTAAGACTCACGATCCAAAGATGAAAACTTTGGGTGAAAGAGGCATTGATCGCATCTTTGTTGGATATGCCGAGCATTCCAAGGCTTTTAGGTTCTATGTTATTGAACCTAATGAATATATTTCAATTAACTCCATTATTGAATCAAGAGATGCGACTTTGATGAGAATAGATTCTCATCGGTCCCTAGACCAAGTCGAGGATTCCTAATGGAACTCATGACTTGGTGTATTAGAGGTCCTTGATGATGAACCATCGGTGGTCCACGATGAGGTTATGGACAACAACTCGAACTCGTGCTCGGGAAGAGCAAAGGGTTAGGACTCCAAAGTCATTTGGACCCGAGTTTCAACTGTACTTAGTTGAAGGAACAAGGGATGAGGTTTGGACCAATACTCCTATTGCTTCATTGTTGAGGATGATCCCAAGACATTTGAAGAAGCAATGAAGTCGAGATATTGCTTTCGGAAAGAAGCAATCAATGATGAGATGGATTCCATCATGGGCAACAACACTTGGGTGTTGGTTGATCTACCTCGGTTGCAAACCTCGGGTTGCAAATGGATTTTCAAAAGGAAAGTGAAGGTAGATGGAACTATTGAAAAGTTCAAGGCTCGACTAGTCATTCAAGGCTTTCAACAAAAGTCGAATAGACTATTTTGATACTTATGCCTTGTGGCTCGTGATCGATACCATAAGGCTGCCGATTGCTATGGCATCTATTCACAATCGGTTATTCATCATATGGATGTGAAACCGCTTGAATGGTGAATTGGAAGAGGAGGTTTATATGAACCAACCTTAGGGCTTCATCATGCCCGGCAATGAAAACAAGGTGTGTAAACCGATTAAGTCTCTTTATGGACTTAAGCAGCACCTAAGCAATGGCATCAAAAGTTTGATGAAGTGGTTTTGTCTAGTGGTTATGTTCTTAACCAAGTCGACAAATGTGTATATAGCAAATTTGATGAATCGGTAAAGGAGTCATCATTTGTCTATATGTTGATGACATGTTGATTTTTGGCACTAACCCAATCAAAGTTAACGACAAAGGAATTTTGTCATCAAGGTTCTCCATGAAGGATATGGGGAGGCCGATGTTATCCTTGGTATAAGGATCAAACATGAAAGTAAAGAATTTCTATCTCTCGGTCTCATTATATTGAGAAGGTAATCGAGGAAATTCAATTACTTTGTTTGTACTCAGTGAGTACACCTATGGATACTGTGAGAAGTCGATGCCTAATCATGGTAAGGTCGTATCTCAACTTGAGTATTTTAGGGTAATTGGTCGCTTGATGTATGCCATGACTTGTACAAGACCGATATTGGTTTTGTAGTGGGAAAATTGAGTGTATACTAGTAATCCTAGTGCTCATCACCGCAAGCGGTTCAAAGTTTATCAAGTATTTCAAGAGAACTATGGATTATAGTCTCTCATATATTGGTTACCCATCGGTGTTGGAAGGTTACACCGATGCAAGTTAGATCAAGATAATCAAGACAATTAGATCTACCGGTGGTCGGGTATTCTACTTGGTGGAGGTGCAATTTCTTGGGCATCCAAGAAGCAAACTTGCATCACCGTTCAACAATGGAATCAATTTGTAGCTTTAGCATTTACGGTAAAGAAGTCGAATGGTTGAAAAACTTGCTTCTTGAGATTCCATTGTGGCCTAAACCTATAGCACCTATTTCTATACGGTGTGATAGTGCGACTACATTGGCTAAGGCTTATAGCCAAATGTACAATGGTAAGTCTAGACACTTGGGTGTCGGACATAGCATGATACGTGAGCTTATCATGAATGGGGTGGTATCTATAGAGTTTGTTAGATCTCAACAAAACTTAGCCGATCACTTGACGAAGGGTTTGGCTAGAGACTTGGTTATAAAGTCTCGCTAAAGGGATGGGTTTAAGTCCAACTTAGTCATTGAATGTTAGGACACCAACTCCCTCCTAAGGAAACTTGGGAGCCGAGTTCAATGTGAAAGCTAAACATTCGTGGATTTGGAGCACATGTTTTATTTACATCCCAAGGTTGTGCTCGAACCTCTTTGAAAGGAGGATGAAGTCTTTATTTCTTAATGGTTAATTTTCTTTGAAAAAGTGCTTGGCGAGAGCATGACTAAAGAGGAACCACCTATGTAAATGTTGAAGTTTTGCCGCTTTAGGAAGCTTTGGACTTTTAGATTTTACAACATTTATGAATTTGGATATGGACACATGGCTTGTATAGTGTCGGGAGCTTTTAAGTGTTTGAAAACTTGTGTGTATTTTATCTTCGGTATTCAAATGGGTTGAAGGGTTCAATTCTTAGAACACCCTGATTCTCGAATATTTGAACGTGTAATTTACTAAGATGAAAATTCAATCCTCAGGACATTTTCGTTTATGCACATGTTTTGCTTGATGTTTATTTTTCATGCAAAGGAAGTGAACTAAATTTGGGGAGGATTGTTGGAAAATTTAGTGCACTTGTGGGATTAGTTCACACCTTGAAATGGGTTAGGAGGTACGGAGTGTACACCCATAAGGTCCATGAACACCCTGACTCTAATAGTGGTTTGTATTGGTAGTGCTAGTAGAAAGTACTGCTGGTGAAAGTACTGCTTGAGGAAAGTACTGCTTGTGGAAAGTACTGCTTGTGGTTTCCACTGATAAGCAGTGTTTCCACTGATAGGCGATGTTTCATCGATAAGCGGTGTTTCCAAGTGGTGTATCCACCGCTAGTGCTATGAAAGTCTCGATAAGTAGTGCTTCCATCGATGAGGTCAGATTTCCACCGCAAGTGAAGCATCGTTAGTGGAAAATCGCTTATGGAAAAATCTTGCTAAATGGCGATAACCGCTTAATGACCACGCTTAATTGGTCATGTAACCACTAACGGCTATAATGGGATAGTTATGAGGTGATTAATGGGCCTATTAATCCTCATAATTCTATTTGAACGGTTGAGAGTAATCTCCTATAAATAGGAGATCTGATTATGCATGAGGTACAGACAGAAAATACTAAACACTTATAAGCGCAACGGTTATTGAATTGTGCCTAATTCTATAACTGCATTTGGTCTTATCCCAAGTAGATATTCGTGTAACCCAGGCATTAGAGTCGAATAGTTTACTTTGGAAAGTGATCACACGATTCCAAGTGATATCCGGTAACCACCTAGTGGTATTGCTAGTGTCATTGATTGTCTTAATCCTGCTACTGGGCTCACACCACCAACAAATTAGATGCATCCCTATAATCTTAGATGCCTTATAACGCACCATAGTGTGTTTTCTAGCTTTTAATCAGATGCATATACGTATATTAGATGCATTTCATGATTTCTCTTATTTTTTGTTCCTCTGCACGTGCCTAAATCATGAAAATCAATTTGCACCATCTATACATCAAATTAACTTTTGAAACTCAAGATGTTGCATCTATATGAATAGAAATGCATCTAATGCAAGTCGTTGCATCTCATATGCGTAGTTTTGGTCACTTCTCACCACTTCTTATTTTAATTTACTTGGCTCACCTCAATGGATCTACATTTTAATGCCACCTAAGCATTATATGTCCACCTAAGCAATTGTTAAATTTCGAATTTTAAGCAATGAATTCTTAAATTTCGAATTTTATTATTTATTTTGTAATTTTGGAAGATCCATGATTTTTATTTGGTCTCTTTAATGATTTATTATATTCATAAATGTTGAATAACTTTTGAAATGGATGAATGTAACTCTTGTGTTGGCATTGGTTTCGATGAGTGTATCTTTGTGCCGGTGGACTTATTCGGCTTCTCGATGTACTGATTCGGTATAAGCTTATAATGTATACAACATACGAGGATATGTTTTTTTCATGTATCCTTTGGTGTTAGTTTCTGATATTTATGCGTTATGCATGTAACATTTTGGTCGATTGTGAAACTTTGGCTATGTGTTTTTTTTCCCAAACTATATTCATGATCATATTTTGGTATTAAACTCCTGGGAGTTTGAATACCTCGATCCTGTTCTCACGGCTGCAGGCATGACAAAGAACAAAAGATATATTGCTATTACCTACATTTTAATAAACCTTGATAATATAAAGTATTAGCTGACTCACTTTTGTTTCAGATAGCTTTTTGTGATTGAGGATGACACAAAAACACGACCATGCTTTCAAGTGAAATTGTCGTGGCATGTTTAGCTTTTATGTCGTGGCATTTTAGCTTTTATAATCATGCTTCGTTTTTATTTTTAGTAGTTACATAAGTTAACGTATATAGCTCAAAATGACAGGAATGAAACTCTGATAGCAATTAAAGCTCCACATGGAACTACTCTCGAAGTTCCTGAGCCCGATGAGGTGAGTTTCATGCTTTCAATACGCATTATATGTATAGTACCAAAACTCCATTGGAAATAAACGAAACAAATGTTAAATAAAAAATTTGGTCTCCATTTGAGAGGTCGCTTGTCTCCTTCAGCAGAGCAAATTTTAAACTAAATTACTTACGTAATAAATTAACTGTTATTGATTTATCAAATCACGGATGTCTTGGTAGTTGATCAAGGAAATTCAATCCCTCCATGTTTTGATAAGTATGGTATTTCAGTCATTGACTATCCATAAGGAGTTATAGAGTAATCCTTAGAAGCACAATGGGTCCCATTAATGTATATCTTGTCGAACCATCTTTGGTTATTATCCAAATCATTTTCTGCATCAAGTTGGTTACTTTGAGTTCACGTTAATTTAAAACTCTACGGGCATTTTAGTCCATTGGAAGAAAAGTTTGAGGATGTGAATGGGGTTGAACAACATGTACCTATGCCGCTTCCTTCAAGTTCGGCCCAAAGGATAATCCAAGAATCGAACCGACCATTGATGCAAATTCGCACGGAGGTTGAAGTTCACCCACAACCTGTTCACAATATGAGCTTTGGACATAACATACCTCAAGACTCGCCTGGGAGAATTACGAAGATAGTTCCTTCATATGTGAATGTAAGTAATAGTCTTTCATACATTTGAGGGCAAAATAGATAAACACCTTACTATACTATTACACTTTTTCAATTAAAAGCTCGAATAAAAATATATTCTTAGTCGCATAGTTTTCTTTTTGGAACAATTCTTAGTTGCATACTTCTACTTTTATTATCATATTAGTTGAATCATTCTCATCTAAATGCAATCACATTTTATCTGATAATAGTCAGGCAGTTGTTAATAAACAGTAATTAAGTTTTACAATTGTAACTTCTAGGACATTAAACTTTAGTTAAGAGGCCTAACTACTCAAGTTTCCATTTTGCTTTATACACCAATGATTGAGTTATAATATAGTGATGGATGATGCTGATTACCTGCTTAACCAAGTATATAAGCCAAGTTCTCTCCCAACTTCCCTATTTCCATAATTAATGATAACTGAATAGTGTTTTTTCACACATTTTTGTGTAGACCGGATACACACATAGCAGTCTTAAAGTAATGAAGGAGATAGCTAAGAAAACTGATGATTTCTAGGTTAGTTTCATTAGTATAATGCATAACCATTTACTTTTTGGGTTGCTTGGTTAATTTCGTTTTCGTGTAATTTTATATCATGTTCAATATTTTAATGCCTCTTCAACTCCTTGCAACTATTGGTATTTGCTACTTGGTGGCCATAGTCAGGGTTTCATTAATCTCAACATCGATATATTTAAGAAGTCTGCTTTTAAACATGAAGCATCTAGATATAGTTATTGTTACATGCATATCTACATTTGCTATGCTCTAAAAGTGTTAACTTCTAAGGTTTGGGCAATAAAGATTGGTTGTGTTAACATATATGATGGATTTAATTTATGGACAGATTTCCACAGATCTCAAACGAGAAGCATATTTACACGAGTAACCACAGATGTAAGTCTATTATTAACGTACACATAGTTATATTTGTAGATGTCTTTAGTCGTCACGTGTGAACTATAGAGTTAGAAGCTTAAATGCACACTTACCAGGTATTTTAAACCCAAATTCAACACAGTATCATACTTCAACAAAAACATCAAATTGCCTCTTTCTATTTTGCAATAATCAGTTCCACAAAGTTACTAAAAAAAACTGATGACAGGGAATCAGGTTCACTTGCCACGGCATAATCGTCAGCATCAACACAACAAGAAATTGGTATTATACATCATGCACTCAGTGCACCAATAAAGTAAGAGACGGCACATGAATTTAAAAGTGTACAGAACAAGGAGCCCAAACAAACCCCACACACAGGTCATTGCCCACCACATCATCTTTTGTCTTTTTTTATGCATACATCGCAAACAGTTCAAGATGACTGCCCAGAAAAGCATTATGGTTTCCATGCCTATTCTCATAATTAGACGAATGCATGGGCTCTAACTTTCGTCATCAAATAGAGCCATCCCTACAGTCTTTCCTACTAAAGAGCTCTTTTATGTAATACTATCCACCTTATTCATTGTGGTTTCAATGACCTTTAATGATTGAACAACTTCAGATGCAACAACAACAACAGAAACGAGCTGTTATGTGGTAGCAATTTTTCCCTAATTTACATTGTCATTGTCGCTATGACTCAATCTTAGAGACTCATGAAACTGAGAAGAGATTTACTGCAAACTCTGTTGTACTTCTTCATTTGTATCACGATGAGACTCCAGCCCTTGGACAATTTGTGCATTAAATAAAGCTTGTCAATTTACAGATGGTCGTGATCATAATTAGATTCTGGTCTAGGTGGAATCGCATTATTTTGGAAAGGGTGTTGTTCATGGTTTGGCATCTCTAAACCTTCTGAGTAAGCCTGTTATATTGGTTTGATTTTTACGATTTTTACGCTACTATTCTTGAAATCACTATAGTACATATCTTAAATTGTATCAGCTGGTACCTTTATATTTGTGTTGTGTTTTCATAATAGGTGCCAGCAATAAGCACCAAATGCGTTGTGGCAGTTCCTTTCAGCCTTCACCTATATGTAAGTATATTATTTTCTAGATACATTGTGAGTCTATGGTTATTAACATGTGTTTACCCATATAGTATTAGGATTATTTTAGTCAATACTCATACGAGGACAAGAACATCAAATTTAAACTACTTCAGAATCCAACCCGTATTTTATCCAAAAAAATGGGTTATTATTTGTACTTCATTATGTGCAGAACTGAAGAAATTTATATGTCCACTGTCAAATATAACCGGTTTCTAAAGCAACAACATAGAAAAATTTGAAAAGGTTTCTCTTTATAATCTTTTAAAAACCAATGATATTATACTCATTTTATAGGATTTACTATTTGGTTTCCTCTATTCCTTGCGCTACCAACAAATAATAATGATCTTTTGCTTACTTATAATATAATGTAGATTCTGAATTTCATTCTTTCTTTCATGTACTTTCAGTTTCTTGATAGAAGTAGCCTCACTCCTTTGAGGAAATCTTACTGTAGTTCCATATAATCAGCTTTTACGGCATGAGGTAAAAGCTCTTATGGAAAAAAAATGGCCAAAAAATATAAATTTTTTGTTCTTAAGAAAATATGTGGTATAATTTTCAGACTCGTGAGTTTGCTAATGAGCTTCGAGCTGTTACTAAACCACCAAAAGTTCAAAGTGTATGGTTTGAAGGTGCCTCTGCCCCTAATCCAAATGTTGACACATCTACTTTATATTTTTTCCACTCTTGGTCGATGAGGTCTAAACGACAAATTTATTATTTATATTTTATTGCTATATTTTTAGAATAAACCTAATAAAAAAAAAAAAAAAAAAAAAAAAGGAACCGATCCGTCAGACCGGTGGTGAGTCGTTATGAAAACAAATTCAAGGTGGGCACTTTCTAGCTTATTTGAGTAAGCTATAAGAAATAAGCCCCGAGCTTATTGGAACATGAAGTCCACCCACACGACTACCATTTGCCCCTATGGCGGGCCATGGAGAGCTTTTACAAGCTTACAAGAGCTTAAGTAAATGACTCGATGGGTCACTGCACTCATCTGCAGCGCGAAAAGAGCAAAGGGGTTGTTTTGAAGGCCTAAAAAGCTACCTATGTCGTTATAAAAATCATAAAAAATACTATCAACTTGATAAGCAACTAAATAAAGGAAATACCAATTTATAGGCATAAGGTCAAAAATGAATGAATTAAAAATAAAAAATAAGTGGGTCGTTAGTGGACCCGAATGCACTAGCCGACATATTCTAAATTTTTGCCTAAACCTCTAAAAACCTTTTTCACTTGCTCTTTATGATATTTTATATATTGTTAAACCTCAGATGGAGTAATGATTCAAACAGGATGAGGGTCGGAATTACCTTTTTTATTGTATATCATTTGTAGGCTTAAGTGATTATGTTGTATCCAAGATCCATATGGCAAAGCCGGACCTACGTAAGATGTTCTTGATGAGTTTATCAATGTTGCAAAGGGTTTCAAATAGGTATAGACAACTAATGGCTTTTAATTTATATGGACATTTATATTAAAACATCTTTTACTTATATACTTCGTAAGGGTATAGTATGAATGTTTAAGATATTGTGATGTTTCCATGGTTTGGTTGGTGGTATTTCATGCAAGGAAGGATATTTTTAGGTTATCCAAGATTCGAGTACCGAAAAGGAACACCGCTTTTGATAAGTCATTGCAGAAGCACGATACATATTGACTGTGTTTATTCTCGCCACGGATAAAAATTTGAAATGTGTAAGGTGTTAGATCTACCGAACACATGCCACTTTTTAATATCCCAACTATTCTCTATCCAATTCCGGTATGGATCATGAAAGATTTAATTATTATTATTGTTACAGGCAGCACTGGAGATTACCTATGAGCCATGCGTTAGGAGGCACATTCGTAGCATCTTAATAGATAATGCGGTGGTGTCAACGAGGTCCACTACTGATGGCAGGGAGTCCAGAGATGCAAATCATGAGTTTGCAGGCATAAAGTGGTTAAAAGCCAAACCGTTGACAAGATTTGATGATGCACAATGGTTGTACCATGCATGTAAATACTCAAGCGAAATCTAATATCACAGATTGTAGTGACGGTTAAAATTTAAAGTATTGTGTGGTTGTTGTTCGTGTGTTTTTTTAGCTTTCAGCTATTTATATCTATATTGCCAACAATGCAACCCCCCACTCTGCTCATTATTGATCATTTATATATTTGTCACTGCAGCTCGATTTAGTGTGAAAGCTGTACAAAACTTTGCTTATACACTCAACAATGGCAAGATACCCAAAAGAGATTCAACAGTAGCTAACATCTATTATATCTTAGTTTTCGTTAGATATGGGTTTTAGAAGTGTTATTAGGCCATCGTATTGTATGCACCATATAAACCACATCTTAGGTGACACTAATGAGGCTGGAAGAACATGGGTAATTCATACCATCTGCTAATCTGTTTTATCGTGTTTGACATGCAAGTATTTCTTTGAATCATGCAATTATAGTTAAGTCTGTAAGTTTCTTTGTATTGATCATACCTGGGTTGTTAAGGTCGTAAGTTTCTTTCTCCAATCTCTAAATTTACAGCTTATTTTAATTTACCAACTAATAGGATAACAGGTCATGTCTTTGGTACAGGTAACTATATACAAGGAGCTCCTAAATATATATTTTCTGTACCTACGCTATAGATGAGAATCACATCAAGAGTCCATCATGACCTGTGTATAAATAATTCCATGTATGTATTATTTCTCTCCTAATTATGCTGGAAAAAGTGTATTAATAGTTCATGCAAAAGGTTGTAAACTATTAATGGGCATGACATTAGTTGAATTCTTGGATATTAATCTACGTTATGTATGATCTCTTATCAATAAATGTATAGACCAAGATTAACATGTAGCAATAGCTAAAAAAGAATCGTAAAATGGCCGGACAAGGGGAATCCCGCCAAGAAAATAAAGCCCGGTCTGTTGGTAAGAACCATGAGCTATTAGTTTGTGCCTTATATACTCAGGCCCCCACAACTGGGTTCCTTGCCTCAACTTTGTAGACACGTTTTACAATCTGGTTTTTAGCTAACCAGGCTCTGTTAGGACTATATTATAATTTTTGTAGTCGTGCTATCTGCTGGAAGTTTTAACAAACGTTACTCTTTGTAACATCATTTGCAAGCACTCCAATTCTCCAAACAACCATTGTTGACCACCCACAAGCCTTGCCACCACAGTTGCAGGTTATTAACCATCCACGCAAACCATAAAATTATTTATAATTCTAAACAAAAAATAAAAGATAAATAAAACCAACAACTAAAAACCAAAGAAACAATTGTTTTATAACATTGTTTGACAATTTTAAAAAATGTATTTCAGTTAACAAAAAATAACAAACAAATAATTATAGGTCATGCTCACCATACCATTGGCAGTCAAAACTATATATATATATATATATATATATATATATATATATATATATATATATATATATATATATATATATATATATATATATATATATATATATATATATATATATATATAATCCGGATCGATTGAGAAGGTTTTTATTTTGAGAAGATTGAGAAGGTTTTCAAAAACGATAGATTTTTAACTTTGATTCATGTTTTTCAAGCGTAAAACTCATTTTAATGTGATTAAAATTCAAAATGTGTAAAAAATTTGAATCAATGTTAAAAATCTCTCGATTTTGCGATATATGTAGAATATTGAATCATCTGTACAAATTTAATGAATCATCATCATAACTCGATTTTAACAATAGTTTGTGAATCAAATTTAGATTTATAGATTCGATTCACCATAAAATGATGTTTACTTGTGAATCAAATTGAATCAATTTGCTCAAACGAAGATTTCTCAATCAAAATAAAACCTTCTCAATAAAACTATATATATATATATATATATATATATATATATATATATATATATATATATATATATATATATATATGTGTGTGTGTGTGTGTGTGTGTGTGTGTGTGTGTGTGTGTGTGTGTGTGTGTGTGTGTTTGTTAGAGTCAAATGCTTGTATCAAGTCACAATGGATGTTTTGCAGTTATTTTTCCAGGTCCTAAAAGAAGTATTTTTTCTAGAATTTTTTCGGAAAACGCATCTGACTCATTCTGTCAGGACAACCTGACGGTATCAAAATTAACACCCAACGGCGTCAGGCAATGTAGAAACAGTTTCTAGATTTTCGTTTTCTGTCTAATTTGTAATTTTTGGAAATTTACAGAATTCTTAATGTTCCAAAAATATGCAAACATCTATTTCACAAGCATTATATCTTACTTGCTTGCTAGTGTATTTTTGTTTTTATATAATTTTTATTGCCGATTTTACGCGAGGTTTCATCTTCATTTTCGTATAAGTATGCATGTTATATTGGACAAGAAGATGAAGTGCAAGATGGAAGCAACAATTATTACTTACTCATTTTTCTTGAAGGAGGATTTAACCGCGAATCTACACATATCCTACCGAGCTAATCAGGGGAGTATTAATTTCTTTCTTTTATTTTACCTTTCTCTATAATTACTTTGATACTTTTGGGGAACATTGGGGACAATGTTCAGTTTAAGTGTAGGGAGAAAAAATAAAACAGGAACTTATAAACTATTCACTCACTTGATTTTTGCCTTGTCCTTAGTAAATTGTATAACAAACTATGAGAAATATTTGATAGGGTAATTTTAGCACCAAATTGCCTTGTCCTTATGGCACTTACGAGTAAAAATTTAGTCTTAATAAACCGTCTCATGGATAGGAGTTTATAACAACCCGTAAAATTTCAAACATATTGTAACACTAAACTATAGTAATTATATTACTAAGTTTCACTCCTGGATTTTTCCGAGCCTATTTGAATCGAGAACGATAGATATTCTCGTGAAACGTAAAAAAACCGACACACTCGACACATACCGACACATTCGGACACCCGACGAACTAATGGTAAGACGACTATAATTTAATCTTTACATGATAAAGTCACCGTAGTATTACGCCTTCAAAAACATTTCTACAAATATAATTTTCATATTTTACGTATGCCAGGGAGGCACGTTTATTTAGAGATTCGACGGAACACGGAGTACAGACTATACATTGTACAATAATAAAAAAATATAAAAATCACCCTAAACCTATCCCTACGTTCTATCACTTTCATCTTTTTCTTTTCTGATTCTCCTTCTTCGATTCCTCCCATATCAAACACAAAAATATGCAGGTTTCTACTCTCTTTTTCTAATTCAACCAAACCATCACTATCACCATACCACATTCATTCTCCCCATCTCTAGGTAGTCACGGGGTGGTATTGGGAGAAATGATGGACAGCGATGGTAGCTGAGGAGAGACCCTTTTTCCATTCGAAGACCAAGAAAGAAGAGACAAGACCTTCTTGTTGTGTATCTATAAGAAGAGTCGATACTTACTGGTTTTGCACCGTCGCACATAAACACAAAACAATTAGGGTGCGTTTAGTTGGCGGAAAACACCCTTGTTTTTCCACAAAATGTTTTGTGGAAAACAAGGAAAATAGAGATCGCGTTCAAATTGTCATTTCCAACAAAATGTTTTGCAAAACACAAAATCCCCTATTCCTAATTTAACAAGGAAAAGTAGAAAACAAATTTTAGTTGTTTTCCTTCTTTTCCTTTGTAACCCCGAACCCTCCCTCCCCTTCTTCAAAATAGAAAATACAAATATCAACTAAACGCATTTTCTATATTTTCAAGTGTTTTGTGGATATAAATTTTTCATCCAAATTTTTACAAAACTAGAGATAGAAAACAAGAAAATTTTTTCTCCAACTAAACGCACCCTTAGGGTTTTCAGAAGTTAGGGCTTTTCAAAATTGAATTAGGGGTTTGATAATTCAAGTTACGATTAGTCTTATCTGGGATGTTAATTGCACAAGAAAGTTGTGTTCCTGTTCAATTTTCTTCGTTCGAACCGCCACCATCATACGCAAGAAGGCAAGGGTGGGAAGAGACCGTGTCTTTTTGGATCGGGTATTGATCAAGAGTGTCGTAAAGGGTGTTTGTTGGTGGTTTTGTAGCCGCGTACAACCCTCCGCCTCGTCTCCTTTCTCCTCTCTTGTGTCACTCGTGGGTATCCTCAAAACATAATCTATTTCTTTTTCTTTTTTTTTCTTGTTTTAAAATTGATTAATGTGTTGCAATATTTTCGTGGATTGCTAATGAAGATTGAAATGTTTTAATAATTAATTCGTGTGGATTAAGATCATCAAAGTGGTGTTTTTTCTGGTTTCTTTAACTGTTGTCGGGTCGGGTCAGACCCATTTCAGTCTCTCAATGGGTAAATTTTGATGTTGGTGTTGTCATTTTATGCTCGGGTTGGGTTAGACACAACTAGTGTTTCTGGTCAAACTCAAGTGGGTCACGACTTGGAGTCGGATTTTCTTATTCCTTTTTGCTACATTTAATCAAGTGGTAAATTGTTTTCCCAGATTTGGTATGTGGTAGTGTGTTAAGACATCAAAGGGTGTTTGTTTCAGCTAGTTGTTGTCGGGTCTCCTTAAGTTTGGTCACAAGTTGGGTATTAGTTGTGTAATAACTATTTTGTGTCTCGAGCCTGATTGTATAATGATATGTTGATGTATAGTCTATATTCCGATTCATATTTAAGTGGTTGTGTTATTTTAGTTCGTATGGTATTGTTTCGATTAAAATAGAACCTGAGGTGGGTATTTGACCTGAATCGGGTTGAAGAGGAAAACCCACGTAGGTTTCGGGTGTACTCGTTTGTGACCGCGTGTGAATTGGTTCAACCAACACCACGAAGGTGCGGTTTGACCTTTGTTTAGCTACAAACACCAAGGGGTGTGCTTGTCCAGCTTATTTTGTTACTGCTGTGTTTCAGATGGTTCAGTAAGAGTGTGTTTGAGTGAATTATGGGCAAAAGCCCATTAGGGTATTTAAGGTATGTTGGGTTAAATAATGAGTCCAAGCACACCAACATAAACAAATGTGTTTTAGTTAAATATAAAAATTTTCTAGTACTAATAATTTGCGGGTATTAATCGTTTACGGGTATTAATAATCGACTAACGGATGGTTAATTGTTTTGACTTGGATCATTGATACTTTGGCACGCTTCGGATACGATTTGGGATTTGTTACTTTGGATTTGGATAAAATTATGAATTGACTATTTGGACTCGAGACTGAGGTGATAACTAGACTCTACAAGTATGGACCAAAAATATCATATTAAATTAATAACGAGCTATGAAACCGACAACTATTTAGTAATCTAAAATTTGATCATATAATAAAACCATTTGGTTAAGCTATTATTAAGACGTGTTAGATTAATAATTATGAACACATGGTTAATTATAAACTTGTCATGACATACTATTTTAGAAATCACTTTTATTAAAATCTATCGATTTGAAAACATTGTATAAACGGATGCAACATGCCAAAATTTATTAAATTTCTTAAACATATACTTACATTTGTACAACCTTTATTATTCTAATTATAAATCCAAACTTGTGGTTAATTATAAACTTATGCACTTATTTGATAACCTTTATCCCTATAAAACACGACATGAGTTTAGACTTATGTTCTATTAAATAATTAAACCTTTATTAGGGTTTTCCTATGAAACTTAATTGGCCTTTCTAAACTATCTAGGATTACCATGTAAATGTCTAAGACTCTACCAATTACTTACTTGTTACTTATGTACTAATTGATCTTTACTTGTTTAATTTCTTTATATGTTTTATCATTTTGGCGTGTGTTCTCGAGTCTTGGTAAATATTTATTGACTATTCCTTACAATGTATTGGAATATACATTATACTTTGGTGTAAGTTATGTTTGGCATGAGTTACTTGTCTAGTCTTTGTTTTCTTACCACCACACGAAACATTAGTGATAAACATTTTGAGATACGATATATTATACTTCTAAATAAAAAATTGATACGAGTATCCAAGAAAACTAAAACACTTATCTTTTGAAGACCCAATTACTTTACGATACGTATCCTGAGATAAGCCGTACACTACTAGGTTAAGCTGATGACGAGCCGTTGTGACTGTACTCTTGGGTCATTGTGCAATGCCGCCACCCTTGATACTACTTTGTTTCTTTTCCCGATGCTAGTCGTGATAGTATCGATTCTTGCATTGCTTCGGACTAAGGTGAGTTCATAACCCCACTTTTACTCTTTAACTGTTTTATAAACTCCTTGGGGGAGAATACATGCTACTACCACTTTTATGATCACAACTGCTTGAAAACTATTTTGCTGTTCTCTTGATATTATTATTATTATGCCTAAGTTGTTTGCCAAAAGGCCCCTTCATTATGAACCATTAGTCACTTACGAGTGAACGAAAATATCGTGGATAGTACTATAGGGAGTAACGACCCCGATTTGGTTATTACGTACACCAGTAATTAGGTGTATGTGATGAGTGTCTAAATACTCATCATTTTTGTACAATCTAGACTGCAAAAACATCTGAAAACACTCAAAAATGCATCAAAATGATGAAAATATCACAAATCAGTGTTTTATGTGTTTTAAATGCAAAAAGATCAAAATCAAATGAAAAACGTATCAAAGTTTGCATAATTGGCAGTTTCAGTCCCCCAACTTTCAAAAATGGCAAAACAAGTCCCCGGGAATTTCAAAAATGGAATTTATTATTTATGGCCCTTGGTTAATAAAAGTTTATCATTTATGGTCCTTAGAATAATTTTGGAAAATCTGAGTTTGATCCTTCAAGTTTCACATTTGGCGATTCGATCCTTGCATTATTTGAGATTGTCAAATTATGGCCTTGGGAGCATTTTCGAATTACATACGTGGTCCTGGAATTTCGGTTTGTACAAGATTGGTCCTTAACTTGCTATTTGGATCACAAAGCTATCCTAAATCCAACTTAAATCCTACCACAAACCCAATTTAATCCCAAGCCCAAATCAACCCACGGTCCAAATCCAATACCTAACCCTACCCAAATCAAGTGTTAACCTCCTACACCCCTTTTTCTTTCTCTCTGTTTACCGCCCAAACACTCAACACGAAACACAAAACATAAAAATTTGTTTCTCCCATCACCCCCCGACATGCCCATGACCTCCCCATTCCCCGCAAATCTTGTTGCCCATCTTTCCCGATCAAGAAAGAGAAAAAATAATAATAAAGGAGAGAGGAGGTAGCAACGAGGACAAAAAGGAGAGAAGGAAGACCCGTTATTTTACTTTTAGTATAAATAGCTTGTAGCCAAAGTATAAGGCACCTAGGATTTTATTGTCTAATTTAGTTTTCATCTTTCGATTTATTGTAATGTTTTCTTGTTAATGAAAAAGCTCCCTTTTATTAATCTTTACAATTTACGTTTTAGAGGAAAACACGCACTTAGTGCTTATTTGCTTATAGTCCATTATTGTTGGTCAAAGAAAAAAATAGTTCTTATAAGTGGTAATTTAGATTTGATAAAAGCAAAGTCAAGAGTTAAAATTTGCTTTTGTTACTCGGTTTAAGCAATTTTACGCATTCAAAGGGCGTTTGGTTTAAGCTTTTTAAGTGGGTCAAAGTGGTTTTTACCCACTTTGACAAGTGAAGTCAAACAATATTTTTGTATCTGAGTCAAGTTCTAAGAGTTGGAAAAGATTTTTACAAGATTACAACAAGTTTAAAGTTTTCTTTGGTTTCAAAAAGTTGGCTTCTATGAGTTTTTAATTAAGCAGTTTAACCAAGTTTTAGGGGAGATAAAAAATTATAAAAATTAAAAATAGTAAGTTCAGTTGCTTGTTCATCTTGTGTCAAAAGGAAAAAAATCAAAAAAATAGTTTACTAGGTTTGCTAATGGGTTAAAGTGGGTGGGTTTGCAAGGTATTTGTCCTGTGCAGGTCCCTATCCTAAGCTGCATCTTTCTTTCAGCCTGTTTATAAGCTAGTTAAAGCTTGTTCAGAGCAGATATTGGGGGCAAAAGTTTGGTGGGGTGGTGGACTCTAAGTGGCCAAGCTCAAGACCAACTTCTCACTCTACGACTTATAGACAAGCCCCAAATAAGCCACCGATTGTGGGCTCAGGAACCGCAATGACTAAGTGCTCTCTTTTTGCTTTAGTGCTTTTCATGATTATTAGTTCGCTTATTCTAGGAGCTTATCTTTGTACCTCACTTAGTACCTTTGCTTTCCATATAGGCTGTTGTTAGTAGTAAACTAGTTAGAGCTTAATTTGTCTCTAGTTTAGCTTATTTACATGTTGTATTGTAGCTTGTTAAACCTTTTCTGTTCTTATCCCAAACAGCCCTTAGTCTCTTTTTCTTTTCTTTTTGCTTCTGCTGTTCTTTTTGAATTTTCTGCACAGCTTAGGTAATGATGTTTTCAAGGTTCAAGTTTTCGTTAAACACTTATATCTAGTCTTTATAATAGTTTGCAACTTAAAAAGAAAAATAAATAAATAAAGAGCAACAAAAGGCCACTTACGGGTTCGAACACAGGACTGCACAACCCAACCACGACCACAAACGCAACACCACTTACCATCTCGCTCTTTGGGCTGCTTTTTTTATTAATCGCATCACCAATCTCTTAAAGGCTTTTGAGTTAAGATTTGAAAACCAAAATAAAAGAAGAAAAATGGTGGAGAGCGGGACTCGAACTCGGGACCTTATGACCAGCCCTCCCACGACCAATACCAACTTACATTTCCATATGAGTCACTGCTTTGGTGTCATTCTTCCCCTCTTTAATATTTATTATGCATTTATCATTTTAAACTTATTCGTACATTAGCTTTTCAACGACTTATGGCTTATAGCTTTGAGGTCCATTTTATTTTTCTTAGATAGATAATAGTTTAGATTAGTTTTGAAAAACTTGAAATTTTTACTTTCATTTAGTATTTTATTTTATTTTATTTAGTTTAAATAGTTTTAATTAAGTAATAAAAATATAAAAGTAAAAAATATATTTTCGGTTTAAAATTAGTTTTATCATATTTTAGATTTTCCTAAGTCTTAATTTATTTTTCTAGTCTTATTTCATATTTTCTTTTGTTTTAGAGTATTATTAAATAGTTTAAATTAGTTTTTAATTAATAATAATTACATAAATAGTTTTAAAAATAATTTTATTTTTTTAATAATTTTCTTTTATCATTAGGATTGTAGAAATGTATTTTCATATTTTAGGATTTTATTTCTTAGTTTCACTTTTTATTTTGTACGTTTACGTTATTTTTATTTAAAGCGTAAGTTTTAAGTTTTAAGTTTTAAACGTTCATCACTTTAAAAATAGTGATAGCGTTTATTTAATATCTTTATCTTTTAATTTTCTTAATTTGTATTTAAGTCGCTTTATTTTATAAACTTTTTCGGTGGTGTAACATTGATCTAATCCTTTCGATCGCTATCATTAGTGATCAATCTATCGTCGATCAAAGTGTTGTACACACCATTGAGTCTCCGTGGGACATAACGACCCGGGAATCCACTGTATTCTCCTGATCTTCATTGCATTTGTGCTTAAGCTGTTTTAAGTCTGTTAGACTTGACGGTTTAGCGCAGATCAGTATGCAGTTGAGTCTTGTTGTCATGAGCATAGGGCATAATATCAACTCTCTATTCTGGGCGTCTAACATCTTAGCTCAGGTTAACTAAAACTTTGTATGCGTAGATTGTCGATTTTACAAACTGATATATCTTGTGATCAACTGCTTTATTACTAAACCTATGAATTCACTCAATCGTTGTGTTTACCTTTTAGCATGTATTTTCAGGATGAAAAGGCGATAGCTAACTCTGGAGGCGCTTGGGTATTGGCATGACATGGTCATAGATGACTCTGATTTACGTATGGGGACCACATTTTGTTAATGGGCCATTTTTCCGCAACAATTCAACTTTGTAAACTTTGTTTTACTACAATAAATGAAATATTTTATGAAAAAGCTATTATTTTTTGCTTTGTGTTATGATCCAATTGAGTAGCATCTCAAAAACCTTTTCTTCCGCTGCAAACCATTTTTGGGGGTGTTACAGTTGGTATCAGAGCCTAGGTTATAGAGAACTGGGTATTTTAAAAACCTAGACTATAACCACTTTTACAAAAACTTAACCCTATGACCGACACATGCCTGCCTGCCAAGCTGATTGCCTCACTTACGACTTGTTAAAGTTATCATTGATAAGATATGTGTTTATTACTGCCAACTTAACCTCGCTAATAGCTATGATTGCTTTACTTATATGTATGTTTACGTACCACACGCTACGCCTTCTCCCCCACATAAATGAAATATTTGTTCAGTCTTTCATACCAAACTTTAATGGCATTAGGACATGTTACTAGTATAACTAAGCTAAGCATTGCAAGATTCATTGAACCTCGGGTGAATATAGATTGATCACCTATATTCAACCAGGGACAGTGGGACATAGCCTGATCACCTATGTCCGACTCAGAGGTGAATGTTGCAATGCTGAAAGTAGTCATAATAGTGTTATGTCCAGTTGACCTCCTCATTGACTTCTGAAAAGGGAAAATTTACATGTGTGTTCATTATAAGAGTTATAAAGGTTCACTCCTACACATCACACACTGTCGTCACAACATTTTCTCACTACGATACTTTTTCTCCTAAGTGGAACGCCTTTCTCATTACTACACTATCTAAAGTGACCATTTTACACCACTACATTACGCCTCCACGTCGACATCTTACTAGCAACGTGCATGGAGATTTGCTTGGCAGATGATGCACACTACCACTTCACGCAAGGACACCACAATGATCCATGTTGAAATGGACCACTTTACGCCACCACTTCGCGCCCTCCGTGCCTACGTTATGTATGAGATTTGCTTAGAAGATAATACATAACCCGTGAAATGTTGCATGATGCGAGTTAATGATTATATTTACCATTTAGATTTGCTTAGTAGATTATGCGCGATTAACTAAAATTTTAATTACCGCGACATTACTCTAGGTTGAGATTATATTTTGGGTTGCTACTGAACCATGTATTCATTTTCCCATCCCATCGACTTATCGTCTTCATTCTTGGACCATTACACCTCTATTACGAGTCGTTGCAACCCATGTATCCATCATCCCATCCTAGTTAACCCCTCAGAGCCTATCTTTTCGTGGTTCTCATGATGTTCCAGTTTCTAGAATATCAATGAAGATAATTGTTTACAATCCAACCCCAAATGTTACACCCAAATCGCCTTAGCCCACCTTTTATGCACTCATCTTTTGTGGATTAGTGTAACTATTGTTTAAACCCTTAGTTCAATTATCAAGTTATTTGCATGGTTGCTAAGTCGAGTCATATCTTTTGTACACAGTTTTGGGACGATTGGGACTCATGGGTTAAAGTAATAGTTTATTGAGTAACGGAAGGAACGTTAAATTCAAATTCCCATTGTCTACGTAATTAAGTATTCCAAGTGTTTTGATCTTTTCAATTCGGGTTAATTATTGTTAGTGAAATAAAAACTCAAGTGTTGGGATGTTATTATAAATCCCTTTATTTGATGTTATCTTACAGGATGGTAGTGTTTCTTTTACTTGCCACCACTAAAAATTCCCCATTTAGTGTTAGTGAGTCAAGTCTTGTTTTAGCAACACCGCATTTTACATGCATGTAACTTAGATTTTTTACTTGCCACCACTAAAAATTCCCCATATCCAATAAAACCCTTTTGTTCCCTCCCCGAAGCCTAACATTATAACCCTTTGTAAAGATCTCTTTGATAGTTATTCCTAGGTGCTTACACCAAAGCGGTGGAGGTTTGATCTATTCTCAATCCTATGGTAATCTACGTGCTATGACATGTAGAGAGTGTTTATCTTCCATTTCCTTACATGTTATATTTCATATACACCCGAGAGATGAGAGAATCCAAACACCAATTGTGAGGTGCTACTGTATAGTTTCCGTGCTTGTTTTAACTATTGTAGCACTTGTACTTGTTGTAGATTGTTTTAAACAAATGCTAAATGACCCCTAATTAATAAATTGATTAGCTAAAAGCACACTTGCTTAAGGACACATAAATTCAAGTGTAGGGATATTTGATAAGGATTTAAAACATACATTTTAGGGGTCATTTAAGCCCTAAATCGTTACATTTTATATCCGCTATGCTTAAAATGGTTCCTTTTCGCATTTTAGGTCTTTTGTAAGCAAAATGCTAGAATGAAGCATATTTAGATGAAAAGGAGCGAAAACATGAAGAAAACGACAAAGTCAAGAAAACAAGGCAAATTCATAACTCGGACGGCGGCCCAACATCAAGGGCGACGCGGTCGCTTACATGGTGTTCCAAATACTCTCAAGTGATGGCTCCGAACTTATTTTGGTCTTAACAAGTGAAGGCGTCACGCCTTTTTTCGAAAGGCCATCACTCTTTCATTCTACACCAGATGACCAATATCCCGTGTGTTCTAGAGGAGAGTTACAATTCATAGAATTGGGGATTTAGGCACCACCCTATGACTAGAACATGGAATACATCGCATCAATTAGGGCAAGGATGTGACAATTCAACCGACCAATAAAAGATAACTAGGGAGTAAAAAGATCTAAGTGAACAGACCTTTAATTATAATAAGAACATACTCCTACAATCTATAGCTTTTTAATTTTGTCTAGTTTAATTAGTTTTAATTTAATTTTTTAAGTAGTTTAATTGGTAGATTACCTAAACCCAACTTTTCAAACCCCGAGATTTTACTTGCTTTCACAAAAAAATAAAAAGACTAAAAAGAATCACCCTCACCTTCATTTTTCTTCATACATATTTACTAGCATCTCTATTCCCCTAGAGAATGATCAACCACCCGGGGTTACCCATACTACACTGAAACGATTAGGTACACTGCCTAGTGGGTTGTAAAACTTGCTCTTTGGAAAGAAAGACTTTCGACCCCGAACCACATCGGTTTAAAACGCAATCCTTATGTTTTGCTTGTTTATTTGGTACAATGACGTATGTTAAGTCGATCGAAAATTGTTAGTACTATTAACTATTATCACATTGCTTAGGTTTGTGTTCTTGATACAACCGAAATGGAAAATGATAAGGTTTTAAAATGTACCTTTTGAGGGTCGTTTAAGCCCTTATTTGATCACTTTTGTATCCGTTATTACTTAATATCGTTCCTTTTCACTTTTTAGGTCTCTTGAAGGCAAATTCTTTGGAATGGCACTTATTTGGACGAAAAAGGCGGATATCTGAAGAAAATGGCCAAAGTCAAGAATCGAGCCACTTAGATCTTTGAAATACAAGGGGGCGTCGGGTTCTACAAGTGACGGCGTCGGTGTTATCTGTGTGTTGTCGCATAACTTTTGTGACGGGCAGAGCTAAATTGCTTATTTTCAAGTGACGGTGTCAGCTTTAAAAGAGTAGGTCGTCGCAACTCAGACGGCCTAGATTTGATCCGGATGGCGTCGAGGCGAAGGGACGGCTTCACAGGACAAGGTGACCCGTCGCAAGACTAACGTGGCCAAGACGAAACCCTAATGACGGCGACCAACAAGCGCCACAAATCATAAGGTGATGCCGTCGCGATTGTAATATTATATATAGAATCCGAATTTTTCGGTTTAGTATGTAGTCTTTTGGAGTAAAACCTAAACCGAACCAAGGTCGTCTTGTAAAGTATTTTAGGGTTCCAAACCCTATCTTACATCAAGATAAGTGTTCTACTTCATTAATTCAATTATGTTTTCAATTATTTGTGTGTATGCTTGCATGTTCTCCATGTCCGGCTAATTTACTTGTGTGTTTGCTTAGGAATATGAAACTTAATTATTGAATATTGATTGGTTGTCTCTTATCTTAATTGTTAATGATCTAGTAATGCGATAGGTCATTCGTTGTGTAATTAATGCTTGATTAATCTTTGTGAACTTTGGACTATGACACTTAGAGCAGTTGTAGGCTAAATCATCCAAAGAGTGCCTTAGAGTTAGAGTTTATAATTCCTAGAGGTTTTTGTAGACGAGACCCTTTGGTAAGTTCAAAGAGTTAAGGATAAATGCATACCCTACGAATTTAGACACACAACGCGATTAAGAATAAGGACGTGACAATTCAACCATCAATAGGAGATAATTAAGGAGTAATAAAACCTAAGTGAACACATCTTTAAACTATCATACGAGCACACAATAATTAGACATAGACTACATACACCTTAGATTAGATAATTAGACAAGTAGAGTAATCGTAGAAATACCAACCCCAAATCCAAACCCCGAGATTCGTACCTTTCCATTTTCTAAAAACATAAAAGATAAAAAATAATCTTCCTCAACCCCAACCTTAGCATAGTAACTTCTCACTAGCATTCCTATTCCCCAGAGAACGATATCAATACCCGTGGCTTACCCTAATACTACACTAAAATGATTAGGTTCACGCCTGGGGTGTTATAAAACGTGCTCAAGAAAAGGAAGTTCCTTTGACCTCGAGCGACGCGTGTGGCGTTATCAAGTTTTTGGCGCCGCCGAGGAATAGAAAATCTAGTTAGTAGTCCACCTCATTTAGGTTTCTTTGATTGATTCCTATCAAGTAAAAAATTTCTCATTTTTTAGCTTCCTCGTAGTCTATCCCCCTTCTTCGTGACCTTTGTTCGTAACCCCATCACTTTTCATCATGGAAGGTGATAACCACCCACCATTCATCAACCCACCACCAAATGACCCGCCAAGAGCCCGTACTCTTGGTGAATACTCGAGACCAAGCCACCTAGGCTATAGGAACACCATTTAGCTTCCCGACCAAGCCCAAACTACGGCCCTGCGATCCGACACCATCCGGTTGGTGCAAAACGGATGTGCATTCCATGGACTTCGTTCGAAGATCCAAATCGACATCTAAGGATTTCCTTAAAATTGTCGATTCCATCGACCTTGCCGCTACTACTCGGGAGACCAAGCGTCTGCGTCTCTTCTATTTCTCTCAACGGGACCAAGCTAGTAATTGGCTTGAGCGACTTCCCCGGCTCCATCTCAAGTTGGGATGATCTCACCTCTCGCTTCCTTGCTCAATTTTTCCCACGGGAGAACCACTAAGCTTAGGAATGACATCTTGATTTTCCAACAACGTCAAGGTGAATCTCTACGAAGCATGGACCCGATTCAAGGACTTACTTCATAAAGTCCTTCATCACGTCATTGATCTTTGGCTCCAAGTCCAAATCTTTTATGATCATGTCAACTTCCCCACAAAGCGATCCATTGACCAAGCGGCCGGTGGAAAACTTAGTGATCTCATCGCGGAAGAATCATGGGGCATAATAGAGGACCTTGCTCTCTATGACAACGAAAGTTGGAATGACCCCCGTGAGTTGCCTAAAACTGTTAAGACAATCTCCTTGCCTCCCATTGACTCACAATCTTCTGATCGTAGGATGATCGAGCTTGAAGATCAGGTAAAATTCCTAATGAGTTCCTACGAAAATCCTAAGTCTTCACATCAAGTGAATAAAATCACTCTTCCTTGTGAGTTATGTAGTGGTCCCCATGACACTTGTGATTGCACAAGACTCCCCAAACAAGCTTTTGCGGACTACGCCTCCATGCGTACCAACGGAGCGGGAGAAAAGTGGTACACTTTCAAGCCCGAAAAAAACAACTTAGGAAACTCTTACAACCCCTCATGGAGAAATCACCCTAACCTTAAGTGGAACCAAAACTCAAGAACAACCCAAAGCTCATCTTGTCCACCTAATAGGTTCAATTCTCTAACCACCGGGAACCCCACTAATCTTGAGGCAATTGCATCTATATTCATGTCATCTCAAGAGATTCGATTGACTAAGCTTGAAGCCGATTTTAAGCGAAGACAAGGCGAGATGACGAACAAGCTTGATGCCCTCTTAAAAGCCTTTAATGAGCGGAAATTGGAGCACTCCCAAGTGATACTATAAAGAACCCAAAAGTGAGTTCAATTTCGTCGACTTCATATTCTTGTTCACCATGGAGAGTGCACATCCATGCCCTCCACCCAACGGTTCACTCGGTAAATGCTATCAAAAGGGTTCCAAGCCATCCAAGATGAGGTACCAAGGCCTGCACCATTGGTAGAACCTACTCTTGAGAAACTTGTTAACCAAGAACCTAAACCTAATCTAGAGGAGGAGTACATGGAACTCCATCAAGAAAAACCGGTTCTTGAAGTCTTAGCTCATGCACCTTATTATAATGCTTTAAAATAAAAATATGAGTTAGAACTTAAACTTGGAAAACATGGGTCCGCTTTTGTGCGAAATAATCAACCTAAGAAGTTAGAAGATCCCGGGCTATTTACTCTTCCGTGTAGGCTTGGAAATTCCAAACCTCTCGATGCTCTAGCCGACTTAGGATCATGCATCAATCTTGTTCCGTTGTCCCTCCATAGAAGCCTTAACTTAGGTAAGATAGAACCAACGGAAACCATCTTACTTTTAGTGGACGGTAGTGTTGCATATCCGGTTGGGATAATAAAAGACATGGTAGTACACGTAGGAGAGTTGACTCTTTTGGCCGACTTTCATATGCTAGACATGAATAAGGACCCGACATGCCCATTACATGTAGGAAGAGGATTCTTAGCTACTGCTAGTGCTATCATCGATTGTAAGATGTCCAAGATAGTGGTAGGAGAGGGGAGTGCTAGGTCAATCTACGATGTCAAAAAGCATACATACTACAAAGAAGAGGAAATCCCACATGAGATTAGGTTGGATAGGACGCCTTCTTGATATGGACCTTGGATAGATAAGAACCTCATAGGTCCCCAACGACCTTTCTACTTAGATGAAGCCGTTGCTAGTAAAGCAACTTTCCATGAAAGAGAGATGGCTAGGGACATGGAAGTGAACCCGTTCGAGGGGCCTTAGTATTTAGGAAGATGACCGAGTTCCTAGGAAGTTTGCCCGTCAACCTTGTCATGAGTAGGTGGAAAATTGAAAAGCCTAAACATAAGTGGGATTGGAATAGACCACCTAGTGATGGTAATGGAGAGTGGCACATTAGGATAACAATCTATGATCCCGATGGAGAAAAGTTTGAAAAGGCATATCGAACCGAGCATACTACTAGGAACTTAAATGATAAGTTTGATCCTTATGACATTGTTAAGTATAGGCTTACTTATATCGGAACGTTAGGAGCACGACTACGAGTCTAGCTACAAGACTCATAAATAAAGAAAAGCGCTTAGTGGAGGCAACCCATGCTTAATTGTTTGCTTGTTTGTGTGTCATATATCTTTTAGTGATTGCTTATTCTCATGTTTAAATTTGTAAAATGCTTTATTTTGTTTTTAACCTCGTCTTAATTGCATATAAAGGTATTTTACATAAAGGATAAGTGTAGGGAGGATAACACACATTTTCAAAAGAAACGTAAACATGAGAATAGCAATTCATTAAAAGATATATGTGTGTTTGTTTGAGTCAAATGCTTGTATCGAGTCATAATGGATGTTTTGCGTAAATTTTTCCGATTCTAAAGATGTAAATTTTCCGAGAAAATCGCATACCGGTTTTGTCGGGATAACTGACGGCGTCGAGATCGCAACTGACGATGTCGGGAAGGAGTAAAACAACAGTTACCTTTTTCTCGTTTTCGAGCTACTTATAAATTTTTGGAATTTCCAGGTCTTAATTTTCCAGAAATTCTGTAAACATCCATTCCACAAGCATTATATCCTAGTTTAGTCGAGTCTTATATATATTATTACCGCCGATTTTACGCAAAGGTTTTGTTTGTTTTCTTCAAGTGTGCAGGTTTTATTTATCAAGAAGAAGATACATAAGGTTGGAAGGAGCTTTTCACGCATACATTCTTCTTGGAAAAGATTTAACCACTACTTCACACACGGATCCTACCGAGCTAATCAGGGGAGTATTAGTTTCTTTCGTTTTTCATTACCTTCTATTATCATAACTTTGATACTTTCGGGGAACATTGGGGACAATGTTCAGTTTAAGTGTAGGGAGGGAAAATAAAGCGGAACTTTGAAACTATGCTTATCCTTGATTATTTGCTTTGTCAATTATATTTGTGTAATAAACCATGAGAAAATGTCGGTTAGGGTAATTTTGGCACCAAATTTAAAATTTTTCATGACATATAGGAGTGGGCCATTAGTCTTAACAAAAGCGTCTCACGGATAGGAAGTTACATGACTAGCACAAAACCCTTTACTACCTAAATTCCACCCAAAATGTGAGGATCTCCCTTAGATTAGTAGGAATTAAAGCATTCATCTTTAATGCTTAGTGTGTGAACCGTAGTATATTAGATTCTAGAACTTGTTTTGTGATGCATTCCGAGATCGCTAGTAAGACTACACTTGTGTAGTTAGGAATAACTAAATGATAAGAGGCATTAGGATAACCCTTGTTTGATACCGTAATATAATTACTTCTTCCACATCGGTTGAGTAATTCCCCACACCCTTTGCGTTGTACTCATCTTTAGTACACGATACCCTAGTTAACCCTCGAGCCTATCCTTTTCGCGGTTCTCGGGATGTTTTGGTTTTTCGAAATATCAATGAAGAGCATTGTTTACACCCCACCCCAATTTACACCCAAATCGCCTTAGCTTACCCTGTATGCACTCACTTTTAGTGCATTATTGTTATCACCCTAAACCCTTAGTTCAAGTATCTAGTTGTTTGCATGAGTTGCTAAGTCGAGTCATATCCTTTGTATCTGATTTTGGGACGATTGGGACTCATGGGAAAAGTTAAAGTTTAATGATTGGAGGGAATGTTAAATTCCCTTATTTGCGTAATAATGTACCCCAAGTGTTTTGATCTTTTCAAATCGGGTCAAATTAGTGTTAGAGTAATAAAACTCATATCACACCCCAAATTACATTTTGCGATTAAATGGAATTCACGGGGTTGTTGTCATAGCATCACAATCACAGTTATATTGAACGACCTAAAGTGTCGTTTGGAAAACACATCATTTGATTTAATAAAACAATCAGAGTTTACAAAGTATAGGTCCCAAATGAAAGTCAACATATGCGGAATTAAGTTTGTTACAAGTCAAACGATTTTGTAAAGTTCATAAAACCCAAGTGAGACGCGTCGTCACCACGACTCTATGATGTGTCCATATGCATGCCATGAAGTGAATGCCTTAGATACCTGAGATAAAACATGCTAAAAAGTGTCAACACAAAGGTTGAGTGAGTTCATAGAGTTTGTGTTGAAATGTAAAGCCTTTCAAAAATCGTTTATGCAGCAAAGGCATTGTAAATCCACTCGGCCCAAATTCCGCCCATACAAAACTTGCAACCCGTGTGTTTACAACCCCTTTGCCAAAATATGTATAGTTTATGTTCAAGCACATGATGTCAAATAAATTCACAATAGTACCTAACTCGACGTAGAACAATAGCACATAATCAATAGTACTTGACTCAATGTATCGAGTCAACCGATTTAGAACATTATCTGACGGAGAACTATATCACATAATCAATAGTACATGACTCGATGTATCGATGAGTCAAGCGACATAGCACTTTATTCGACGTAGAACTATAGCACATAATCAATAGTACAATATTCGCTTTTGAAGCGATGGTGATCATGATAGAAGTTATCCTTAAAAAATCTAAAGTACTTGTGAAAAATAGTTAAGCATTTATCTCCCCCAAAATAGTTCAATAAAAGCACTAAAACAATTGAAAATGGGGCTATGGAACTCACTTGGACAATGATGCGATGGCAAAAGTGGATACACTGAAATAAGGCGCAACCTCTAACCGTGACCTATTATGAATGATATGATATATAATAAGTCATGATGTAATGTTATGCATGCAATTCGTATGATATCTATACCACTTGTGAATTTTTTTGAAAATAATACTTATCGTCGAAAAATAATCTCATAACGTCTTGACCATTTTAAAATTACTTTACATGAATTTATGTTGAAATGATATCCGACGATACTCATTTAGTGATTTATTAAGAGATTATAACTTTTAAGTCAGTAAAATAATGTCATTTGAAGAATTCATGAAAGTGACTAAATGGCCTCGAAAAGCTAGTCGTAAAATGGTGCACATCGAGTGTTAGGAAACAAACTCAACGGTTTTGGGAAGCTTGTATCATTATCTCAAAGTTTTAGCATTTAAGTTTTCGTCCTAGAGGTCTCGATCATGGAGAAAAATATAGGTAAAGTATGGTACTTGTGTCCAAAATATAGTTTAAGAGTGGTTTTCGCAAAGTTTAAGTGACTATATTTCATTCGTTACAACTCCGCTTGATGAGCGGTTGGACATTTGGAAAATAGGCTAGGCGAACTTACTTTTTCTAGAAGACATCATTTTATAAAAGTACTCCGTCATTGTTAAAAACGACCCTCAACATGGTCCTCGTTGCGTAGTATGTGTTCAATAGGAAATAGATTAATTTTGCTAATAGAATAAAGTTACGGCAACTTGGTTTATCGTGTAATTTACTCGTTACAAGTCCGTTTTCACGTTTTATATGTCCTTAACTTCGTATCAAAGTATACTAACATATTTTTGACAAGTCGACATAATTTATAACACCTAAGTTTCATTTTGACTCGTACAAAATAAACAATACATGCTGAAATTTCGAGAAAAATTATAGTTTTCGCCGCCAACTTGAAAATTTCATAACTTCTTCGTTATAGCTCCGTTTTAATCCGTTCAAGCGGCCACGTTTCGTTTTAAAGTATATTTTCTAAATATCTAGGCCAAAATTTTTACCCTCTTGTCGGATTTTCGAGTTTTAAAATAAGGATGACCCTTTTGCAAACTTGTCGAAATGAGTTTTCTCGCCAAACCTATTCTAACCCATTCAAAACAACTCGAAACTATTCTAATCCTACCATACACCTTATTAGGGTGTCATGGGTTCCTAGACATCACCAAAAATAATATATAACAAGGAGTAATTATAGGATGACTTATATATACATAAATCTTAAAATCAATGAAAAAGTGGTATAAACCTCATGAGACTTGCATGTTGTCTCAAATAAAATGAAATGACCATAACAATGAATATGAAATATTATGATGAATATGAATGCTTACAAGTAACTTGATGAGGTTTATGGACAATGGATTTTTCCTAATCACCCAAGGTTTATATTGCAAAACCTTAAACAAAAGTGATACTAGAGTATATAAAACTTGACTAGAAATTTTTGATGATCCTCCTTCTTGGAACACTATGGTGGCCGGTTATGGAGAAGAGAGGAGAAGAGAGACTTTTGATCTTTTTCACTTTGGCTAATTTAGTTGTATGTGTGTTTGTTTGAGTATAAAATGATATAAGTAAGATATTTAGTTATAAAAATGTGTGAGTCATCCCCCCTTGTCGACAGGGGGTGTTTTGTTTAACAATTACATTTTTTTTTAATGTACAATGTAAGTAAATGTGTTCTTGTAAATATAATTAAGTAATTAAGTGTACATGTAAGCTTGTAAAATAGCGTCAACTAAAAATAAATTTTAACGGGTCAAAATAAAATATATTGAGGTCATAAAAATTATAAAAATACATTTCTTGCAAAAATTGAGTGAAATAATAATTATCGTGTTGAATCTACGAAAACCGTCGTAATTATATAAATATAACAATTTATATACGAAATAAATTTAAAACACTGGGTAAACTCATAATATAATTTTTATAAACTTAATATGAGTCTAAAAGTATATCGAGATAAATTTTGGAAGTATTGGATCAATTGTTCAAAATAATTAATTACGCGATAGCGTTTATTTAATAGAAAAATAAACGTTTAATGAAAAATGCAAACTCATGCATAATATTGATATGAAATGATGTTATTGATGATATGGAGACTAATTATAGTCTATATGAAATGTCCTCGATAAAATGTTCATGAATTCGCACTAAACCATTACGATTACTGAATTTGATACTGTAAACCTAGTTCACGATAAATGATGAAATAGTGAAACTTGAATAGTGATTTGAGAAATGACACGAAAGTACGAGTTGTCACATTCGCCCATCAAAAAGGAATTGATCCACGAATTCAGTTCGTGTTGGTCTATCGAATTTTTGAGTTTATGATGAATAACAAGGAGATAAGACATCGAGAAGTGTCGTTACGGTTATCGATGATTAAGAGTGTATAAAACATCATAGTAGAGATAATATTGGATGAATATCTCCGATGAGCATCATTTTGACTTTGGAATATGTGAAAATTTTGCTTGCACTAAGATTTATAAATAACTGCTCCCAACATAACATGATCCCTCCAGAATTAGACATAGTTAGCTAGGATATGTATAATTAAGGAACGATAGTGTGACGTTCGGTTTAGTTGTTATAACTCTCAATGTTTACATAGATTTAAACCGTGTCGTTAAAATGACATTTAAAGTAGAAGGAAGTAAAATTCTCGTAAGTGATAACAAATCGGAAGGAAAAGAAAGTACGCTTAATGAGAATATTTTACAACGAGTGGTTTTATCAAAAGTAGTACATCCTAAGTCATAAGATCCGAATACGATGGAAGACATAAACTTAGTACGACATAGTACATAAGGAAAATTAAGGCTGTTAGTTTCGAACTTCTTCGTCTTTCAGCGTTGTTGAGACCATGACGAGCTTCTCCTCCTTCTAACATGTATGCATTCCATGAGCACCTTCAACTTGTTGACCTTGGTTTTGAGGACATTGATTCCGATAGTGTCCTTGGTCCCACATCCGAAACATGTAACTATGGCCTTGCCCTTGCAGTCCTTAGCAAGGTGTCCTACTTTGTGACAGCTAAAGCATATACCACATGGACCATTATGATGTAGCGTGCATTGGTGGCATCGCGGTAAGTTTCCAATATAAGCTCTTCCCTTTGTTGGTGCAGCAACATAGACCCTGGCGACTTCTTGTCTTCTATTCAGTTGTTGGTGATGGTTAGTGTTACGGTTTTGGTCGTCGTTATCATAACCTCCCTGGTCATTTTCCCATTTCCTTTTGTTGTTGCTAGTTTGGTTGTTGTGGTTGTTGTTACGGTTATTGTTGATAATGTTTTCCCCTTTCACAACTTGAGCCATGAGTTTTTGAGTTATCCTGATAGTTTCTTCAATTGTTTGTGGATCAGAAGAAGTTACATCTCCTTGAATACATTGTGGAAGTCCTCCAATGAAATTTTCCAGCAGCTTCTCGTTGTCCGAAACCATAGACGGACATAACGCGGCCAATACTTGAAACCTTCGAATGTAAGTATCAATGTCATACCCAATAGTTACCAGTTCATAAAATTCGGTCTCCAACTTTTCACTTCAGATGCGGACAATACTTCTTCGTTACAAACCTTTGAATTGCTCCCAGTGAGCTTGAAAGCATTTTCCATTCCCATTGGTGAGCATACGAGTTCCACCAAGACATTGCCCCATCCAAGAGTGTACTCGTAGCAAACTTAACCTTGCTATCCTCGGGCAATTACATAATGAAACACAGACTCCATTTTCTCGAACCATCGAACCATGGCGGTTGCCTTCGGTACCCTTGAACTTAGTGGGATCTCCACTTTTAAAATCCTTATACGAACATCTTCTAACCCGGACCCTCCGCAATTCTGCGGAAGAAGAAGTCTAGCGGCTTGACTTCCTCGCAATTCTAGTAGCTTCGATTCCGCGACCACGGCGGCATTAGCAAGCTGGCGGCTTGAGATTAGCTGCGACCTCGTGGCGATGGCAAGTCTAGCGGCCTCGGCGGTGGCTGCAACCTCGGCAACATTGGCAAGTCTAGTGGTTTCGGCGATAGCATGACCTCGGCGGCACCGCATGCTGTTGCCCTTTCAGTCCTTAATGCATTGGCTATGCTATCGTTCACATACTTCTGCATAGCAGCTTGTGTCAATTCAGGTGTGGCTTTCTTCGGCGCCATAACTTCTTCAAAATAAGAGGAAAGGTGAGATGTAGCAAAGTCCTATGTTAAAAATAAGCGCTCTAATGAGATGTGATATGAGGTGATAAGTTTGAGGTTATTTTTCAAAATGATCGACGGGTTCCCAAAAGATTAGCTATGAGATGTCGTAAGTGCTTCAAATGTATGATGGTTTAGTGGCTTAATGTGTGAATAGCGTGTAACTCGACATGTTAGTGGTGAAACAAAGGAGTGAGAGTGACTTTGCCCTACTTAAAGGTTTTGTCTCGGCATTCGACGTTATCGGTAATGAGTCAACTGATGTTAAAATTTTGATGGGGAATGACAAGGCATTCTCCGTATTGGAGTATGAGGAAATGATAATGGGATGGGTAATTAAAGGCATCCATGTGACAATCGAGGTGAAATGAAAGTAAATAACTCGAAAAATGTACGAATAAACCGCATGTAAAGTGAATATGCACTTATGATGAAATGATGAGATGCTATGATGATGTAGTTATAGTCTAGGGTCAATGATGCAACCTAGTTCTCTATAATCAAGCTCGATGCCAATCTATCACACCCCAAATTACTGTTTTTGTGGAATGGAATTCACGGGGTTGAATGTCATAGCATCACAATCACAGTTATATTGGACGACCTAAAGTGTCGTTTGGAAAACACATCGTTTGATTTAATAAAACAATCGACTTTACAAAGAATAGGTCCCAAATGAAAGTCAACATATGCGGAATTAAGTTTGTTACAAGTCAAACGATTTTGTAAAGTTCATAAAACCCAGTGAGACGCGTCGTCACCACGACTCTATGATGTGTCCATATGCATGCCATGAAGTGAATGCCTTAGATACCGAGATAAAACATGCTAAAAGTGTCAACACAAAGGTTGAGTGAGTTCATAGAGTTTGTGTTGAAATGTAAAGCCTTTCAAAAATCGTTTATGCAAGAAAGGCATTGTAAATCCACTCGGCCCAAATTCGCCCATACAAAACTTGCAACTGTGTGTTTACAACCCTTTGCCAAAATATGTATAGTTTATGTTCAAGCACATGATGTCAAATAAATTCACAATAGTACCTAACTCGACGTAGAACAATAGCACATAATCAATAGTACTTGACTCGATGTATCGATGAGTCAAGCGATTTAGAAAATTATCTGACGTAGAACTATATAACATAATCAATAGTACATGACTCAATGTATCGATGAGTCAACCGACATAGCACTTTATTCGACGTAGAACTATAGCACATAATCAATAGTACAACATTCGCTTTTGAAACGATGGTGATCATGATAGAAGTTATCCTTAAAAATCTAAAGTACTTGTGAAAAATAGTTAAGCATTTATCTCCCCCAAAATAGTTCAATAAAAGCACTAAAACAATTGAAAATGGGGCTATGGAACTCACTTGGACAATGATGCGATGGCAAAAGTGGATACACTGAAATAAGGCGCAACCTTTAACCGTGATCTATTATGAATGATATGATATATAATAAGTCATGATGTAATGTTATGCATGCAATTTGTATGATATCTATACCACTTGTGAATTTTTTTGAAAATAATACTTATCGTCGAAAAATAATCTCATAACGTCTTGACCATTTTTAAATTACTTTACATGAATTTATGTTGAAATGATATCCGACGATACTCATTTAGTGATTTATTAAGAGATTATAACTTTTCGTCGTAAAATAATGTCATTTGAAGAATTCATGAAAGTGACTAAACGGCCTCGAAAAGCTAGTCGTAAAATGGTGCACATCGAGTGTTAGGAAACAAACTCAACGGTTTTGGGAAGCTTGTATCATTATCTCAAAGTTTTAGCATTTAAGTTTTCGTCCTAGAGGTCTCGATCATGGAGAAAAATATAGGTAAAGTATGGTACTTGTGTCCAAAATATAGTTTAAGAGTGGTTTTCGGCAAAGTTTAAGTGACTATATTTCATTCGTTACAACTCCGCTTGATGAGCGGTTGGACATTTTGGAAAATAGGCTAGGCGAACTTACTTTTTCTAGAAGACATCATTTTATAAAAAGTACTCCGTCATTGTTAAAAACGACCCTCAACATGGTCCCTCGTTGTCGTAGTATGTGTTCAATAGGAAATAGATTAATTTTGCTAATAGAATAAAGTTACGGCAACTTGGTTTATCGCGTGTAATTTACTCGTTACAAGTCCGTTTTCTACGTTTTATATGTCCTTAGCCCGTATCAAAGTATACTAACATATTTTTGATAAGTCGAAATAATTTATAACACCTAAGTTTCATTTTTACTCGTACAAAATAAACAATACATCTTGAAATTTCGAAAATTATAGTTTTCGCCGCCAACTTGAAAAATTCATAACTTCTTCGTTATAGCTCCGTTTTAATCCGTTCAAGCGCCACGTTTCGTTTAAAGTATATTTTCTAAATATCTAGGCCAAAAATTTTACCTACTGTCGGATTTTCCAGATTTTTAAAATAAGGACAGACCCTTTTGCAAACTTGTCGAAATGAGTTTTTCGCGCCAAACCTATTCTAACCCATTCAAAACAACTCCGAAGCTATTCTAATCCTACCATACACCTTCTTAGGGTGTCATGGGTTCCTAGACATCACCAAAAATAATATATAACAAGGAGTAATTATAGGATGACTTATATATACATAAATCTTAAAATCAATGAAAAAGTGGTATAAACCTCATGAGACTTGCATGTTTTCTCAAATAAAATGAAATGACCATAACAATGAATATGAAATATTATGATGAATATGAATGCTTACAAGTAACTTGATGAGGTTTATGGACAATGGATTTTTCCTAATCACCCAAGGTTTATATTGCAAAACCTTAAACAAAAGTGATACTAGAGTATATAAAACTTGACTAGAAATTTTTGATGATCCTCCTTCTTGGAACAATATGGTGGCGGTTATGGAGAAGAGAGAGAGAGAGACTTTTGATCTTTTCACTTTGGCTAATTTAGTTGTATGTGTGTTTGTTTGAGTATAAAATGATATAAGTAAGATATTTAGTTATAAAAATGTGTGAGTCATCCCCCCTTGTCGACAAGGGGGTGTTTTGATTAACAATTACATTTTTTTAATGTACAATGTAAGTAAATGTGTTCTTGTAAATATAATTAAGTAATTAAGTGTACATGTAAGCTTGTAAAATAGCGTCAACTAAAAATAAATTTTAACGGGTCAAAATAAAATATATTGAGGTCATAAAAATTATAAAAATACATTTCTTGCAAAAATTGAGTGAAATAATAATTATCGTGTTGAATCTACGAAAACCGTCGTAATTATATAAATATAACAATTTATATACGAAATAAATTTAAAACACTGGTAAACTCATAATATAATTTTACAAACTTAATATGAGTATAAAAATATATCGGGATAACTTTTGGAAGTATTGGATCAATTGTTCAAAATAATTAATTACGCGATAGCGTTTATTTAATAGAAAATAAGCGTTTAATGAAAATGCAAACCCATGCATAATATTGATATGAAATAATGTTATTGATGATATGTAGACTAATTATAGTCTATATGAAATGTCCTCGATAAAATGTTCATGAATTCGCGACTAAACCATTACGATTCTGCTGAATTTGATACTCGTAAACCTAGTTCACGATAAATGATGAAATAGTGAAACTTGAATAGTGATTTGAGAAATGACACGAAAGTACGAGTTGTCACAACTCAAGTGTAGGGATGTGCAATAAATCCCTATCATTTTGATGTTACCATAGAGGATGGTAGAGTAAAAGTGTATGAAAAAAAAAAAAAAAAAAAAAAAAAACAAAAAACAAACATACGGGCTACCATCCTACATCTATCTTTAAATTTATATTTGTTTGTTTCAGTTATCTAGAGTTTAGAGTGTCGAGTCTTGGCTTAGCAACGCCATTCTTCGTATGCTTGTAACATAGAGATTTTTGACTTGCCACCATTAAATAGCCTATCCCACCAAACCCTTTGTTTCCTTACCGTAAGCCTAACATTACAACCCTTTTAAAATACCTCTTTGATAGTCTTTCCTAGGTGCTTACGCCAAAGCGATGGAGGTTTGATCTATTCTCAAGCCTATGGTAATCTATGTACTAGGACCGGTTATGAGTGTTTATCTTCCATTTCCACGTTGATATATTTCATATACACCCGAGAGATGTGAGTATCCAAACACCCCATGTGAGGTGCTAGTATGTAATTTCGGTGCTTGTTATGACTTTTGCGGGGCTTATATGTGTTGTGGATTGTCTTAAACCAATGCTTCATGACCCCTAACTTATAAATTAATTGGCTAAAAGCACATTTGCTTGAGGACAAACAAATACCAAGTGTAGGGATATTTGATAAGGTTTTAAAAAGTACATTTTTGAGGGGTCGTTTAAGCCCTTATTTGATCACTTTTGTATCCGTTATTACTTAATATCGTTCATTTTCATTTTTAGGTCTCTTGAAGGCAAATTCTTGGAATGGCACTTATTTGGACGAAAAGGCGCGGATATCTGAAGAAAATGGCCAAAGTCAAGAATCGAGCCACTCGATCTTTGAAATACAATGGGACGGTGTCGGGTTCTACAAGTGTCGGCGTCATGTGTTATCTGTGGCGCCGTCGCATAACTTTTGTGACGGTCAAGTGGTCAAATTGCTTATTTTCAAGTGACGGTGTCGGCTTTAAAAGAGTAGGTCGTCACAACTCGGACGGCCTTGATTTGATCGACGGCGTCGAGGCTGAAGGGACGACGTCACAAGCACAAGGTGGCGCCGTCGCAAGACTAACGTGGCCAAGACGAAACCCTAATGACGGCCCCGGCGTCACAAATCATAAGGTGGCCGTCGCGATTGTAATATTATATATAGAATCCGAATTTTCGGTTTAGTGTGTAATCTTTTGGAGTAAAAACCTAAACCGAACCAAGGCTGTCTTGTACAGTATTTTAGGGTTCCAAACCCTATCTTACATCAAGATAAGTGTTCTACTTCATTAATTCAATTATGTCTTCAATTATTTGTGTGTATGCTTGCATGTTCTCCATGTCCGGCTAATTTACTTGTGTGTTTGCTTAGGGAATATGAAACTTAATTATAGAATATTGATTGGTTGTCTCTTATCTTAATTGTTAATGATCTAGTAATGCGATAGGTCATTCGTTATGTAATTAATGCTTGATTAATCTTTGTGAACCTTGGACTATGACACTTAGAGCAGTTGTAGGCTAAATCATCCAAAGAGTGCCTTAGAGTTAGAGTTTATAATTCCTAGAGGTTTTTGTAGACGAGACCCTTTGGTAAGTTCAAAGAGTTAGGGATAAATGCATACCCTACGACTTTAGACACACAACGCGATTAAGAATAAGGACGTGACAATTCAACCATCAATAGGAGATAACTAAGGAGTAATAAAACCTAAGTGAACACATCTTTAAACTATCATACGAGCACACAATAATTAGACATAGACTACATACACCTTAGATTAGATAATTAGACAAGTAGAGTAATCGGTAGAAATACCAACCCCCAAATCCAAACCCCGAGATTCGTACCTTTCCATTTTCTAAAAACATAAAAGATAAAAATAATCTTCCTCAACCCCAACCTTAGCGTAGTAACTTCTCACTAGCATTCCTATTCCCTAGAGAATGATATCAATACCGTGGCTTACCCTAATACAACACTACAACGATTAGGTTCCTTCGCCTGGGTGTTATAAAACTTGCTCGAAGAAAAGGAAGTTCCTTTGACCCGAGCGCGCGTGTAGCGTTATCAAGTTTTAGGCGCCGCCGGGAATAGAAAAGCTAGTTAGTAGTCCACCTCATTTAGGTTTCTTTGATTGATTCCTATCAAGTAAAAAAAATTTCTCATTTTTTAGCTTCCTCGTAGTCTATCCCCCTTCTTCGTGACATTTGTTCGTAACCCCATCACTTTTCATCATGGAAGGTGATAACCACCCATCATTCATCAGCCCACCACCAAATGACCCGCCAAGAGCCCGTACTCTTGGTGAACACTCGAGACCAAGCCACCTAGGCTATAGGAACACCATTTAGCTTCCCGGTGTAGCGTTATCACAAAACATCTTCGGATGTAGTTTTAGGTAGAAAATATCTTTTATATAATTTTTCTTAGAGCAGTTGGCAATCACTTATACGTTTTATAACACATTGCATAAATAAATGTTAACTGGTAGGCATTTATAAATAATCACATGTGATGCTAAATATAATGTAAAATCATATGTGATTTTAATGAAAATCACATGTGATATTTTATTAGGAAACTGATCATGTGAAATATCACATGTGATTGCAAAAAATTAAAAATAAACATAGTTAAATGTCACATGTGATATTAAATGAATATCACATGTGATACATAATTAAAAAATCATAAATATAAACATCACACGTGATTTAATAGATCAGTATCCAAAATACACCAGAATAATTTAATACAAAAATAATCAAAATCTATTTCATGTAAAAAAACTTAGTAAAAGCAGGTATAAGTCTTTTATTCGAATTTCTTGAAACAAGCTAGCAAAATTTAAAAAATAGCATAATAAAAAAAAATATGTGCACGATTTATGACGTAACTTCTAATTCAACCAGCTCAGCCTCTTCTCAATACTTATTTGGGCAGGTCCTCTTGTTGTGGCCATCTTTAGCTCCGCATAGTGAACATGCATTCCTATTCATTGAACTCTTATCAATAGCTTGCTCTTTTCCTCCTTTTATACGTATCTTTTCCGTCCTTTGAGCTTACAACCGGATGAATTGTTAAAAGCAACTACAAGGGGCTTTGGCACTCGACATGTTCTTCAAGATTATCAAGCTTGTCCTTAGATGGAGGATTTGGGCAATCAACTTCAACATATATCTTTAGCAACTTCAACTTCTCAATAAACACAGTTAACCGCGGCTCATCTTTACTCAACATATGCACACAATGATCAACAATAGAAGTAGCCTCATTTGCATAATTCTTCAAGATTATCAAGCTTGTCCTTAGATGGAGGATTTGGGAAATCACCTTCAACATATATCTTTAGAAACTTCAACTTCTCAATAAACACAGCTAACCGCGACTCATCTTTACTCACATATGCACACAATGATTAACAATAGAAGTAGCCTCATTTGCATAATTCTCGACAATCTCATTCTTCTCACCATACTTGTTCCGTTTGTTCTTCAAACCAGCAGGTATTAAGTTCTTTGTCCAATGCCTCAAAATGTATTGATTTGGGATCATTTCAACATTCGCGTTCTTAAAGACACAAAAAATGTGTCTGCATAATATTCCAACTCGAACAAATAGCTGACAGGAACATACAACTGATCCATCTTCTATGTTTCGCAAAACCTTCATGGACAAAAAGTAACACATGTTTTCAATATCAACTGATGTATGTAACAAAAATATATCACATATGATATATCACATGTGATATATCTAAGAAAATAAATTTACCGAAGAAATCAAACACACTAACAAAAGCTTAAAACTATATAAAAAAGCTGGTCAAAAACTAACAAACCTTAAACAGCTCATTTTCTCTGAGAAACAGTTTAATCGACTCTTCTTCTTCTTCTTTTTATCTTTATCCTTACCTTTATTCTTAGCTTTATCTTTCAACTTAGATTTCTACTTCTTCATTAATTCATCAATAGACTTGTTCTCTTTAATAATAAACACCTCGGAACCTTCAACGGACCCTTTGGTATCTATTTGACAAAATCATGTCCTTGTAAATATTTCTTCTTGAACCAATTCGAACAAGGGACAAGTATAAACCTTTAATGCATGATGCTCAATCTTAAGATAGGTTTTAAGTGTAGGAACATAATCAATCGACTTATGATCAAATCTCTCTTGTATATACCTCGGTTTTTCTTTTGTCATCTCAAAAAAATTCATAAAAGTTGAACCTGAATTTGTAAAATGAGAGAAAAAGGAGTTCTCACTCTCAGACCTAGACATCATCCTCGTCAAACCACATAAAGGGGAGTCAACAAAAAAAGCCAGAATCCAACATGAATGTATACAAAACATCTTTGTTAACCACTTATGATTCTGCAAACTAAAATCCTCCATTAACTTTCCCCATTTATCCTCAAACTCATCAGGACCAATATACATATTCTAGACAATTTGATTGAATTTCTTTTTAAAATAAGTGTGATTATGAACATATCTGCAAACAATATATCAAATGTGATTTAACAAATGAAAAAAAATATTCATTATCACATGTGATAAATCAATAGAAACTACTAAGACTATAAAGTATCACATGTGATATAACAAAATAAATTAGCTTATGCATTATCACATGTGATGGATCAAAAAGAACATACAAGAAAGCAAATAAATACCTTTCCATGAAGCTTTTGTGTAATATCCCACATACATAATCTGTGATTCGAACCAACAAGTTCTTCTTCAATAGCCTTTCTCATTGCCCCATCCTGATCAGTCACAAGGATACTAGGAGCTTTACCAAATGCTTTAATAAATGCTTTGAGCAACCATATATATGATTTGGCGGTTTCAGACTTAAGCAAGCTTAAACAATGGTAACACACTTCCGGCGATTATCAATGGCTCTAAATGGAACAAACACCATTTTGTACACGAAAGAAAAATAAAATAGTTAAAACTAAAAATAAGACAACAAAACATAAATCATACAATCAAATATGATACTTAGCATAGAAATACTTACTTGTTTGTTCTGTATGTAGCATCAAAATAAACATCACAAAACTCTATGTAGTTTCACTTGGAAACTTCATCAGCCCAAAAAAATTACAGCAAGCTTGACATTTATTAACCAAGTAATCAAAAAAAAAACTGCCACATACTTCTTTCTATTTTCCATCTTAGAAATAAGCATATGCGCATCACTATCGCCAATATAGCAATTCACACTCCTAAAAAGCTCTTAAAGTCAACAGTTGTACCATAAACAAGAAAATAAGAACCCTTCAAACTGGTTAAGAGGTGATGAGCTCTCGTTGCACTTATATTTACACTTGCGACTTTAACAATAAACACTTGCACAACATACTTTAACTGCATTTCAGTCTTTGACAAATGCTTATACTCTTCACGTTCAAGCTCGTGATTATGTATAATATAAAAAACAATCAACTTATACTTAGTGTTAATACAAATAAGCCGTAAAAACATTTATTTATATTTTACGATCTTCTAATGTTTTGTCGATAACAAACGTAAAATCAGTTTAACGAAACAAATAAAATACGTAAATAGTTTGAGCCAATAGTTTTCTAACACACTTACGTTTTCACATAAAACACTAAAACAAGTATAAGTGATTTTATGACTTAATAATATATGTACAACAACTAGTGTTTACATATTTGGGCAAATATATATACATAACTAGCATGTATTATAAATGGGTAAAAACTTCAACCCATGGAACATATCCATAACTCATGGTATTGATCCATACCCATTTGATTAGGTGCATTGCACTCATAAGATACATTGTATCTAGTAAAAGAACCATGGATCAACCCATGACCCATGACCCATAACCAAAATACCCATGGGCAAGAGGCGTCCCACGGATCCCTAGTTTTACACTAGACGGATCCTTGTGGGAGGATCCGTGGGATCCGAGGAGCAAGAAGCATTTCTCCTCTATAAATAGTGAGCCATTTTCTTCCTTTTGGCTTGCCACTCTCATACATACTTTCCCAAGTATTGTAACTCTCTAACCACTGATCCTAAGGGATCTTTCTATGTAGTTTGTCTTTTGGTTTCGTGTGATTTTCTAGGTTCCTCTTAAAGGCGAGATCACCACTTCTTGAAGTCGAGCAAGCTCAAGTTCATGAGTTGCCATGCTTCGTCATCATCAAGACTACTGAGGTTCTCTTGTTGATAGTTCTTTCTTCCTCCATAGATGTGTTGTGTTGTAGGCATTAGCGAAGGATGTCGAAAGAGTCAAAACGAAAGTGTTAATACAAATAAGCCGTAAAAACGTTTATTTATATTTTACGATATTCTAATGTTTTGTCGATAACAAACGTAAAATCATGTTAACGAAACAAATAAAATACGTAAATGGTTTGAACTAATAGTTTCTAACATATTCACATTTTCACATAAAACACTAAAACAAGTATAAGTGATTTTATGATTTAGTAATACATATGTACAACAACTAGTGTTTACATATTTGGGTATAATATACACATAACTAGTATGTAGTATATTAGATAATATAAATGGGTAAACACTTAAGTATCACAACCCATTGGGCAAATACATTGAATGTAGTTGGGTACCCATGGAGCTTGACCCATAACCCATTGCATGACATCATGCTTATATCATACATGGATAATATCCATAACCCATGGATCAACCCATACCCAAGTGACCAAGTGCATTGCACTCAAAGATATATTGTATCTAGCTAAAGATCCATGGTTCAACCCATGACCCATGACCTATAACCAAAATACCCATGGGTAAAAGGGAGCGTCCCACGGATCCCTAGCTTAACGCTAGATAGATCCCTTTTGGAAGGGATCCGTGGGATTCGGGGAACAGTAGAGTTTTTCTTCTATAAATAGTGAGCCATTTCTTAATTATTTCTCATCCCTTTCTAACATACTTTCTCCCTGAGTTTAAAACTCACTAACCTCAAATCCAAGAGATCTATGTTTGTAGTTTTGTTTTTGTGTGATCTTCTAGGTTCCTCTTAAAGGCAAGATCACCACCTTCGAAGTCGAGCAAGCTCAAGTCCATGAGTTCCCATGCTTCCTCATCATCAAGGATACTGAAGTCTTCTTGTTGATGATTCCTTTCTTTTTTCAAAGAAGTGTAGTGTTGAAGACATTAGTGAAAGATGTCTCAAGTGTCAAGACGAAGATATTAGTGAAGGGTATCTATCGTCCATATCATAAGCACTTGTGGTAGGTGCTTAGAAGTCAAGACTAGAAGAATTAGTGAAAGGTGCTTAGAAGTCAAGACACAAGACATTAGTGAAGGGTGTCTTGTAGATCTAGTCAAAGGCATTAGTGAAAGGTGCCTTGGATGTACATTCGATATGGTGTGTTTCGATGTAGAAGATAGACTAGTATTAGATCCAAGGATATTGATATCCTTGATGATGTTGTAAGGGAGTAGATCTCCTTTGGGATTAGTCGTTGGTGTAGTGTGGTAGTAGTTCCTCCATTGCAATGGAACTAGGTGATTAGCCTAGTACCTAATAAAGGGTAGGCGACGTTGTGAAGGTGTAGTTCACCTTGGAGTGAAAGAACTAGGTACTTAGCCTAGTACCTTATAAAGGGTAGGCGACGTTGTGTAGGTGTGGTTCAACTTGGTGTGAAAGAACCCGGTGGTTAGCCTATCACCGTATAAAGGGTAGGCGACGTTGTGTAGGTGTGGTTCGTCTTGGTGTGAAAGAACTCGGTATTTAGCTTTGTACCAGAAAAAGGTTAAGCGACGTTGTGAAGGCTTCTCCGCCATAAGGAGTTTGGTGTAGTGCTTACGAACTCTCGAGTAGGTGACTCGGGGAGTGGAGTAGGGCAAGGAAGGTGTCCTTGTAGCCGAACCACTATAAATACTCGTGTTGTGCTTCTTACTCTTATCTTTTCATTACTTACCTTTATATGCTTTTTTATCAACATCCAACACACACATCCAAATAGATTGACATAAGTCGATCTAAATAGATTAAAAGGAAGTTTTAATTGGCAAAACTATTTAACCCCTTCTAGTTTTCCACAATTGGCATCGAGCTTAGTTACCAAGTTTCTTGAAGTATATTGTACTTTAAAAACTTGATACGATCCATGGTTAATTGAAAACTACAAAGAAGGTTTTTCATAAAAACAAACACCATGCCTTTCAAAACTATATGTTTGGATGTTGATTTGATAACAACATTTTCTTTATTATTTACTTTTTCATTTAATTGCACTAATCTTATTTGTCATGTTGATTAGTCATAGCTCATACCCACCAAGCTATAGGAATCGCTTGGTAACAAGAATACCTTCCTTAAGAAGGTATCTTAAACGCAAAGGAGCGGGAATCGTCTAAGTGACATTTGTTGTGTCATTTGTTAAGACATTCCTAAGTGCGCTAGAGGTATGATTTTATTTCTTATTTTGCTTGATAATTAAGTATGCCTATTTAGGTATTTATCTGATTATCTTTTGTGCTTATACATGTATTACATGAAGCTTTATTAGGAAGCTTTTTTCTCACATACGTGTTATTTTTTTTCTTTTCGTCTAAAGTCATGGTATATAAAACTTATGTTTTGTTTAATCCAATGATAAAACAAAACACGAATTTCAAAAATTCCTCCTTTCCCATAAATACTCCCACCGTCAATCAATCTATCCTCACTTTTTCAAATCTTCCAATTTCAAAAATTTCTCTCATTCAAAACTTCATCTTCCTCTCCATCCTATCCCAACCGAAACCAAGAAGGATCGTCTTCAACATGGTTTACATTGCCCTCGTGCTCATCGCCCTAACACTCATCGTACTTGTGTTCCCTATGATGAAGTTCACATACGGAGATATTTACTTTGTGTTGTTAATCTACATTGGGGTTATATACCCAATCATTTGTATCATTCTTAGTATTGAAATGAAATATTACTAATAATCTAGTTATCTAGGCTATTATGTGTTTATCATTTTTTTTGTTTTATGTCTTTCCTTTGTGATACATTAGAAGTCATGTATGCATGTTAAAAGAAAATGTAGGTTAAAACACATATCTTGGTTTAAAACTATGAGATCTAAAAACCTATGCTTTTCATAAAATCTGTTTATGTAAGTACAGATCTACGGATCCCGGAAGTTATACTAGCCGGATCCCTTTTGAAAAAGGAACCATGGGATCCGTCCTACTGGAGAACAGCTTTTCATGCAAATTAAAAACCACTTTTCTTCTAAAAAGTAATTCTCCACTAGTATGTTAAAACCATAAGTGAGTTAAAGTGTCTTTCTTGTTAAAAACCATTGTTAATAAAAATCTAATAAAAACGTTAGATAATCATAGGTTGATCACAAACATCACTTCTATTAACTCATATTTTCTATAGGTGTCACTATGTCGCACGTATATGAGTTTGATTCTTCACTCTCTAGCATCTACACTCCTAACATCTCTCTTGAACCCAACACACCTGGCAATCATGTCCGTGGGTTCAACAATCTCGAAACCGTCACTTCCATGAAGGACGTGTTGTGACACCTCTCTACAATTCGAAGAAGGTATCAATACCTCCTTCCGAGCCATAGGACTAGAATGTCTTCTCGAAATTAACGAGAAAATATGTCCAAGGTTTGTATTGGAATTCTTCCGTCAAGTCGAACTCGTTCGTAACGAGGATCGTTCTCTATCTCTTTGGTTTTGGATCAAAACCAAAGTTTGTTTTGACTCTTGGGCAATTTGCTCAAATTCTTCGAATTCCAAATTATGGACAATGTGCCTTCACGGAAGATTGGTCTCTTGATTCTCTCTTCAATTTTCATGAAGAAAATAGTCCGTATTGTTCTCACATTCCTTCCCCACAAGACTTAATTCGCATATTATGCAAACCCCATCACTCCAATCCAAACATCATCCACACGAGATATTCTTGAAGAGTACAAGCCCTTGCACTCATCTTACGTGAAAATGTTTGGAGTCTTAAAGGAATCGAGAAATCCTTCCGCTTTGTTGTGCTCACATAATGTATTGTGTGCTAACACAACAACCATACAATCTCGCCTACTTCTTTGCAAGGTGAATTGTAAACCTTCAAGGCTCAAGAATAAACTCATTCCATATGGAATGTTCTTGACGCCTCTATCATAATGTCATGCATTTTCATCCTCAACTTCAAAGTCATTGTGCGTGCTTGTGAACAAGATGATGGAACATTGAACATTTCCATCATGAAGGCGTTCTTCATTCCTGAATCCGCCAACACTCATCAACCATTTGATGATCCATCTAGCGAAAACACTCAAGGAACTTAGTAGTATTTCAAAATAGGATCAATTCTCTTGTACTCATGCTTTATCAATGTAATCCTATCTCCCTCATGAAATAAAACATCTTACATTTGATATCTTAGTGTTAGAACCCCTTTAAACTAACCTTGGAATATAATGCATTGTCAAGATCATTGCATAGCTTTAGTAAAGGTTCTGCTGAGTAGATGGACGGATCCCAAAGTTTGTGCTATACGGATCCCTACACTTAGGGAACCGTGGGATCCAACAAGCAGAAAATGCAATTGCAAGCATTGTATTTCAAACATATCCTTAGAACACCTCACACTAAGCTAAACATAGTGTCTTAAGGAAAATTAAGTCCTTATCAAGATAGGTAGATCCTTCCTACTCACACATAACTCACCTAGATCACACTCTAAGACGCTTGTAGATCTATTGCTTCATTTTTAATCCATTACTCTTCCTATCTTAAACTCACACTTCATTTTCACTTTATCCTCACATCTAGTCTTAGAAATCTTTTGATTATGGCAAAATTGATCATAAATCATCCTTACCTCAAAATTGATCAAAATTGATCAAATTCTAGTTTTCCATCTCAAAGCCTTTAGGATATTTTCCAAAACACTATCCTAAGTCACAAACCCGATCTCTAGGATAATTTAGCTTCAATTGACACTCTCATCTTTAGTGTCATCCTTGCTCATCCATTGGTACTCATGAAAGTTCCAAATCCTTCCATAAATGACAATCATTAGCTACATCACTCATTACCTTCAAATACTTAAGCACCCCTTTATTTAAGACACTTAGGAGGACTAAAACACTCAAGATGATATAGATCTTAGATCTTAGAAACATCATTTCCACTCTTTTATAGTCTGCGAGAGCCGGATCCCTAGGATTAGCCTAGACGGATCCCTCGATGAGGAACCGTGGGATCCGGATGACGCTTTATGTCAAATCTTGCTAAAACAATCATTTCAACTCATCTTTATAACTCAAACACTCAATCTCATCTTAATTGAGTTCCTAGATCAGTACAAACTCGAAGTTGACTCTTGTGCATGTTAATCATCACATTCCAATGAATCTTAGTGGCTTAAGGCTTAAATGCACTTGCCAAATCTCTTGCATTATAAACCACATTGTTAGGGCTTCCATAGTCATCACCCTCATCCTAACTTTCAGCACTTTAGAAAATCTTACAAACCTCTTGAAATTATCTCATCATGAGAAAAACCCCAAGTAGTAACCTATCCACCAAAGAACCACCCAAGAAAAAGGCTCGTGTTATACACGAAATCTCATCAACCGAATCATCTCCGGTCAAGCCAACAAATGATAGGATCTTCCCTCAACCAATCAAACCAATTCCTAAAAGGATAGTACCCACAAAACTACCTATGCCAAACTCCACCATACCTCCTAGGCCAAACATCATTTCCACTAAACCAACACCATTAGTTCCTAGAGCTATCTCTTTTACATCCTCACTATCATCACCACACCTATATAATTTAGAGGATTTACCTCCTAGGCCGTCTCATCCACCTCCGCCGACAACATTCTCCTCATTAGGAGGAATAATGGTACAAAATCAAGGTGTTGAGTCAACACTTGCTCCGGCTTCCTTTTCGCCGTTTCCATCATATAATCCCATTTGGATTATGAGAAATCATCAAAGTCAACCACCCGACCATATGGAAGTTGACACTTTCTACCACCACCATCATTCTTGGTCGAGCCATTCTCAAATGCGCCACCACCAATCCTCCATCATTTGAAGCTCCACAGTCGCTTCACTTGATCCTTCGCATCAAGCCATTTCATTTCTTCCACCACCACTACCTAGCCATGACAAAGATTGCTATCATTGTCAACATGTTGAAAGTTTGATACATGAAGTGCGAGAAGACCAACGTTTCATGTTCTATCATCTCCTTGAACGTTTCGATGAGATTAAACCTAAACAAAACTTGAGCTAGAAGATTTTAGTGGTGTCCTAGCATCAAGCGATAGTTGGTTTAGAAATTCCTAGTCATGTATATTTTTTTTGAGTCATGTCTATCATAACTCTAGTTTTATTAAATGAAATTACATGCTACTTGTTATATTTCTGAGCATATGATTACATTGTATTCATATCTCAATTTTGTGATAACATTACTTGTTATATCACCTTTGTTGAAATTAATCATCGCCTAATACGGATCCTCGAATTGCCTGAGCGGATCCCTACTAGGAGGGAACCGTGGGATCCGTGTGACGAAAACTATTTTCTACTAACTTGGACCACATTTGAAGGAAATTGTGAATTATACTTGTTATCTAACCTTTGTTTTGTAGTTATTCAATTTACACATGAAAACTTTGACATCCTAAAGCTAGGGAGCTTTCGTCAAAGCAATACATTGCAAATTACTTGCAATATTAGGTTTGCATTCGTGACATCCCTTGCAAAATTGCAATCATCAAGGGGAGCACATTCGTCACTTAGGCGAAATCTTTGCAAACTTACTTGCAAACAAACTAGATTAGTATCACTTTCTTGACGCCTTACATAGGGATGGACTCGTCAAGGGAGTAAAGACGAGATCCTTTCCGTTACTTGCTCTCTATTTTCTTTTTGTGAAAGCGTAGGGGGGTGAATACCTTCGTGTTAAACTTATAACTTTTGTATCAAATATAGTATAAACCATTTCATTTGCTAATCTCGACGCGAGGATGCATTTAACGCACGGCATGTAAGGCCAACCCTTAATATCACATAAGATTCCGCAAGATTAATGGTTCATTAAAATCAAGTTTCACCATTATTAGTCCGGTTGCTTTTTTTTTGATCAAGCGTTTCATAATATGTAAAGTGTTAAATATAGTTTGTGACTATATGAAAGACCAAGTATGTGTCACAAACATAGACATCAACCACATAGAAAATAAACAGTGTAATGCAAGAATAAGAGTAAAGCGATAAGTAAAAGGATAGACAAACCAACACGAGGATTTATAGTGGTTCGGCTACAAGGACACCTTCCTTGCCCTACTCCACTCCCCAAGTCACCTACTCGAGAGTTCGTAATCACTATACCAACTCCTTATGGTGAAGAAGCCTTCACAACGTTGCTTACACCTTTTTCCGGTACAAAGCTAAATACCGAGTTCTTTCACACCAAGGCGAACCACAACCTATCACAACATCGCCTACCCTTTATACGGTGTTAGGCTAACCACCGGGTTCTTTCACTCCATGGTGAACCACACCTACACAACGTCGCCTACCCTTTATTAGGTACTAGGCTAAGCACCTAGTTCCATTATTATGGAGGAACTACTACCCATCATAACACATCACCTAATCTCAAGGAGATCCACTCCTTGTTACAACACCATCAAGGATATCACCATCCTTGGATCTAAACAAATACTATATGTATAACGATGCACCTCATCGATTATACGACCTAGGCATTCTTCACTAATACCATTTACACGATCCTTGAAAGACCTTACACTAATGCCTTCAACACGGATCTTGACCTTTGTTCACTAATGCCTTTGACACATCTATGACACCCGTTATGTTTTGTGGCCCAACATAACAAACCTTGTGTTTTATGGCACAAACACATAAACCATCTAATCTAGTCATAGATACAAGAATATGATACTAGACAATATCCAAGACAATGTGTCTAATGGATATGAACTCCTAGACTAAACATCAAGAACCCAAAGCATGATGTAGTTAGTCTTCTATGAATGAAGATGACAAGTTTCCCAAGCTTGTTGTATAAGATATTCATGTGCTTGTATCTTGTGATGGGTGATCACTTCAAGAGGTAAGGAAGCAAGATCTCTAAGCTTGCTTTGGAGGATCACCGGAGTATGCTTACAACAAATGAGAGTTAGAAGCATTATGATCATATGAGATGAGGGTGGTTTACATGTTTCCTAATGATCTAAATATCCTAGATTTGGTGGAGAGAAACTATGTGTGAAGGTGTATCTTACAATGAAGAAATGGCTCTCTATTTATAGAAGAAAACTAGCCACTATTCCCCGGATCCCACGGATCACTCCTCGAGGATCCGTCCAGTGTATTACTGGGGATCCGTGGGACGCTCCCTTTTACCCATGGGTTTTGGGTCATGGGTCATGGGTTATGGGTTGTTCCATGGGTATTTTTTAGATTCAATGTATCTAATGAGTACATTGTATCTAGTCTTGGGTATGGGTTAATACCATGGGTTATGGATATGATCCATGGGTTTTGAGTGCCCACCAAGGGTATAATGTATCTAGACATTGGGTATGGGTCATGGGTCATGGGTACCAAGTAGATTCAATGTATCTACAAGATGCAATGTATCTAGTATATGGTTTTGAGTGTCCACCAAGGGTACATTGTATCTAGACATTGGGTATGGGTCATGGACTTTTGGGTTTTACCCAACTTCATTCAATGTATTTGGTCAATGGGTCAAATACTTAAGTTTTCTACCCATTTATATTACCTCTTATAATACATACTAGTTATGGATATATTTACCCAATATGTAAACACTAGTTGTTATACATAAACTATTTTATTAAACATGTTTTAATGGTTTGTTGGGGTTTGATCATAAAGCAACATAACAAACATGTACGAACTGTGTTGAGATGCAAGGACTTGAGTCATCAAGGAATTGAGTCGTCGATGTATTACAAGGGTGTTGAGAATATATAGTATGTTGAGACAAAATATAATTACAAGTAACTTCCTATACATTACCTTTCGTTAGGGTGTGTCCTTTATTACAAGTTGAATATTTGTCATCAACAAAACAAATGATAATGTATAGATTAAATATCGAATTATAATATTTTCACTAACACAATGCACTTTGTAAAAGCTCGACGAAGCTCCCCTAGCTCGAGGGCGTGGGAAGAACCTACAAAAAATTAGTGTAAAATTTCGTCCATAAATGAGCGAGAATCCCATACACATCAAAGTGTATATGTATGAACCTACAACGAAAGGATTAGTGTCAAAGAGAATAATCCTACTACTTGCATCATCATGGTTGGTTTAGAGGTTGTAAGGTTTGTTCAAGGTAAGAAAAAAATGTGCTTAGGGATAAGACGCATTTCATTACGAAATTCACTTGGCTTTTGACAACATAGATGTTTGTGAAGCATGGTTGAGCGACCATGAATTGTAGTGGTTGTGAGACACTTGTAGGATGTGGTTGACACAAATAGGATGTGGTAGAACATGAGACATACTTCATCACGTAGATCATGAACTAGACCTTTGGACATGTTGATAATGATAGAAATCATCATTATGACTTAGAGGTATGAAAGTTGTGGTAGAGGTGATGAAAGGTATCAAGGTGAATCTTTGACTTGGTTGATGACTCAATAAAGGTGGTAGACATGATGACTTTGTGAGTAGTGATAAAAGTGGAGTAAAATGGTTAGGATGATGCAAGATTAGAAATAACAAAAAAAATATGCGAATGAGCACAACTTGACTTGATGATGAAATCGACTATTGTCATCCTACAAGAATCCAAAAGAGTTAGTACAAAAGGAAAACATTTATACCAATGGATAAATTGTTCACATAAAATCATGAAACAAAAGAAAAGAAGAACACGTAAAGACTCATATAAATGCAACTCATTTATAAACATATAGGAAACAGATAATCCTAAGTGTTGAACAAGTGCTTGTGTGGGAAAAAGGAAATTTGAAATGATTATCTAAAGAGATAAAGTTCCTACTGTTCCACGGTTCCACCGGTTCCCACACTAGAGGGATCTGGCTAGCTTAGGTCTAGGGATCCGGCTAGCTTAGGTCTAGGGATCTGGCTAACAGATGAGGTGAAAAATAGGTGATTGGGTTCTATCAAGGTCTAGCACCTACATATCCTAAGTTACTCAGTCTCTTAAGTGTCTTACATGCAGATGGACTTAAATGATCAAGAGAAAATGATTGATGGTAACTAATGGTTTTTACAGCAAGCACACATGTATACACGTTAAGCAAAGCAAGGAGAGCATGTGGAGATCATATATACGCAATCAAATGAGATCGAGCTCACAAATAACGCAAAGGTTTAGCAAACTTAACAAGCACTATTCAAGAAGCCCAAAACAGATTTACGGTCTAGATTAGTAAATCATTTACACTAACAATGACATGCAAGGTATCTGTCTAGAAATAAAAGATCACATAATGATGTTCAAGACAAAAGAGTTGTGAGGTGCTAGTTTAGGACAATCTAGTCATTACGGATGATAATTAGCATACAATGAGCTTCGTCCATGAAGTCATGTAGCTCTTCTCGATCAAAGCAAGATAATCGCTTGATGAGGCAAGTGGTTGTGATTAACATAAAAAAAAATTAATTTTACAACTTGTTTGATTAGTAATCCTAAGACAATGCAAAGTATTTCCATTGTAAACTTACTTTAGGAAAACATAGGAGTCTAAATTTCTCAAGTGAGAGAATGAATATGAAACTATTACTAGCGGTGCTCAATTACGGCTAAACACGACCATTTTTACGGGCGATTCCACATACCCAACTTCTCTCAAGGAAGCAATTCAACCGTTAGGTCAAATTGAGTTTCTAGTGCAATAAGTTCTCCAGTATTCATTCTCAAGTTAGGAAAATTTATATTCCTACAATGCCCTATCGAAGAGTAACAATGATGATACTTTGCTTCATTTATATTAATATTATACTTGAAACAACTAAGGTGACGAAGGTGTCAAAAAAAAATTAAAAGTTGTCCAAATGGTGAACAAAAAAAAATGGTTGGATGAGCTAGTTCAACGTATATTGTTGGAAAGCTAGAGTTTGGACTTTCGGATATGAACAATTATATTTGCGTTGCAAAATAATTTACTTGAGTATATCGGATGAAATAATCAAGTTGTCAATCCTACTATGAAGCTTGGAGAGCGATCATGAAAAGGAAAACGGGAGAGTACATCATCAACACAAGTGTAGGTTATGATCCGATGTACATTCTTGTTTTTTTTAGAAAACGATACAAGAAAATATGAAATCAAGAAATCATATAGGCACATAAAACATTTATGTTGCACACATGACAAACTCAATCAAAAAGCCATTTTAGTGTGGTATATGTTTTAAACATTTTTCAACTTATAAAACTAACATTTTCGACACAACTAGATGTTATCCCAAACACTCCTTCAAGTAGCACATTGATTAGTAGAAAATTACTAAATCGACAAGCAAGAGAATGAATAGCAAGGTAAGGAAACCACATATGTTAATCAATCAAACAAGCAAAAAAGCTATTTGAGATAAGCAAATAATCAAGTAATGCAAATGAAACAATTTATCATTTAAAAAATAATGTTAAGTACAAATGGAATGTGGCTTTTTATCATTTACCCAAAAAACAATTTATCATTTAGCATAGCATACGAAAGTTCTTTTCATCGCTTTGTGTTAAACATGTATACCAAGCTTGATTAGTTTCCTTTATAAATATAATCAAAACCTTAGTTTCAAAAGAGGACACAATGTTATTCAAAGATGAAAACATCAGTCTCCAATTAGATCAAAAGTTTGTGCAAAAGTTATGACCGAAAAATGACTTTCTATTATAAATCAATGATTCTGTAAATTTTTGTTTTGAATCAGTTTATGACATCATTTTAAATGAAAGTAGACTCAAATACCTTTAAAACGATAGGTGGCACGACTTCTAACGACTTACGGTTAATTAGTTATGAATTTTTGAAATTCAGACAAAAATTGTCTTATGTACCACGGATCCCTTGCTTGAGGGATCCGTCGAGTGTAACCTGAGGGATCCGCGGATCTGACACAGAATTACAGAAATGTATGTTTTGACCTGACGAAAAGGTTTAACCTTTGTAGACTTTTTAGTGAAGTTATATTAACCATTTTTACCTTTATTCAAGCTTGATTAACAAGATATCTAACAACAAAACTTCAAAGAAAAAAAATCAACAAAACACTTTTCATATTATGCTTGACTTCACCAAAATTTGTTACGAGGACCTTACTCATTTTGAAAACCATTTGTTTTAAAAACTAAAGCCAACCCGCTCCGATACCAATTGTGAAGACGCGTGGGGGAGGGCGAATCGTTTCGTTTCAAACTTAAAACTTTTGTATCAAATATAGTATAAACCATTGCATTTGCTAATCTCGAGCGAGGATGTATTTAACGTTACGGCATGTAAGGCCAACCCTTAATATCACATAAGATTCCATAAGATTAGTGGTTCATTAAAATCAAGTTTCACCATTATTAGTCAGGTTGCTTTTTCTTGATCAAGTGTGTCATAATATGTAAAGTGTTAAATATAGTTTGTGACTATATGAAAAACCAAGTATGTGTCACAAACATAGACATCAACCACATAGAAAATAAACAATGTAATGCAAGAATAAGAGTAAAGCGATAAGTAAAAGGATAGACAAACCAACACGAGGATTTATAGTGGTTCGGCTACAAGGACACCTTCCTTGCCCTACTCCACTCCCCGAGTCACCTACTCGAGAGTTCGTAATCACTATACCAACTCCTTATGGCGAAGAAGCCTTCACAACGTTGCTTACACCTTTTTCTGGTACAAAGCTAAATACCGAGTTCTTTCACACCAAGGCGAACCACAACCTATCATAACATCGCCTACCCTTTATACGGTGTTAGGCTAACCACCGGGTTCTTTCACTCCAAGGTGAACCACACCTACACAACGTCGCCTACCCTTTATTAGGTACTAGGCTAAGCACCTAGTTCCATTACTATGGAGGAACTACTACCCATCATAACACAACACCTAATCTCAAGGAGATCCACTCCTTGTTACAACACCATCAAGGATATCACCATCCTTGGATCTAAACAAATACTATATGTATAACGATGTACCTCATCGATTATACGACCTAGGCATTCTTCACTAATGCCATTTACACGTCCTTCAGCACCTTACACTAATGCCTTCAACACGGATCTACGGAATTGTTCACTAATGCCTTTGACACATCTATGACACCCGTTATGTTTTGTGGCCCAACATAACAAACCTTGTGTTTTATGGCACAAACACATAAACCATCTAATCTAGTCATAGATACAAGAATATGATACTAGACAATATCCAAGACAATGTGTCTAATGGATATGAACTCCTAGACTAAACATCAAGAACCCAAAGCATGATGTAGTTAGTCTTCTATGAATGAAGATGACAAGTTTCCCAAGCTTTTGTATAAGATCTTCATGTGCTTGTATCTTGTGATGGGTGATCACTTGGTGAGGTAAGGAAGCAAGATCTCTAAGCTTGCTTTGGAGGATCACTTGAAGTATGCTTACAACAAATGAGAGTTAGAAGCATTATGATCATATGAGATGAGGTGGTTTACATGTTTCCTAATGATCTAAATATCCTAGATTTGGTGGAGAGAAACTATGTGTGAAGGTGTGTCTTACAATGAAGAAATGGCTCTATTTATAGAAGAAATCTAGCCCTTGTTCCTGGATCCCACGGATCCCTCCCTCGAGGATCATCCCGTCATCTTGGGGATCCGTGGGACGCTCCCTTTTACCGATGGGTTTTGGGTCATGGGTCATGGGTTATGGGTTGGTCCATGGGTATTCTTTTAGATTCAATGTATCTAATGAGTACATTGTATCTAGTCTTGTGGGTATAGGTTAATACCATGGGTTATGGATATGATCCATGGGTTTTGAGTGCCCACCAAGGGTACAATGTATCTAGACATTGGGTATGGGTCATGGGTTATGGGTACCAAGTAGATTCAATGTATCTACAAGATGCAATGCATCTAGTATATGGTTTTGAGTGTCCACCAAGGGTACATTGTATCTAGACATTGGGTATGGGTCATGGACTTTTGGGTTTTACCCAACTTCATTCAATGTATTTGGTCAATGGGTCAAATACTTAAGTTTTCTACCCATTTATATTACCCCTTATAATACATACTAGTTATGGATATATTTACCCAATATGTAAACACTAGTTGTTATACATAAACTATTTAATTAAACATGTTTTAATGGTTTGTTGGGGGTTTGATCATAAAGCAACATAACAAACATGTACGAACCTGTGTTGTAGCAGCATGCAAGGACTTGAGTCGTCGAGGGGTGTTGAGAGTATGTTGAGACAAAATATAATTACAAGTAACTTATACATTTTACGTTATGTATTACAAGTTACATATTTGTCATCAACAAAACAAATGATAATGTATAGATTAAATATCGTAATATTTTCACTAACATTTTTATTTCTTTCACATGTTTTTCTTTAAAACAATGTGTTGCTTTCAAAGCTCTTTTTGTTTCGACAAAAAGGGGGAGAAGAAAGTAAAACTACAAATTCAAACTTTTACGAATTTTAGCTTTTCCTTAAAATAATTTTATGTTTTGTCATCAACAAAAAGGGGGAGATTGTTAATACAAATAAGCCATAAAAACGTTTATTTATATTTTACGATCTTCTAATGTTTTGTCGATAACAAACATAAAATCATGTTAACGAAACAAATAAAATACGTAAATGGTTTGAACTAATAGTTTCTAACATATTCACATTTTCACAAAACACTAAAACAAGTATAAGTGATTTTATGATTTAGTAATACATATGTACAACAACTAGTGTTTACATATTTGGGTATAATATACACATAACTAGTATGTAGTATATTGGATAATATAAATGGGTAGAAACTTAAGTATCACAACCCATTAGGCAAATACATTGAATGTAGTTAGGTACAACCCAAAGCCCATGACCCATGGAGCTTGACCCATAACCCATTGCATGACATCATGCTTATATCATACATGGATAATATCCATAACCCATGGATCAACCCATACCCAAGTGACCAAGTGCATTGCACTCAAAGATACATTGTATCTAGCTAAAGATCCATGGTTCAACCCATGACCCAAGACCCATAACCAAAATACCCATGGGTAAAAGGGCGTCCACGGATCCCTAGCTTAACGCTAGACGGATCCTTGTGGAAGGGATCCGGGAACGATGAGAGTTTTTCTTCTATAAATAGTGAGTCATTTCTTCATTATTTCTCACCCTTTCTAACACACTTTCTCCCCGAGTTTAAAACTCACTAACCTCGGATCCAAGAGATCTATGTTTGTATTTTGTTTTGTGTGATCTTCTAGGTTCCTCTTAAAGGCAAGATCACCACCTTTGAAGTCGAGCAAGCTCAAGTCCATGAGTTGCCATGCTTCCTCATCATCAAGGCTACTGAAGTCTTCTTGTTGATGATTCCTTTCTTTTTTCAAAGAAGTGTAGTGTTGAAGACATTAGTGAAAGATGTCTCAAGTGTCAAGACGAAGATATTAGTGAAGGGTGTCTATCGTCCATATCATAAGCACTTGTGGTAGGTGCTTAGAAGTCAAGACTAGAAGCATTAGTGAAAGGTGCTTAGAGGTCAAGACACAAGACATTAGTGAAGGGTGTCTTGTAGATCTAGTCAAAGGCATTAGTGAAAGGTGCCTTAGATTTACATTCGATATGGTGTGTTTCAATGTACAAGATAGACTAGTATTAGATCCAAGGATATTGATATCCTTAATGATGTTGTAAAGGAGTAGATCTCCTTTGGGATTAGTCGTTGGTGTTGTGTGGTAGTAGTTCCTCCATTGCAATGGAACTAGGTGCTTAGCCTAGTACCGTATAAAGGGTAAGCGGCGTTGTGAAGGTGTAGTTCACCTTGGAGTGAAAGAACTAGGTACTTAGCCTAGTACCTTCTAAAGGGTAGGCGGCGTTGTGTAGGTGTGGTTCACCTTGGTGTGAAAGAACCCGTGGTTAGCCTAGCAATATAAAGGGTAAGCGACGTTGTGTAGGTGTGGTTCGCCTTGGTGTGAAAGAACTCGGTATTTAGCTTTGTACCGGAAAAAGGTTAAGAGATGTTGTGAAGGCTTCTCCGCCATAAGGAGATTGGTGTAGTGCTTACGAACTCTTGAGTAGGTGACTCGGGGAGTGGAGTAGGGCAAGGAAGGTGTCCTTGTAGCCGAACCATTATAAATACTCGTGTTGTGGTTTTGTGCTTCTTACTCTTATCTTTTCATTACTTACCTTTATATGCTTGTTTATCAACATCCAACACACACATCCAAATAGATTTACATAAGTCGATCTAAATAGATTAAAAGGAAGTTTTAATTGGCAAAACTATTCAACCCCCCTTCAAGTTTTCCACAGAAAGCATTAGTGAAAGGTGCTTAACGTCCGTGTCAAAAGCATTAGTGAAGAATGCTAAAGGTGTCAAGACGAAGGCATTAGTGAAAGGTGTCAAGCGTTGTGTCAAAGGCATTAGTGAAGGATGCCTAGGAATCAAATGAAGTGACATTAGTGAAGAATGCCTAGGTCGTATAATCGATGAGGTGCATCGTTATACATATAGTGATTGTTTATATTCAAGGATGTTGATATCCTTGATGGTGTTGTAATAAAGAGTTGGTCTCCTTTGGGATTAGGTGTTGTGTAGTGTTGGGTAGTAGTTCCTCCATTGTAATGGAACTCGGTACTTAGCCTAGTACGGATAAAGGGTAAGCGACGTTGTGGTAGGTGTGGTTCACCTTGATGTGAAAGAACCCGGTGGTTAGCCTAGCACGGAAAAAGAGTAGGCGACGTTGTGAAGGCTTCTCCGCCATAAGGAGTTGGTGTCGTGTAGTGATTACGAACTCTCGAGTAGGTGACTCGGGGAGTAGAGTAGGCCAAGGAAGGTGTCCTTGTAGCTAAACCACTATAAATACCGTGTCGTGGTTATGTGCTTCTTACTCTTTATCTTTCTTTACACTTTTATATATCTATCTATCAACGTCCAACATACACATCTAAATAGATTGACATAAGTCGATCTAAATATTTAAAAGGAAGTTTTAAATTGGTAAAACTATTCAACCCCCTTATAGTTTTCAACAATTGGCATCAGATCTTCGTTACCAAGTTTCTTAGAGTATGTTGTACTTTAAAAACTTGATACGATCCGTGTATGTTTGAAAACTACAAAGAAGGAAATATTTCAAAACATTTTTTTTCTCTTTCATGTTGGACATTGATAGATCATTCTAACATATTTGTTTCAAGAAATCTTCATGCTAGGATCTCTTCAAAACCTTCATTTCTATTCAAAGAATAATGAAGTCAACCTTCAAGAAAGGATCTAAAAGTAATCACAACCTACTTACTCTAAGTACAAAGGATTACTTTAAGAGCTCATAAAGTATTTTTGGTATTATGTCTTCATAAGCCAAACCAAGAAGCATAAAGGTATGTTTACTTTTTCATTAGCTAGCTTACATGATTATGTTGATATCATAGTTCTTGTTTGTTTAAAAATTGCTAGTCTCTTAAAAATCTCTCTTTCGTAACTTTCTCGACTTACTCATCATCGGGAATAGTGTTCCTTTTGATTTCGTCAAACTAACGATGTCGTCACAAATGGATCCTTGATAATTAACTTATCAAATCCGTCGACCAAAACATCTTTTATTTGAAACCTCTAAACTATTTTTGTTCCGTAAGCTAGTTTATAGCCTACTACAAAAATAATGCCAAACAACCCTTTTTCTCGTCCACGAGCGGATCCTCTAGTTGTACTAGCCGGATCCCAAATACAAGTGATCCGGGGAACCGTGGGACGTAACACGACTATACGCATTTGAAAACCATCACCGATCATTTTCCTCTCCCCACATAACACAAAACGACTCAAGAACTGATTTCATCCTCATAGGACCCCATACCTCAAGTATTCTTCTAGAACACCATTGTAAGTAATTACACTAATTTGTTCTAATTTTCATCATCCTCATCCTAGGGTTTATGGTTTTACAATTTCTAATCAATTAATTCAATTATGGCTTTAAAAATTAATCATTAAAAGGGGCTTTTAACACAATTAGGATTACATTATGTTCACAATATTATTAATACAAATCAAAACCATAAACCCATCTCAACTAATTTTACCTAATTGAAATATTTGTGTTTCTAGGACCAACCATGCCTAAAGCCACTCAACAAGACCATCATGATACGTCCATTACCTCACTCATTACTATCGAAAAGATAGATTATCAAAAACCGACCGAAAAGTCTTCAAAAGACTCGAAAAACGACTTATCCACGAAGGTCGTGTAGTCAAGGAATGTTTCCTTGAAAATACCGACATTCGTCAAGTCTTCTAGGCAATCAACTTTGATTGTCTTCTTGACATAGATGAACAAATTTTTCCGGTTTTCATTTTTGAATTTTACAAAAGCATTAGGATCATTCGAAACACCGATGAAAGCATTTCAATCGCCTTCATCATCAACAAACAAAACTTCACGCTACATCTCAACACATTCGCTCAAATTCTTCGCATTCCTTGTGAAGGAATTTGTATGTACTCTCAAGATTGGGCGATATCTTGTCAATCCTTTGCTCTTGATCCCAACCCAATATACCATACTCCTCTAATGAACCCGAAACCGTCCGAGACACCATTTTCAAAGTAAGAGCCGACCAATCCCCTCTCAACCGAAACAAGAAGCTCATTCACCGTGATCCCTTTCAAATGGAACTTTTCGAAATGCACCCCATGTTTAGAAAATGGGAAGAAATTTTTAGGGAAAACGTCATTAGCCTAGTTGGTAACAAGGATCATCCAAATGCTTGTCTCGTGCAAATGATCTATTTTCTTATCCACCAAAAGCCATTTAATCTCGCCTATTACATGGTGAAGAGAATGGCCGGGGTATTCAAAGTTTCCAACATGGTACTTCCATATGGTATGCTCCTAACACGATTTTGTAAGTATGTTAGTGCATTGCAACCATCTCCTATCAACGATGATCATTTCTTTGCCGATCACGTCATGGTACCTCTTACCAAACAACCCCCTAAATGGTTCACGGTCAATGGAAGAAAACCTAAAGCTCTCTCGGATTCCTCGGATGGTGATGTAGAATAAGATGGAGAAGAAGAAGATGCCGACCCCATAGCTAATATCGAATTGGAACCCTTTGATTACTATCGACAACTTCCAACTATTCCAAACGAGACCGCGGAATTCAAACAATTGAGGGGTATGATTCAAAACCTAGCTTATCACTTCATAAAGTTGGGAAAGAGGAAAAGAAAGGATTGACGAAAGAGGCTATAGGACTATGTTTAATTTGAGACATTTGATTAATATGTGAATGACTATGTTTTAGCACTCTTGTTTGTGTTAACTGGATATTGTTATTTCTACCATTATCTATGAGATGTTTTATGTGATGACATGTTTATATCTTTATTTGGTTTAATGGTTATTAGTGTATATTGCCAGGTGCAAAATATGCACTTGATTCTGTGATGGTTCTGATCTGCAGATGCCGGATCCCTAGGATTAGCCTAGACGGATCCCTCCCTTGAGGGAACCGTGGGATCCTTGACAACAGATCAGCAATACAATATCCCATACAGCAAAATATTTTACTAGATCACTTCACACTAGCAAAACATAACATTTTAGAACTCAACTAAGTCTTCTTCAAAGATGAGAAAGCCTTAAACCCACTCATAGCTTACATAAGATCTTATTCAAAGTCTCTTTTGATTTATCAACTCATCAAAACTCACCATATTTCCGCTTCAATACTCACAAATTGCTTTCATTTTTCAAAACACTTAGATGGACATATTGAACAATTTTAGGAAATTGTTTCTAGTCATCTTTATCTCAAAACGGGTCAAAAATTAGTTTTTCAATTATTTTGATTTTTGAGGATTTTTCAAACTCCATCTCAAGCTAACATCTGATCTCTAGGATCATTTATTATGACTTGACACCATCAAAAACTCTTAGTGTCATCCTTGAACATCCATTGGTAGTCATTTAGTCTCATTTTCCTTCCAAAAAAAAAAGCAATCATTAGCTATATCACTCATTGCTCTTGATCATTCAAGTACACCCTCATTTAAGATACTTAGGAGGACTGAAACACTCAAGATGGTATAGATCTTAGACCTTAGAAACATCATTTTTATCTTTTCATAGCTGCTGAGAGCCGGATCCCTAGGATTAGCCTAGACGGATCCCTTAGAGGACGGAACCGTGGGATCCGGGTGACAGATTATGTCAACTTTAGCCAAAACAATCATTTCAAGCTCATCTTGCTAACTTGAACACTCCACCTCATCTTTATTAAGTCCCTAGATCGGTGAAACTCTGAACTTGAATCTTGTGCATGTTAATCATCACATTTCCATGAATTTTAATGACTTAAGTCTTAAATGCACTTGCCAAATTCCTCCCTTTATAAGTCATCTTGGTAGAACTCCTTAGTCATCAAACACAACATAATTCTTAGCAATTAGAAACATCCTCCTTATTCATTTCATCATGAGAAAAGCTCCTAGTGCTAACTCATCCACCCAAGAACCACCCAAGAAACTTGCTAGGGTCATACACGAAGTTTCCTCAACCGAATCATCTCCGGTTAAGTCCATCAATGCTAGGATTTCCCCTACACCAAATAAACCAATCTAACTAATTCCCAAGAGGATTGTTCCCACAAGGATATCATCACCAAACTCTACTAAACCAAACACACCCTTTTCAACACAACCAACATCATTGGTGCTTAGAGGCACATCATTTAACACCTCACAATCATCTCCACATTCTCACAACTTAGAGGACTAACCCCCTTGTCCATCTCATCTTCCACCATTACCAACAAATTCACTTGAAAAGGTTGTACAACAAAACCAAAGTGTTGAATCAACACTTGCACCAATGTCAATTTCTGCATTTCCCCCCAATAGTCCATTTTGGATTATGAGGAGACATCAAAGTCAACCACCAGACCACATAGAAGTTGACACTTCTCTACCTCCACCTTCAAACATTGTTGAGCCAACACTTAATGAGCCTCCACCAATTCCTCCTTTATTTGAGGATCCTCAATCCACTTCACTTGAACCTCCGCTTTAAGAAGCTCAAAACCATGACAAGGATTGCTATCATTGTCAACATGTTGAAAGGTTTATACATGAACTACGTGAAGAGCAATGTTTCATGTTTTATCACCTCCTCGAACATTTGAAGAGGTCAACAAACCTAAACAACCATGAGCCTAAACGGTGTCCCGGTCTCAAGCTCAACTTAGAACGTTTAGGAATCCCATTTCATGATTGATCATCCTTAAGCACGTTGTTGCTTTTTAAGTTTAGGTCACTCATTAGTATTAAATGGAATATGTATTGCATGGCTAAATCATTCTCTTAGTTTTAGAGATTTATTGATTATCTCTTTGTTTATTGAATGATAACTTATTTCCCATATTGCTTTGAGTATATGTTTGTTGTTTGTATACATATCTCACTTCCATATTTAGCATTGTTTGATATACCACCATTGCTGAAAATCTGTCTCAAGACAGACGGATCCCTGGAAATTGCCTAGAAGAATCCCACAAAAGAAGGAACCGTCGGATCCGTGGTACAGAAGAACAATTTTCTACTAACTTGAGTCTTATTTGCAGGAAATTATGCACTATACTCTTGTTTTCTAACCTCTATTTTGTAGATTTTCAAAATACACATGAAGAACTTGACACCCTAAGCTAGGGGGAGCTTTGTGTCAAACCATACATTGCAAAACCATTTGCAACTTAATCCTTATTTGGATTACACTTCATGACATCCCATTGCAAAGTTGCAATCTTCAAGGGGCATTTTTCGTCACAAAGGAGAACCCATTTGCAAACAAAATTGCAATTCGTTATCTTATTAGTTTAAATTTACTTGACACCCTCACAAAGGGATGGACTCGTCAAGGGGGAGTTAAGACGAGAACCATTCCCGTCAGTTGCTCTCTTTACATCTTTTCTTTTTACATGTTTTCTTAAAACAATGTGTTAGTTTCTTTTCGACGCTCTTTTGTTTCGACAAAAGGGGAAAGAGTAAAACTCAATTCGAACTTTTACAATTTTAGTTTTTCCTTAAAATAATTTTATGTTTTGTCATCAACATAAAGGGGGAGATTGTTAATACAAATAAGCCGTAAAAACGTTTATTTATATTTTACGATCTTCTATTGTTTTGTCGATAACAAACGTAAAATCATTTTAACGAAACAAATAAAATACGTAAATAGTTTGAGCCAATAGTTTTCTAACACACTTACGTTTTCACATAAAACACTAAAATAAATATAAGTGATTTTATGACTTAGTAATATATGTACAACAACTAGTGTTTACATATTTGGGCAAATATATATACATAATTAGTATGTATTATAAATGGGTAAAAACTTCAACCCATGGAACATATCCATAACCCAAGGTATTGACCCATACTCATTTGACTAGGTGCATTGCACTCATAAGATACATTGTATCTAATAAAAGAACCATGGATCAACCCATGGCCCATGACCCATAACCAAAATACCCATGGGCAAAGAGGGCGTCTCACGGATCCCTAGTTTTACACTAGACGGATCCTTGTGGGAGGGATCCGTGGGATCCGGGGAACGAGAAGCATTTCTCTCTATAAATAGTGAGTCATTTTCTTCCTTTTGGCTTGCCACTCATACATACTTTCCCCAAGTATTGTAACTCTCAACCATTGATCCTAAGGGATCTTTCTATGTAGTTTGTCTTTTGGTTTCGTGTGATTCTCTAGGTTCCTCTTAAAGGCGAGATCACCACTTCTTGAAGTCGAGCAAGCTCAAGTCCATGAGTTGTCATGCTTCGTCATCATCAAGACTACTGAGGTTCTCTTGTTGATAGTTCTTTCTTCCTCCATAGATGTGTTGTGTTGAAGGCATTAGTGAAGGATGCCGAAAGAGTCAAGATGAAAGCATTAATGAAAGGTGGTTAACATCCGTGTCAAAAGCATTAGTGAAGAATGCTAAAGGTGTCAAGACGAAGGCATTAGTGAAAAGGGCCAAGCGTTGTGTCAAAGACATTAGTGAAGGATGCCTAGGAATCAAATCAAGTGGCATTAGTGAAGAATGCCTAGGTCGTATAATTGATGAGGTGCATTGTTATACATATAGTGATTGTTTATATTCAAGGATGTTGATATCCTTGATGGTGTTGTAATAAGGAGTTGGTCTCCTTTGGGATTAGGTGTTGTGTAGTGTTGGGTAGTAGTTCCTCAATTGTAATGGAACTCGGTACTTAGCCTGGTACCGGATAAAGGGTAGGCGACGTTGTGGTAGGCGTGGTTCACCTTGGTATGAAAGAACCCGGTGGTTAGCCTAGTACCGGAAAAAGAGTAGGCAACGTTGTGAATGCTTCTCCGCCATAAGGAGTTGGTGTCGTGTAGTGATTACGAACTCTCGAGTAGGTGACTCGGGGAGTGGAGTAGGGCAAGGAAGGTGTCCATGTAGCCGAACCACTATAAATACTCGTGTTGTGTTTATGTGCTTCTTACTCTTTATCTTTCTTTACACTTTTATATATCTATCTATCAACGTCCAACATAAACATCTAAATAGATTGACATAAGTCGATCTAAATATTTAAAAGGAAGTTTTAAATTGGTAAAACTATTCAACCCTCTTCTAGTTTTCCACACTTAGTAGTACGGAATCAAATCAAACATAACACGTGTTTTGCGGCATGTGATATGCGGTGTTCAAACTTCTTCTTCTTGTCGCTATTCTCTAAATCTAGCGTGTCTACATGTATTCCTTAGGACAACCTTTCCTATTTCGTACTAGATACTTTTGTTTCACAATACCATTCCTCAACCTTTTCTGATATGATTTCCTAACCACAAACCCTGCTTTTGAAGCATATTGCATATAGGCACTAATGTACTCCTCAACTGAATTATAAACATTGCCCTTAACTAGTAAAACGTCCACAGGAACTTTAGGAATATAATAAACCGTTCCACCAGGAGTATCAAAATTAGAGTGAGTAGAAAATGATTCAGGAGTTTTTAAAGCATTCAGTTCTGAAAAAATAAAAGCATAAATAAAAACAGTGATTACCTTAAAATTAAATAACAAACACATGTACTTAAGATCACATGTGATATCACATGTGATAGTACATATGTGATATCACATGGGATATCACATATATCACATGTGATATAAAATATCACATATGATATATATAAGAAAATCGATTATCAAAGAAATCGGCCACTATAAAAGCGACTTAATAACATATTATTTAGAGCTTACAACTGCTTATTCAAAGCTTAAACCGCTTAATTCAAACAAAACCTAACTAATAACTTATTCAAAGCTTAAAGCGCTTAATTCAAACAAAACCTAACTAATAACTTATTCAAAGCTTAAAGCGCTTAATAACATAGATTATTCGAGCTTAAAATTGCTTATTCAAAGCTTAAACCGCTTAATTAGAATAAAACCTAACTAGTAGCTTATTCGGACCTTAAAAGTGCTTAAAATAAATCAAAACCTAGCTAATAGCTTATTAAAAGCTTAAAAGCGCTTAATAACATAATTATTCAAACAAAAACATAATTAATAGCAAAAATTAAAATAGCTTACTCTTAATAGCTTCGGATTCATCACCGTATTCATAAGCTACAATCTCCTCGGTAAACTTAGATGAAACATCACCACTAACAACGATCTCGTCAGAAATAGTAGGAAGATCAATAACAACGATCTCTTCAGAAGTAGGAGACAGATCAGTAGCAACAATATCTTCAGAAGTAGTAGAAACATAATTTGAAACCGAATCCATAACTGATCATAACAGAATCGATTATTTAATTGAAGAGGAAAAATTAGGGGGCATTTGGTTGGAGAGTTTGAAATTCCGTAATTTTAAATTATAAGAAATTTAAACTATTGAGAATTTAAAATTTCGGAATTTAAAATACCTTCGTATGTTTGGTTGACAGAAATTTATAAATATATATATTTTTTAATATAATTTTCATAAATATTCTATTTAAAAGTTTATAAAAAAAAGTTATAAAAAAAGTTTATAAATTTTTTATAAAAGAGTTTGTAAAAAAATTTATAAAAAATGTTTATAAAAATTTATAAAAAAACTTTATAAAAATTTTATTAAAAGTTTATAAAAAAGTTTATCGAAATTTATAAAAAAGTTTATAGAAAATTTATAAAATTTTATAAAAAAGTTTATGAAAATTTATAAATTTTTTTATAAAATTTATAAAAAAGTTTATAAAAATATATATAAAAGTTCATAAAAATTTATAAAAAAGTTTATAAAAAAAATCATAAATATTCTTTTTAAAAGTTTATAAAAAAACAATAAGAAAAAAGTTTATAAAAAAAATTTTCCAAGTAAATTAAAATTTCTTACTTTTTGGAGGCATTCTAAATTCTCCATTTTAAGGAATTTTAATTTGTGTTGCCATTTAAAATTCCTCATTTCTAATGAACCAAACACACTAATTGGGGGAATTTTAATTTCAAATTCCACCAAATTCCATGAAATTGCTCCAACCAAACATGCCCTTATGGTTAACTGATGTGCGGGATGAAAGAGGAGGATAAATGAGAAAAGGAGAGAGAAAAAGGAAACACACACTTTGTTTGTGTGAAAGTAAATGACGGTATAATTGAACGGGATTTAAAAAATGCTTTTTATATTGACCAAAATACTCTTCTAGCACAAATATTGAGTTTAATCTAAGCCATTGGATCAAATGAATGGCGGGTGAAGATTGATCTTTTGGTATGTAAAAAGTGTTTAGTATGTTAATGATCTTAATTCTAACTTTGTAGTGTTTTAGTTTACAGTTCTGAAAAGGTAAGATCATATGAGATAGGTCCTGAGATTATATGGTAAAGATCAAGATTTTATAAGATTTTAAATTTGTTAAGATTATATACATGATCTAGATCATTTTTATTTTATAATATATTACTACAATCAGTCAAATCACGTTGGGATTTGCATAGTAGTTACTAGTTATAATAACCGTGCACGCACGGGGTTTTAACAAAAGAAATTATTATGTATTAATACTGAATATTATGTCTTTAAAGGTAATTGCATATAATTATATAGTTATAAGTTTCGTGCACGCACGAAGTTTACATATAAATCAAATTTATTTTAACATTTTAGTTCAGTATATTCACATATAAGAATTTTCCCATAAAAATTATGATATAAGTACAACTAATAGTTATGAACGAGTTTTTCATTATGCATTAATATCCATTAGAATTTGATAAAATATTTGTAAAAATTTCTGTTAGGTAACTAAAGATTTAATTTTATTTAGCTGACAAAGATATTGATGTTGTTATTTAAATTTCATTCTCGATATTATCTTTGTACACGTGATGCAAGTTTAATAGCACATAATGAGCGTTGATAAAGTTAAAGTATACTCCTTAGAGTTTTTTAAAAATGTTTTTCTAGATATCCTTATATAAATAAATAAGAATTACATGAGTCATTGTTATAAGTATAATCGTGTATATGTATTTTTATATTAAAGTAACCCGTGCTTACAAATTGATAATTATATTCCCGTTTTCAGTAATTTAGCCGTATTTAAAATGCAAACTCGTTTCCACATATGTTAAACTTTTTAAAATGAAATAAATGGGTCCTTATTGAATGCATATAGTAAAAAAATTTATACTTGTAATCTTATGCAAATTTATATGTTGTTATTTTAAAGCAACATATACATTGTATTTTTTAAGATATAAAATATAAAAAGTAAAAGTATAAAGGGGTATTTGTTTATAATTCAAAATTATTAAAAAACTTGGAAGTTTATAATATTACAATTAACTTTAGATAATATTTAAAAATTCAACCACTAAAGTTTTATTAATTACCTCATTTTTTTTTTAAGTTTTGTTTTCACAATTTGACATATATTTTTTGTGTTTTTTTTCAATCAATTTCTCCACCAAATTTATTAAAGTCAATTAAAATCAATTTAATTTTGACTTTTATTAACCAATCACATCACACGATTTTCTTATGTGGCGAAATCGAAGTCTCTCTATTACCAATTGTTTTTGATAAGAATGAATTAAAAATCACTCGAAATGATGTAATTCTTTAGTTTTAAAAAACAATTCTGGGTGACATGGTAATGATCACATGTCGACTATACTCTACTCTTATTGGATGATTGTCTATATAAATACTTATTGCTACACTCTTGAATAACCACATTTTCTCTTTGCATGAGCTTACACAAAATAACAATGACAACCATGAAGTTTGCTTTCTTCTTACTATCTCTTTATGCTCTTCTTGGAACTCATCATGCTCGAAACTTACATGGTATTTGATTGATCATCCAACTTTCTTTCCATAATTTCATTACTTTAATAGTGCATAATCGAGCTTAGTCGAGTTAATAACACGTACTCACTATGACTAATCAATGTTTTCTTGCTTGTTTATTTCTTGCAAAGTATTGATAACCGGCAAAACGCTATGTATTTCAAGCTTGTGTATTTAAATAGTAAGTTGTCTTGTTTGTAGGGGATGTAATTCAGATGGTAATTGAAGCACTAGAATTTCAACCACTAGACCAAACTACTTATGGTCGACACCCAAGAACACCACCATCACCATCAGTTGCACCTTCACGGGGACAAGAAACTTTCGGCCGAGATAAACCTAATGCACCACCAACACCATCAGCGGCACCCGCACGTGGAGAAGGTTCTTACGGAAAAGTTAAGCCTAAAGCACCACCAACACCATCCGTAGCACCCTCACGAGGAGAAGGAACTTACGGACGAGTTAAGCCTAAAGCACCACCAACACCAGCAATGGCGCCCCCACGTGAAGAAGGAACTTACGGACGAGTTAAGCCTAAAACACCACCATCACCATCAGTCTCACCTTCACGGGGACAAGAAACTTTCGGCCGAGATAACCCTAAAGCACCACCAACACCATCAGTGGCACCCGCACGTGGAGAAGGAACTTACGGACAAGTTAAGCCTAAAACACCACCAACACCATCCGTAGCACCCTCACGAGGAGAAGAAACTTATGGACGAGTTAAGCCTAAAGCACCACCAACACCAGCAATGGCGCCCCCACGTGGAGAAGGAACTTACGAACGAGTTAAGCCTAAAGCACCACCAACGCCATCAGTTGCACCGTCACGGGGACAAGAAACTTTCGGCCGAGATAATCCTAAAGCACCACCAACACCATCAGTGGCACCCACACGTGGAGAAGGAACTTACGGACAAGTTAAGCCTAAAACACCACCAACACCATCCGTAGCACCCTCACGAGGAGAAGAAACTTATGGACGAGTTAAGCCTAAAGCACCACCAACACCAGCAATGGCGCCCCCACGTGGAGAAGGAACTTACGAACGAGTTAAGCCTAAAGCACCACCAACGCCATCAGTTGCACCGTCACGGGGACAAGAAACTTTCGGCCGAGATAATCCTAAAGCACCACCAACACCATCAGTGGCACCCGCACGTGGAGAAGGAACTTATGGACAAGTTAAACCTAAAGCACCACCAACGCCATCAGTTGCACCGTCACGGGGACAAGAAATTTTCGGCCGAGATAATCCTAAAGCACCACCAACACCATCAGTGGCACCCGCACGTGGAGAAGGAACTTATGGACAAGTTAAACCTAAAGCACCACCAACACCATCAGTAGCACCATCTCGAGGACAAGCAACATATGGTGGAAACAACCATAATCCAAAAAGTCGAACCACATATGATAACGACACAAATGAGCCAACAGGTGTGCTAGCTGTTTTCAATCTTCTATATTTTATTCAAATGTTCAAATTTTGGTACAAACTATAAATTTAAAGTCATGCATGGTACGTACGTCAAATATAACTATAATAAGATAAATTTCTAACTTATTACTCCGTATTTTATAGCTTGTGTATTTAATAAGTAGCTTTTTCGTAGGGGTTGTAATTCAGATGATAACTGGAGAACAAGGATTCCAATCACTCGACCAGACAACTTATGGTCGAGTCCCGAAATCACCACCAACACCATCAGTTGCACCCGCACGTGGAGAAGAAACTTTCGGCCAAAATAAACCTAAAGCACCACCAACACCATCAGTTGCACCTTCACGGGGACAAGAAACTTTAGGCCGAGATAAACCTATAGCACCACCAACGCCATCAGTGGCACCCTTGCGTGGAGAAGGAACTTACGGACGAGTTAAGCCTAAATCACCGCCAACACCATCAGGAGCACCATCACGAGGACAAGGAATTTTGGCCAAGATAACCCTAGTGATCCAACACACCAAACGATAAGTGAATCTTTTCTGTCGATTGTGGAAATGCGTGTAGCGGACTATTAACATCAGTCTAGACAGACCCAAATCAGCTTCGAGCTGCGACGTTGACCTTGGATGATAAGCGACACTCCAATTGGATTACCATCGTACGTCATTAGAGTATTTAATAAATGGGGCTGACGTGAGAGTATTTAATAAATGCTTTATAAAACTATTGTTCTTCTCCCGCAAGATAATAATGTTAAGTATAAAAGATAGTAAGTATTAGCTTTATGTAAATTTTATTAGCCGGCCATGTGAAAAATATAGTAACTTTTTATTCTATAATAAAAAGTTACAACGTGTAACATAATGTGTGTTAAATGAATTTAAAAGTTTTGATTGTCGCTTTGATGTTCAATCAACGTACACGTTTCGATTTTCATAAGATGTTATGGGGACAAAAATAGATTTGCCATTGTTACTTCTTATAAGGTAATGGATATTGAACGTGTAAAGATAGATTAGGACCCAAATCTCCAAAACATAGACAGTTACTCGCACTAGCTACTTATATAGTTATATATAATAGATGATAGGTCTTGACACAAGCTTAATTATGAGTATATTAAAGTCCAAAAGATAGAGACGTTAATATTAGATATTAAAATTGTACGGCTTTAAATAAAGTATGCGTTATAAATAATCGATCAATAAACAATAATATCTCAACACATTTATTACCATTCAACTTCAACATATATAGTATCGCGGCTTTAGGTATAATCCACTGTAAATTTGTTTAACATTCGATAATTGGCTACTTTGCCCGATGATTAAGAAGGAATTCAACTTATTTATTTTTTACCGCTTTATTGGTTTCTTTTAAAGTGGTATTTCCTTTATATCCCATCTAACCTAAAAACCCTAGTCGTCAATAATGTTGATTTAACCATCAATCAACTAATATTGTCTCATCAACATAACTATTTGTTTTAACATCAGAGAACATTGTTGTCTATTACTTTCTTGCCTTCGATTAAACCTTGTTTCTGTACTTTATACAACTTCCTGAGTTTTGGGACAGCAATTTGTAATTGAAATAACAAAAGTATAGAAACTTATATATGATTTATTGAATTGTATCGATATGGAATGAATTGTTTACAGAAATCTTAACCTATATATACCTAATGAATAGGTACCATCATGACTTTTAGAACCAAGAGGCATACGATTTGTTAAAAGTAAAAGTCATGACTCTCTAAAACGGTTTATACCATTATTCCTAAGACCCAGCCCAAACAACTATTGGGTTTACAGACTTTAGATAAAAACATAAAATAATATACATATTAACTACTCCAACTTTGTGTCTATAACATTATTTGTCCAACATTCACCCCCTAATGTTATAGACATCAATCGAGTCTTCTTTACTTGCCTTTACAACAATGTTGGTTCATCATCAGTTTCATAAATGAGATGTGCTTGATCCTTCTTATCTTTCCATTTCGTGCATTCCTTTGCGAAATGTCCATGCTCACCACATTCATAACACCTGAGCTTGCTTTTGTCTATACTTCCACGACTAGTACCTTCTCCATAGCTATCTTCGTTTTTGGTAAAGTTTCTTCCATGTCCTCTACCTTTTTTATTATTTGAACTTGCAAATAGAAGTTTGTTTTGATAATTGTTTTCTGGTTTTTCGTGGCTTTTAAGTCGTTCTTCAAAAGATGTTATTCTTCCTACTGCTTCTTCAAATAGCATTGTATCAATCTCTTGATATTGTTCGATAGATGCCACAATTGGTAAAAACTTCTTTGGGACTGAGTTAAGCATTTTCCTCACGAGTACTTTATCTTTCAGAGTACCCCCAAAGCTTTTAAACTTAGCTTGTATGCTACTTAACTTCCCTGCAAACTCACTTGCACTTTATCCGGTTTCATCTTTGTTGGTAACTCAAACTCAGCATTAATTTCAAACTCAGCAGAAACAGGAATAGGTTTCTTTATCCGGTTTCATCTTTGTTGGTCTTCTTGGTAGAGCGAAGCAGAATAGGTTTCTTTATTGGTAACTCAAACTCGACATTTAATTGACTTGTAACTTTCTAGTTGCTTCCTCATTCTTAGCAACTTGAGCAACTTAGTTGTGCTAAAGTGAGTTTCTTTTTCTTCTTTGTTTCAATCATTTTACCTTTCCCTTTATTTTTAGGATCTAACACTGGTTGAGATTGAGAAACTTGAGGTTGTTCTTCAGCAACTCCTGAAATACTCACACCTCTTGGTCTTGATAAATTGTGCAATATCTCAGCTGCAACTGCATCACTTGCAGTATGTTCAACCATAGGTGTATCAGCTTCTTCTTCTTGTGGAATTGTTGAAGGACCAACTTCTTCTTTAAAATCTAACACCCTTGGTGTAATTAATTCTTGTTGATATGTCCCTTGAAGACCAGTACCTTGATCATCAGTACTTTTACCATCAGTATTTTGTACATCAGTACTTTGAACTTCAGTTCTTTCTTCCTCAGTACTTTCAATATTAACTTGTGCTTCAGTACCTTGAGGTTGAACATCAGTACCTTGAGGTTCATCTTCTTTGTTTGTCTGTAATAAAACATCTTCATTCAAATTCTTATCTTCCAATTTCCTCCCCAATTGGAATGAAGATTGCTGTTGAACCTTTTTGCCTTTGGTGGTCTCCTTAAATTGCCTAACAGGCCTTCCTAGCTTCCTTTGAGACTTAACCCATAATCTATGATGTTGAACTAATGGCCAGACAAACCTCTTTAATCTTCTAAACTTAAGCTTCAACTTCTTAATCTAAGTGGCCTGTTCTTTAAAAGATTTCTTCAATCTGGTCAACTCTCTTGATAAATCATAATTGTTTAGAACTGTACCCTCAGGTGCTACATCTCCTCCAGATGTTTGAAGCCCATCTGTTGAAGTATAATCATATGGGAGAAGATGGTGGGTGTTCCCCTTGTTCTGAATCATGAGCAGAAACTTATGGAGATGGTGGAGGTGAAACTGCAGTATCTGCTTGAATATCAGCACCTTGTGAAGCAGTACCTTGTGATGCAGTACCTTGAGAAGCAGCCTTGAGATGAATCAGTACCTTTTCTGTCATCACTAGCTGCAGCCTTATCTCTAATAGCTTGAACAATCTCCATCATTGAAGGAGTCAATGGAGTGTTCTTCCCACTAAACAAATCACTCTTCCAAGCCATGAAGGTGAAAATCTTGGCAGGTTGTACCACAACAGGTAATAGGCTTGTAGGCTTTGGTACATCAGCAAGTTGTTTATTCAAGAACACTTGAATAAATCTTGGATACATCAACCAGCGCGATCCATGAGAGATGTGAGATAGCATTCCATCCAAAATGAGTCTTGAAAAATTGAAGACCCGATTGGTAGCTAATCCCACTATAGCAGATGCTATGTTAGAACCAAATTGCTCCCATGAAGTACTTTTAGAACTGATACAATGAAGTAGAACATGTACCAAGTACTTCCAATGTGGGCTGAATAAGGGTTTCTTGAAAGTTTGTTCAGTTAATGACCCTTCATACCCAATGTCTCTGAATGTATCCCAAATCAATTGTTTATCAAAACGAACAGCTCCTTCTTCATCAGCAAACAATAGATCTTCACGAATTGAAGCTTCAGAAACTTTTACTATCTTCCCAGCAACTTTAGCTTGAATATACGATTCATCATTTTCCATGTGAGCCCTAGCAGTTGCCCAAAATTGTTGAATCCATGGCTCAATTATATCTGGTTCCACTAAGAGTGCATAACTAATCGGAGAACCAGTGAGAAAATCAATGATGTCATGGAAGATAACATTAGCTTCGCTTTATCCAAATTCGCCACCATGTTATGTTTAGAAGCGTGATTCAATTAGCCATTGATGATTTTCTTACAAAGAAAGTGATTTGATGAATAGTAGATGTGAGAAAGAGATATGGAAAAGATTGATATTAATAAAGATGAGAGGAAAATCGGAAGGTAGTTATTTATAGGTGAGATTTGAAAAGTCACGACCCATAATAACAAAGTTACCGTTAGTGTGTTTTACCCTCAATATTACCGTTGGAGCGATGCGTTAATAAGACAAGCGGTTCTTTCCATGTGCGGTACTTTCAAAAGCAGTACTTTCAAGCGGTACTTTCATATAACCAAAAAGCAGTACTTTTCCATTCTCCTCTTTATAATGGCAAACACTTCAAATAAACATGAGATTGCCTCCCCTCAAGGAATGCATAGGACTGTCTAACATACAAATCAGTCCTCCCCTCAAATGTAACTTAGTAATTAATCATTCCAATGCTCACCACCAAGTGATTGAATCTTGAAACATCAAATCCTTTGGTGAGTAAATCAGCTACATTATCATCTGTGTGAACCTTAACAACATTAATGAGCCTATGCTCATAACAATCTCTGATAAAGTGATGCCTAATCTGAATATGCTTTGTCTTGGAGTGATAAACTGGATTCTTCACAATGCAAATTGTACTCTCATTATCAATGTTGATAGGAGTATTCTTGAAGTTGAACCCATAATCCAAGAGTTGATTCTGCATCCACAAAACTTGTCCACAACAACTTACGCAGACCATATATTCGACTTGGTGGATGATGTTGTTGCAATTGTCTGTTTCTTACATTGCCGGAGACTAATCTTCTTCCAAGATATTGGCATCCTCCGGTGGTTGATCTTCTATCATAGTTATCACTGCATAATCACTATCCGAAAAGGCTTCTAAGTGAAAAGGTGAATCCTTTGGATACCACAACCCCAACTTAGGTTGTTGTTTCAAATAACTAAAATCCGTTTCTTTGCATTCATATGGGAGACCTTAGGTGAGACTTGATATCTTGCACATAAACAAACAACAAACATAATATCGGGCCTAGATGTAGTAAGGTACATAAGGCGACCAATCATTGATATGTACAACTTGACTTCAACATGTTGTCCATCTTCATCCTTGCCCGATGAGTTGGTAGATTTGATAGGTGTAGTGGCGGCTTCATAGCATCAAAATTGAACTTCTTAAGTATGTCGATACATACTTGTCTCGACTTATAAAAATTCCCTCATTTGATTGTTTAACTTGAAGCCCCAAAAGAAAGTTAACTCACCCATTGAACTCATTTGAAATTTATTCTTCATCGACTTCTCAAACTCCTTGACCATAGATTGTTTTGTAGCTCCAAATATGATATCATCTACATACACTTGAACCAGCATGATATCCTTCTTATCTCTCTTAATAAACAAAGTCTTGTCAATTGCTCCCCTCCTATAACCATGTTGCAATAAGAAAGTAGAGAGCCTTTCATACCAAGCTCTAGGAGCCTGATGAGGACCATAAAGAGCCTTAAAAACTTTGTAGACTTTGTTTGGATGTGTAGGATCTTCAAAACCAGGAGGCTGTTTGACATAGACCTCCTCTATAATCTTGCCATAGAGAAAGACACTCTTGACATCCATTTGATAAACCTGAAATCCCATGTATGATGCAAAAGCAAGGAAGATTCGATTGGCTTCAATCCTTGCTACAGGAGCAAACACTTCATCATAATCTACTCCTTCTTCTTGTCTATATCCTTGAGCAACTAACCTTGCCTTGTTCTTAATAGCATTCCCTCTTTCATCTCTCTTGACTCTGAAAACCCATCTTGTACCTATTACTTTCTTTCCATCTGGTAGATCACATAGTACCCAAACTTCTTGAAGCTTGAATTAAAGAAGTTCTTCTTGCATAGCTTCAACCCAGCTTTCTTTAGTTAATGCTTGAGCTACATTCTTGGGTTCTTCTTGAGAGACAAAACAAGTAAACAGGCATGTATGGTGGTCCTTATGATTTAACCTGTTTTGTTTATAAACAAAGCTAAGCAAAGCATTATGTGGTGTAGAAAATCCTTTAGCTTTTGTTCTTGTCATCACTCCAGAAGTAGAAGGACCAATGATTTGACTAGGAGGATGATTCTTATGAATTCTTAAAAGTGGAGTCTGTGGAACTTCAAGATTATCACTTAGGTTTGTGAAATCCGCATCTTCATAAGAATCTGAGAAAATACCTTCATCTTCAAACTCATCATCAGTATCTTCCAATCTAGGCATAGTAGGATCATCCAAATCATCCAAAGTGTTGTTAACAAAAGAAGACTTTGATCTAAAGTACTGTCATCCAAAGTACTGTGATCTAAAGTACTGTGAGAGAACTCTGCAGTCTTGTTCTTTTTCTTTGCTTCCTTATAAGATCTTCTTTGATCATCATCATAAGACTGTGCTAGAACATCTTGAAGAAGCATCCTATTCAGCTCATCTTGAATTGCTTGTTCTTCAGCAGTTAATGATGATTTGGGTTCAGCAGTACTTTTCTCACTTTCAACAGTTATAGGTTCTTCATTAGAAACAACATCAGGTCTAATGTTGACTCCATGAACAATGTACTGCAAATCTTCTTCTTTATGATCGCCTTGATTTTCTTCTCTAACAGAACATAATTCATAGAAGAGTCAAACCCTCAAGATCAAACATCCAATCGGGACCTTTACCCTCCGATTTTCTTGATCTTCTAAAATTCAACATGAAGACAATCTTGAACCTTCTTGGTGACTCTATTGTACACTCTAAATCCCTTCTTTGTTGGTGCAATATCCCAATAAATATCCTTCTTCCGACTTGCCATCAAATTTTCCCAGTTATCAATTGTATTAAAAATTGTTAGAGGGCATCCAAAAGGCTTCATAAAGCGAATGTTGGGTTTGTTTCCATCGAGAACTCATAAGGTGTCTTCATCGAGGTTTGGTGGTGATACTCTGTTAAGCACATAGTAAGCAATACTTACGACTTTAGCCCGAATTGAATAGGTAATTTTGAATCGCAAGCATTGTTTTGGCCGCTTAGGTCAAAGTTCATTCTTTTCTCTGCAACACCATTCTGCTGTGGTGTTCTTGCAATGCTGAACTCCCCCTTGATCCCTTTGTTGGCACACAATTCATCCATAAGCTTGTTCTTGAATTCAGTCCCATTGTCACATCTAATACCTCTAACTTTGAGTCCCAATTGGTTTTCAAGTGCTATTATAAGATCATGAATAACATCAAATGTATCATCTTTAAATCGCAAGAAAAATACCCAACTGAATCTACTGCAATCATCTGTCACAACCAAGTAGTACTTTTTCTTGTTTAGACTTGCAATAGAGACAGGTCCAAACAAATCCATATGTAACAGTTCCAAAGGTTCTCTAATTGTCCTATCTTCAATCTTCTTGCATGAAGCTTTGTGTTGTTTACCCTTCTTGCACGCCAAACATGAGTGATCATTCTTGTATGTTTTGGAAGGTAAACCTTTTACTAAATTTCCTTTGACCAGCTTGTTGATGTTTTTGAAATTCACATGGCCTAATCTTCTATGCCAGAGATGTGCTTCTTCAAGTGTTGCCTTTGCTACCAAACATGTAGCACTTTCAGAAGAGTGAAGACTCTTCATATCCAAACTATATACATCATTGGTTCTTGGTACTTTCAGTATCACCAAGCTATCATCAGCAAGCTTGAATTCAGGTGAAAGAATGAGACATTCTGTGTCAGTCAATAACACAGGGTGCTTCTTGTCACAGATTTGAGAGACTGACAAAAGGTTGAACTTGAGCTCCTTCACATATCTAACATTCTCAAAATCTATACACCCGCTTTGATGGTTCCTTTTCCGGTGATTCTTCCACCATTAGGATCATTCCCAAATGCAACTCTTCCTCCACAATAAGATCTAAAATCGGCTGAATCTCCTTGTCTCTGTCATGCTTCCGAGCAACCACTATCCACAATTAGATGATCTTTAAGCTCCTCTTCCGGGTTGCCTCGCACAAAGATAAAGAGTTAGTGTTTTAGGAACCCAAGCCATTAATGACTTGTGTTCCCTTGTGGAGTAACATACTCAAATTCCTTGAGTATGTAATCTTCACGATTTTGTAGACGAATCAAGCATTATCTTTTGTTTCAAAACTTGTGGTGGACTTTCAAGAAAACTTTCTTTTCAACAAAATCTCTTTTTCTTTTCAACAAAATCATCTTTATCAAAACCTCTGTTTCACTAGTACTTGTTGAAAGTCTTGTTTGTTCCTCATCGATTACTTTCTTTCTTAACCCATTTAGTTTTAGCTTTCTTTCTTAACCCATTTAGTTTTAACTGTTGGTGTAGAGTCCCTTGATTTAGCTACTCTTTTGGAGTTGTAAGCTCGTAGCCTTCTAGATTGATAGTGGCGAGTTATGGATCTCCTAGGCTAGAATTCCATCTTTCCATTCCTTTGGATTTATAGTGGTTTTAGGTGGTTTTGAGTTTGAAAAAGTTTAGTGTTTTTGCATCATTTGGTTGATCTCTAGTGTTAAAGTTTGAATTTTGTTGGTACTTTTGTGTTTAGAATCATCATAAGTGTTTAGGTTTTCATTTGGTAAGCTTGAATCATCTTGGTTGGGTTGTTTTGGATTGAAAAGTGATATTTATTTGGTTTTCATGGTAGCGAGTTAGTTCACGGATAACCTTTCTTCATAGCGACTTGCTTCATTATTTTGTAGCGACTTACGATGTTAAAAGCTAGCGAGTTAGAGCTAGCGAGTTTGATTGTTTGAAAATCTAGCGAGCAATTGCTGCCAAAATTTGGTTAGCGACTTGGTCCGTAGCGAGTTACTTTAGCGAGTTAGCGACTTGGGCTAGCGACTTGGGTGTCTAGCGAATTAATTGGTAGCGACTTAGTGGATTTGTTTCTAGCGACTTAGAGCTTTATCATCTAGCGACTTGAGTGATTGTTTACGGTTTCTCTTGATTTAGTAAAATCCGTGAAAGAATCTATTTCCGGTTTAATCATTGAGTTATAAAATCCGTATAATCTAATAACATGTCCAGCGTCCCTCCCTTCATCATCTCCATTCTTGGGGATGTACAAGCGGTGGATCGGATACTAAATCCACCCATGCTTGACGAGCCGACTACGATTCTTGGGCTCAGCGAATCGAGTTGTATTGCCTTGGAAAGGAAAATGGTGTCAATATTCTCAAATCCATTGATGAAGGACCATATCGAGTTGAAACGACTAGAGACATACTTGATACTAATGAAGATGGTACTCTATTTACGGTATGGACGGACCTAAGATGTATGATGAGCTTGATGATAAGGAGAAAAGAGATTTGATCACGAGATATTAGGGCTTCAAACATTGTTCTACAAGGTCTTCCTAAAGATATCTACAAGTCGATCAATCATAACACTGAAGCAAAAGCGGTTTGGGACAATGTCAAGATGCTTCTCTCGGGTTGAACTAACTATGGAAGCAGAGAATCCCAACTCTATGCAATTTGAGCACTTCAAAATGAAACCGGATGAGAGTGTCTATGAGTACTATGTGAGATTTCATAAGTTAGTGAATGACATGAGGAACATCGAATGACTATGCCTAACATTATTTCGACTCAAAGTTTGTGAACAACATGAATCGAGAATGGCACAAGTTTGTCACAGTGTGAAGCTCACTAAAGGATGAAAAATACAAACTATGAGCAACTCTATGCCTTCCTCCTTGAGAATGAGAGACATGCTATGTTTGAAAAATTGATTCTCAATCGGTTCAAAACCAACCAGGAGAGACAAGTTAGTCTAATGACTCAGCGACTTTCTACTCGAACATTGGAATCACAACCAAAGCATCACAAGTCATACCCTTGGGTAATGGTAATCACAAACTCATTCCCGATCCTATGTTCAAACAAGGCGATCTTTGATGCACGCGTGGGTAACATCATTGATCAACTAGCTCTACTCATTAGTCAAAACATGAATTCTCCACAAACCAACAACAACCTCATAGCGCATCTAACCCACATAATCAAGCCCTTTGTTAAAGATGGATGGATTGTAGTGCAACCGATTCGGGAAGGCGGTATGATCGGGGAAGGGTGGTCTTTGGTAGAGGATATGTGGGCAATCGAGAATCGAGGAAGGAATGGTAACCAAGGTCAAGCTAAGCCGATCAAATGCTATAAGCGTGGTGGTGAGGACACATTGCAAGGCGCACATCTCAAAGCGTCCACGAGAATCTTGATTACTTGAGATAAGATGTTCTTGCACAAGCTCGGGACAATGGTGCTGGAGGTAATGCCAAGACCTATGATGCAGATGTGGATGAGCGACCTATTAGGAGATAGGTCATAATCATCGAGCGCCTTTCAAGTTCTTGTTGTGAGATGTAGATGATGGACCCTCTGCACACACAATCTTTATGGCTAGCATCTCTCAATGGTTTCTCCCAAGATCTCTTCTTCACCACTAGTTGGCCCATCCAAGGACAAACTCATCTACGAGGTATTAAAGCTATCGATGATCTTGATGTGCAGAGATGCATGACTGAAACTATTGAATCAAATGTTGAAAATATGGGTAATATCAATATTGTCCCATACGATCAATCGTGAAACAAAGTGAAAGTGAAGTTGTACCAAGTGATGCATCTTCTGCGTCAACAATGACTATGTCTTTGATGAATACACTGCATGTGCTCTAATGATTCCATAATTTCGAACTAATTGCCTATAAGGAGCGTGTTGCTATTTATGAACAACGGGCAAAATTTGAGTTGACCACTCGTGAGCGGAAATGGATGTCCAAGTGAGTACAATTATTAGAAAAAGTAAGTTTAGAGAAGAAGTATTGAAACAAGAATTAAATTCCACAAGAAAAATTTTCTAAAAGCATTAAGCAAAACAAGAACTTCAAGAAAATGTGAAAATGCTTAAGCAAGAATTTAATGCAAAGGAATCAAAACTCTTGAGAGATTTTTCTAATCGAAAACTTTGAAAAACAAACTTGAAAACAAGTTGTATTTACAAGGAAACACCATTGATTTGCTCACATGATCACTAAGCATAGAGTTCTAGCGATAAGCATAGCGTTCCCCTTGTAGAGGAACCAAATCCAGGAGGTAATTAAAAGGCTAGAAATGCTCATAAGGTAATTTATGATGGTAATGAAGTCCTTAAGCCTGGCGAAACCTAGTTGCGTTGAGTGCCGAGGAAGATAAGATTTTAAATGAAATCACTAGGGAAAAGATGAATAAGAAGCAAGATGATCCCAAATGCAAAGAAAAACATAATCTTCTCTCCTCATGATTACAAGAAGGAAAAGCGGATTGCCTTGAACAAGTTTAAGCCTCGGACTTTGTTGACTCCCGAACAAGTCTTACGGAAAATGGATTTAGATAAGCGAAAATGAAAATATTGTAGAAACAAACCCTCCCTTCGGAAAATGCCTAGAAACAGCTGTGTATCCTCCTAATACACCTATGCATCTTGTACCTAGAACAATTGCCACTAAAAGCAAGACATTAATTAGCCAATCGTTATATTCCAACTATTTGTTGATTTTGAGAAAACTTGCAAGAAAAGGATCACTCCACTGGTATAAGCGAAGGTGAAAGAGGTTTTGAACAAATGAAAGAATGTTATTTAAGCGAGGTCATGCCCTTCTTTAAACTTCTAAAGATCACTTTGAGAGTCTTAAAAAGGGGTGAAGGCGATATTAAAGGTATGGAAAGGAATTTGATGCAATGGTTCTTGAAGTTAGTGATTATGGCGTGCACTAAAATATAATGAGATTGAGAGAAAGAACTTGCATACATTAAATGAGAATCTTATTCTTGAATGTGTTGCTCAAGATGTGTTTTCAACTGCTTCAAATTGCTCTATTAATGCTTCAAATTTCATGAATTATCTGTGGCCCTGAAAGTCTCCCATGATCGTGTCATTGAGCTTGAAAAACTAATTCTAAACTAAATGAGAAAATTGAGCTGGATGATCATGACAATTTGGTTAAACATTTTCTAAACTAGAAGTTGAGTATTTTAATCTACAACTAAAATATCAACATCTCAAAGAAAATGTCAAAACTTCAAATATCAAGACATCTTCGGATGCTCGAGTTTGATCACGAGTTTTCAAATTAACAAGCGAGATGAGCAGATTCAAGCTCGGTGTAACACGATCGAGAAAGTTGAAAGCCCAAATCTCTCAATTAAAGGGTCAAGCGAACAATATGGCGAGCTCCCAAATGCCTCCTTCTTTAGATTCTCGAATTCTCAAGCGTTTCATCTTCAAAACCTAGTAAATGCTTTACAAAAGCGAAAGTTTTCTAGAAGATAATGAAAGGTTAAGCGTCATTTCAATGAGTTGTTTGAATCAATTAAAGTCACTCGTAACAAAAACAACAAACAAATAACTTCATTGCAAAGAAATTGAGAATCGAAGAGTCGGTAAAAGGAAAATGCCAATGATCAATGAGGAGAATGTTGTATCTAAGGTTCACTCTGCAATAAATCGCTTTATCGTGACATATGTCCCCCTCACCTAAGGAACAACAAACTTGCCATTCAAACATATTTCTCATCCCTTAAGGATTGCTTAGAATGCTGCGTGAGATTGTTGAAGAGGATAAGCTAGAGAAACCTCATGATAATGCAATTGGACATGCATGTTCATATGCCAAACGATCTCAAGAAATCTTAGAATGCTTGATCACCATATGCCCAAAGACATTAGGTGAGAGAGTTAACCTTTGATTCCATGCTCAATGCCTAAGGCCAAATATGAGATGCACTCGATTCCCAATGTTTTGAATGAGAGTCATAGTGTACCCTGAGTAGTTGATTCTAGATCATCGATGCTAGGAAAGTGAACTCTAATGTGCCTTCTAGGAGTACCAATCTCGGTACATCTAGCTTTATGAAAGTGAACCGTAGTGCACTGCATGTAGTTCGGATCGGCACATCTAAGCAGGTGGTGCAAGAGTAGTAAAACAAACTAATGTTCCCATTCCTACTACAGAGTAATCGGTGACATTAAAGGGAGCGGTCAAAGTCTCAAGACAATACAAGGAATGATAGGACCTCTCAAGCTAAGAATGTGCCTTTGGAAGAAAGTAGAAGAACAATCTAGGAACCTTAAGTTTGAATCGAATAAAGCGAATCGTGTTGATTCTAGTATTAGCCATAAGCGTCTTGTAATTAATTCGAATTACGATACTATTTGCAAACCTTGTCGATGATTGCTTGAATTCATTTCTAATCATGGATGTGATGTCAATGCTTTGCCTAATGATGTTAATTGTCCAGTTAATATTGTTAATGCTAAAATTCATGCTAAAAAGGCTAAAAGGCAAAAGCGAAAGAAAGTTAGAAAACAATGGAAACCGGGAAGAACATTGACGAGAATGGGTTCTTATTGGATACACGTTGGTCATAAGACCAATCGAGATAATGCCCACTAGAAAATGGATGCCTCTTGGTAGAACTATTCCCTTAAGAAGTGGTCACTGCGTAAGCAGGACTATCTGAGACACTAGTATTGCATCTACTCATAATGATTCCATTACCTCATTGTACGATATGAATGCTTCTATTTACGATGTGGGTGTTCCAGCTGTTGCTACTAACCAAATGGAACCCATTCTTGCATGGGGATCCCAATTATCGATTATCCATTCTTATACATGTTCAACTGCGGATCGTTCAAATCGTTACATGGTACACGGACTCAGTGTTCCAAACATATGTTGGAGACCGGTCACGGCTCATGAACTTCGTGAGCAAATTCATCGGGATTATTAGATTTGGTAATGATCATTTCGGTTGCTATTATGGGTTATGGAGATTATGTTGTTGGTGATAGTGTCATCTCGAGTGTATTATGTGGAAGGTTTAGGACATAATCTTTTCTGTTGGTCAATTACGTGACTACGATCTAGAAGTAGCCTTGAGAAAACATACCTTTGTTAGAGATCTTAATGGTAAGGAAGCTGTTGAAAGGAACTCGTGGCTCAAACCTTTACACTATCTCTATCGATGACATGATGAGAGCTTCACCAATCTGCTTGTTATCAAAGGCTTCAAAGACAAAGTCTTGGTTATGGCATCGTCGTCTCAATCACTTGAACTTGGCACCATCAGCGATCTTTCGAGAAAGGACTTAGTTGTAGGTTTACCTAGACTAAAGTATGAAAAGGATCATCTTTCTTGACATGTCAATTGGGAAAAAGCAAGAAGTATGCCCATAAACCCAAACCTACTAACTCATCACGAAGTTCTTCATATGATTCATATGGATTTATGTGGACCAATGAGGGTGCGAATATCTTTGGGAAGAAATATGTGTTAGTTGTGGTTGATGATTATTCTAAATTCACAGGTCAAGTTCTTAAGGACAAAGGATGAAACTCACGATATCATCATCAAACTCATCAAACAAGCTGCGAGTTAGACTAAACAAAGCCGTCGAATTATCGAGCAGACAATGGGCGGGTTTGTCAACAAACAACTTAGTGAATTCTATGAAAGCGTTGGAATCGACCATCAAAGAAGTGTTCCACGAACCCCTCAGCGAGCGGTGTAGTTGAAAGGCGAAATCGTACTCTTGTTGAAGTTGCTAGAACAATCTTGATCTACTCAAAGGTTCCAATGTTTCTACGAAATTTGAAGCAATTGCCGCTGCATGCTACACACAAAATCGTTCCTGATTCACACCATTCATGGAAAAACTCCATATGAACTTGTCCACAACGAAAACCTAATCTATCTTTCCTTCGTGTGTTTGGTGCCTTGTGCTATCCAACTAATGAGGTCAAGACTTGGGCAAACTTAGAGCTAAAGGCGACATTGGAGTATTTGTAGGATATGCACCAAACAAAAGGGATACGGATCTACAACAAAAGAACCCGAAATATCATGGAAACAATTCACGTTACGTTTGATGGTGATCGGTCAAATGGCTCTGGACACTCCGGCTCGGGACCCCACTTCAAAACAGTCCTATTGGTTCATCCTTGTTCCAAACTCCTCTCAAGAAAGCCATATGTACCTCCATCCGAAGATGATGTAAAGAAATTGTTTGATCAATGTTTGATGAACTGTATGAGTCTACTACTAATGAGGTGTTGATCCTACAACAGAGGATGCTCATATTCCGATGAATGAAGTCAATCCTTGATCTCAATATCTTTAAGCCAAGAAGCACTGCTTCTTGATCCTTGATCTCATCAACAAATCATCATTCTTCAAATGTACATCATGGAAATGTTTACGACATCAATAATGAAGTTAATCCCTTGCTACTCTGAAGATGCTCCATTTGAAAACATATTTGCTACTCACGAATCATCATCGAACCATCTTCTTGAGGAGACATCGACTCGACTACCTCGGTTCCTCAACAAATGCCACATGAACACCTCGGAAAATGGACTCACGATCATCCATTAGACAACATAATTGGAAATCCTCTCGTCACTGTATCAACAGGAAGCAACTTCATGACCGATGCCTTATGGTGCTTCTTCAACTCCGTACTATCTAAGATCAAACCAAAAGATGTTAAAACTGCTATGAATGAAGATAGGCGGTTCAATGCTATGCAAGATGAAATTCATGAGTTTGATCGTCTTGATGTATGGGAGTTAGTACTGCTCGATCGTGCTATGATTATAGCTCTAAAATGGATCTTCAAAGTAAAACTTGATGAGCATGGTGATGTGTTGAAGAACAAGGCTCGATTAGTTGCCAAAGGATATCGTCAAGAGGAGGTATAGACTTTGAAGAATCTTTTGCTCCAGTTGCTCGAATCGAGGCAATCGAGAATCTTTCGGCTAATCTTGCTAGTAAGAACATGGTAGTTTATCGGATGGATGTAAAGGCGGCATTTCTAAGCGGAGATCTTAAAGAAGTCGTCTCGTCGACCAACTGAAGGATTTGTGAATCAAGAGCTTCCTACTCACGTTTATCGTTTGAAGAAAGCTCTTCACGGTTTAAAGCAAGCTCCAAGGGCATGGTATGATACACTATCAAAGTTTCTTCTATCAACCGGATTCATCAAAGGAGCGATTGATCCTACATTGTTCACCGAAAGTCAGGCAAACATTTGATTCATGTTCAAATTTATGTTGATGATATTATTTTTGCCTCGGTGACCCAATGGAATGTGATCGTTTTCAAATGAAATGAGTTCAAAGTTTCAAATGTCAATGATGGGACAAATGTCATTTTCTTGGGATTACAAATTTCTCAAAGTCCGAAGGCATTTTCATAAATCAATCTAAATATACAATGTAGATTTTAAAGAAATTTGGATTTGATTCAAGTGACCTGTTGACACCCCCATGATTGACCGAACCAAACTAGATGAGGACCTCGGGGATCATGATTGACCAAGCGAAATATAGGAGTATGATTGGATCACGATGTATCTCACTTTGCTAGTAGACGAGACATTTTGTTCTCTGTGTGCATGTGTGCTAGATACCGGGCTAAGCCTACTAAAAAGCACCTTGAAGCGATTAAGCGGGTCTTTCGGTATCTCGAGGAACCATCAATATGGGACTATGGTACCGAAGGACACCGGTATGTCACTAACGGCCTATCGAGATCTTGATCATGCGAGGTTGTCAAGATACACGTCAAAATCGTCGAGAGGTGCTCGGTTTTGGGTGATAAGCTTGTGGTTGGTCTTCAAAAAGCAAATGAGTACTTCTTTCCTCTGAGAGGTGAATACATAGCCGTGTCATCTTGTTGTGCTCAAATCTTATGGATGAGATCACGATTATCGACTATGGCTTTGAATTCAACAAAATCCTCTGTCTTGTGATAATAAAAGTGCTATTGCTCTCTCATGCAACAATGTTCAACACTCAAGAGCAAAGCATATCGACATTCGACATCATTTCATCGGGGAACAAGTGGAAAAAGGTGTGGTGGAACTATATTTTGTGAGGTCACGAATATCGGTTAGCGGACATCTTCACCAAAGCTCTTCAAGAGAACGTTTTGAGTTTATTCTTCCACGACTCGGTTTGAAAAGCCTTCAACGAAACTCTCAAACGTCTTGAGGAGGAAGGCGAGGGTAAAGGTCTTTCTTCATCTATCTCTTGTAAATATTTATTTGAAAAACAAAATACAAAATTATAAAACCTTCAAAATCCATAAAAATACGAAAAAGTCGAAAAATCTTCAAAAATATTGTCTTTTTGTCATGTTTCTTTCGGTTCGATTATATCTCGGTCTTTGTTTGTCATTCAAAGAATGACACGGGATTTTAGATGTTGTTCGAATTTAAAAAAAAAAAAAAAAAAAAAAAAAAAAAAAAAAAATCAAAAATATTTTTGGGAGAAAGAGAAAATGGTTTATTGTCATTTTCGAGCAATAACCCGCTTTTAAAAGAAAGAAACGAGCCATGTTTTACCATGTTTTCAAATTCTATGCTACGATTCTATAAACTCTTATCTCTTTGAAAACCAAATGCTTTGAAAAATAACTCGATCTCTTTTTGATAATCATCGGACTTATATGTCAAAATCTCTATCTCTCAATCAACAACCTCGTCATTGATTGAGGGAGAATGATTTCAATTAAATTAAAAAGTTATTTGGCATTAAATTGTTTTCAAAAGATATACATGCATGTTTATAAATGGGTTTAAAGTCTTAAAATCGACCAATATCGGTTAAAACACTCTCACAATCAAGTCACAATTCTCCTTAAAAGCTTTCAAAATCAATTTAAATCTATACGAGATCACAAATCTCAAATGATTTGATAATTGTGATCGGGGAGAATGTGTGATTTAAATTGGATTTAAAGCGATAATCGGGTAAATGGTTATAAAAGGATGTACATCTTGTCCTTCTCACATGTGACAAAGCGATTTCAATTTTCAATGCACATGTTGAGGGGAGCATCTATCTTAAACCTTTGATTTGAAGCGTGATCATTCATCCTAATGTGCGGGTTCCTCTAGTATGTGCAAAACTCTTTTCAAACCTCGAGGCGCATATTGAGGGGAGCAAATTCATGGAAACCTCATCCTTCCGGATTTGCTATACCCACTTGATCCGTTGAGGAAGTGATGTTGATATCTTTAGAAAATGGTAATCAAAAGTAAATTCTTTCTCTTGCCTCCGTGTGCAAAACATTTTCAAATACTTGATGCACATGTTGAGGGGTTCTCGTTCTAAAATATCAAAACAATTCGGTACAAAAGCTTTGATAATATATCACAAGTATACGAATTGATTTTCAAATGGTTTTCAATTGGATCCAATGGCGAGATGAACAATACCAAATTGACCTACCAACTTTACTTTATGTGCGGTGATATAAGGATGATAAGGTTAGGTATTGGTTCCCATGATCCGCGAGCCGGAGGATCTACCGAGGACAATCCACTAGTTAGTGTAGAAGTCCTTAGGTATGATGATAAAAGGAGAAATGTGAGATATGGGAAGAGTGCGGACTAAGGCGAGCTAATCTTGGAATAAACCCAACAAGGTTCTAGCTATGAAGTCTCGGTAAGCTTGAAGGGTTGAAGAATTAAAAGAATTGAATGAAAATAGGGTGAAAACAAATAGCCTCCATTAATTCAACCTTAGGCGAAACCGGTTCACTTCATATGCTACGATGGTAACATCGGTATTGAAGACAAGGCGTCATGGACCCGGACGCATGCACTTCACCTTTCCAAACCACTCAAGTTCCTCTTAAAGGGCTTGTTTCATTCTCACGGGAACCGACATAATCTATCATTGTCTCTTAGAGATGGTTGATATTGAAGTAGGAGACCCTCTCCCTGAGTCTCCGACACAGGATCCAAATATGCACAAATTGGTCTAGAGCCACGAGATCATCAATAAATCTCATTAGGACACTTTCAATGAAGACTCTGTTTCACACAATGTGGAAAGAGATTATATCTTAGTCCCACGCATTATCCTTGTGGTATTGCGGAACATCCGAGTGATGTGTTTACATATTCACAATGAAGATGGAAAGCCTTGGAGCCAACATCAAACAAGCTCTGGTAGGTGGCATGTGAGATCTATTATATAGATCAACCATGTGACAACTAAGCGAAACAATGGGCGATTCAATCTCTTGAATCAATCACGGTTCGAGTTATGGATTGACGGATGCCTTTGAAAAACCGGTCGTTGTGCTTAATAAACTCTTTTCTTTAGCACATCGATCTGTATATAATTTTCAAACCAAAAGGTATTTTTATGATTGATAATTGATTTTCAATAAAACCTTCGTTGTATTGCAAAACAATTTCTTTTGAAGCAATACGATTGTTTTCAAATCTCTTTTCATCAATCGGTGGACTTAAAATTATTTGGTTCACTCACTCCGTGTTGTCTTCTTTGAGATGTTCGGTTTGAGAGCAGCTAGAGCATTCTGAAACCTGTCAAGGAGATTCTTAGGAATCCTACGATCGCGGGCGGTACTTGTCTTGATCAGCGGGGAAAGTGGGCGTGTACCTCAATTCATCGAAGTGATCAAAGACACTTCGTGCGATTTGTTGCTAAGCTGTTGTATGCGAGTGCGCCCGGCGTTTCGGTGATCGAATGAAGCGGTCAATCCATAGCCGCATGCTCACTTAACACATTCATCTCAAAAGAAATCATGATTAGTGCATCAATGACTCGATATTTTCACTCCATGCTTCGCTTCGCCAATATCATGAATCAACTAAAGCTTCCGCTACTCGATGAGAAGAGATCATGATCCGAATGTGAGCATGTCGGTCCCAAAGTCACAAACACCACAATGGATGTCTCGAGATTGTTGATGGTGATGATCTCAAATCTTGGCTCAAAATTATCATCACGTGGATCGATAAAAGACCTCCACTGGAACAATCAAACATGCAATATGAAGAATCAATGACTACGAGTTTAAGTGCAAAGAACTACATCAAGAATGCAAGATCAAGTGTTAATGTAATATTTTTTGTATTCTATGTATTTTGGTGCGTGAATGAGGTGACCTCCTTAGGGAGATTGTTAGGAATTAGAAATTCCGGTATTAAAGAGTCGGTCACCTCAAGTGTATGTAATCGTTAGAAAGCTCGTAGTCGTAGTTCTTTTAAGTTAAGTAGTAATTTAGTTAAGTAACACCGTGGAGGACGGACGGTCTTTACCAGCTGTATGCACGATCCATGCCCAAAGTGTGGCGAGTTATGTAAGACTATAAATACTCTCTACCTTTCAAGGTAGAGGTTGGAACTCATAATAATATTTTTCACTTTCTCTCACTAAGTTCCCTAAACCTCTAACTTTCTCTCTCTAGAATTCCATCTTATACGCCACCTTGTGTTATGGTTTGATGTGTATGTGAAAAGTTATATCTTACAGTACCTATAGTCTTTTGAGAAATTTCTATGGTTAACCCTATGTGAATAGTTCCAAACTGGTCTAGTTTCGCTTGGTTTTTGGTTCGCAGTTCTATTCTTTGGGAATTTGCTTAGGTATTCTGAGTGAAAGTCACGGTGCTTAATCAGATGATGAGGACTATAACAAACAAAACACAATTTTTGACCCATACTCCCAAAATTTCTTCCTTGAGTTCTATGACCAAACCTAACCTACTTTTGGTGAGTTATGAAACTTATTTTGACCAAAATTATCCCAAAAGGTTTAGCGATATTTTAAAAAGTTTTCTTGAAGTATGCTACTTGAAGGTGTATGATACTTTGAGTTGAAGGTACTGCTTGACTTATGACATGATCATCTTTAGGTTTTTCAACTGTATCCTTTGGGGTTTCAGAACTAGATAGACCATTAAGCTTTTTCCTAAACTCTAAGTTGTCTACTCCAAAATGAGAAACATCTGGCCTAAGGGGTTGAAAACTTCCGGTGGGATGAGGAACTGCATGATAACCATTGTCTTTCTTAAACTCAGGAGGTGTTTCACTGACTGATTCCTCATTACTAGATGTGTCTACATAATTAATGAGTTCATCATCACTAGTGGTTATATCCTCAAAATCAAGGTCATCCTTATCACTAGGTGGGTTTTCTTCTGTGTTATTAAAGTCCATACCAAAACCTAGGCCAGTTCTAATGTAAGCTCTCCTCTGTTTTTCAACATAAGTAACATGAGAAAGACCAGATTCTTTCCAGGCATCAAACTTTGCTAACAGTTCATCTCTTTCCTTAGTAAGTTTCTCAATTTCAGAGATTTTACAATTTAACTTCCATTCACTTAACTTTAACTGATAATCCTGTTGTTCATACTTTTCTGCCCAAGCCATTTCATTATTTTCATGTGTTATTATTTTGGCTTCCATAGACTCTAAAGTAATTTGATAACCTGCTACCTCAGACCTAGCCCTTTGATAATTATCTCTTTCAGTTACATAATTATTAAGAACCTTTTGATAAAAATCATGACACTTATAACATACCTCAAAGATAGGTGGTGAACTTGGTGAAGTAGCTACCATAGCAAGCAGAACAGGTTCATCTTCGCTCTCCATGCTCCAATCAAAGCTTCCTAGACCTTCATTGGATTCCAAAGCAGCATATCCAGAGTCCTCATCAAAAGTTGTGCTCCAATCAAACTCTTCCACAGCTTCCTTCACAGCTACCATACAATAAGTTACTGGTTCATCATCAAACTCAGCACTCCAGTCAACCTCTGATAGATTTTCTTGAGCAACCAAAGCTTTTGTTTGATAATAGAATTTCTTTTAGCTCAAGCTTTGGTTTCTCGGTCATCTGTTTGCTTGATACTTAGCAAACACGCATTCCACTGCAAAGTGTCCGATCTTTTGACAATTGAAGCATTCAATCTTGGACTTGTCAAAAGTGATTCCCTGTTTTGGTTTGAAGTCAATGTCTCTTCCTGTCTTCTTCATGAACTTCCTGATCCTTGCAGTGATCATAGTAACTTGCCACCTGATATCTATTTCTTCAAGAGCATCTTCTTCAATTTGTGACAAGTCTTCTTTATAAGTAACCGGTAGAGTAGCTTGTTGTGCAAAGAATGAGCATACGACTTCATCTGAGTGGATAGTATTTGTTGGTGTGGCTTGCTGAGCAAAAGTGGGGGTAGAGTAGGCAACAGTACTTTGAGTAGGAGAAGCAGTACTTTTAGTGGAAGTACTGCCTCTCTTTTCAGATGACAAAAAGGCAATACTGTGAGATTTTGAATTAGTTTGGCCATTCATCTCATGCTCATACACCTTCAGATGATTGTAAAGATCATCAAAGTCCATAACATCCAAACCAAGTTGTCCTCGATCATAGTAGCAATCACATGCCATGAAGATGGCAAACTCTTAAGAACTTGATTTGCATCTTCAACTTAAACCTCTGCTTTGTATAACTCCAAGATCTCGAGAATATTTTGGAATCATCATAAGCGACATCAAGGCCTTCTCTTTATCCAACGGTGAATGTTTCAAACTGCGCTTCAATGATTTCTATGCATCTTCTTGGAAGCATCATTACCTCAAACCTTGTCTTAAGAGCACCCGAGTTGCTTTGCATCTTTAGCATCATGGAACTTGAGTAGATGACCATCGGAATAGCGACAATGTATGTTGAGAGCCTTCTCTTTATTTCTTATGGTTCTTCTTTGGTAAGACATCTTTAGGTGGTTTAGGTTGTCCAGAATCTCTGAGTTTTGGAACCACTTCATTGCCATTGACAATTACATTCCATAGTGCATGGTGCCGTAATAGCAATGTATTGCCTCATCTTCATGCTCCATAGGTCGTATTCTCCCTTCTTAATGATTGGTATTCTTAGTGAGGTGATGGATGGGGTGGAGCGACTTGATCGATATCTTTAGGGTTTGTTGTTAAATCGGTTATTGGGTTTCTTCTTAATCGAGTTTCACACAAACTCGATACCACTTGTTGGATCGATATACTCTAACCAAACTAACTTATATAGCTTGTTAAGGGCTTAATAACCTCGGATAAATCCTAAGTTATTAACAATGAAACACTGAACTAACTCTATTAAGTACGCGGAATTTACTTCAATAAAGCTAAGAAGAATTTACTTTAACTTTAACGATTATATATTAATAACTCTGAACCTGCTTGTAATACAGATTCTTTTAACAACTCTAAACTCTAATATCGTACTTCTCTAAAACTCTAAAAAAACACATATTCTCTAATGCCAACCTAGGGGTCCTTTTATAGGCTTAAGGATAACCCTAGTCGGTTTACAATTTGTAACCTTGTACGACAAGTAATCTAAACTAAGACTATTCTAGAATAACAAAGCTTTCCATAAACGAATATAGCAGTTCTTTAGCTTTGCAGTACTTTGACTTCGACATCAGTACTTTGACTTTTACTTAGCAGTACTTTGAATCTCCAGCACTTTGACTTCTTCAGTACTTTAACTTTCATATCCCAACACTTGCTGATATTTAAAAGAACCAATGATTCTACTTTCTTGCTGGTTTGAGTCAAGGGTTCTACTTGCTATTTAAACCTAAGAAAAAGGCTCGAAACTTGCTATGAACCTAAGGATTCGATTTTGACTTGTTAAGAATCACTAGAATTCGGATTAACCTTCTATGAACCACAAGGATTCGGATTAACTTGCTATGAACCACAAGGATTCGGATTAACTTGTTATGAACAACAAGGATCCGGGTTAACTTCTTACTTCTTTGAAGCAATTTTTGAAGAATTCGTTTGTCTTACTATGAATCTCAAAAAATCGGTCTTTGCTACTTTAATCAATCGGGGTTTTTTCTTGCTAATGGGAATTTCTATCTTACTAACAATCAATAAAAACTTTTCCTAATTTATATGGAGTAGTAAAAAGTAAAAAGGTTGAAAGAATTAAAACATGTTGATTAGGGCAAGCACTAGACGTGAGTTCCTTTCTCTGATTCGTGATTTCAATATCCTTCCCTCGTTCTTAATTCCCCTCTTGATTAAATAAATACTTGCCAGAAAAAAAACACAATTTATGTGTTGTTAGTAAATCGATTTTCTTCTTCTAATAACTTCGAAATCAATGGTTACAATTTACATAATGTGAGGCGGTTGTTTTCTTCCTTCCTGGGTCGATTAACCTTTATCTCGATTCCAATTGTTGCTTTCTTGCCTTGATTAAACCTTGTTTACGCACTTTATACAACTTCGTGAGTTTTGGGACAGCAATTTGTAATTAAAATAATGTAATATAGAAGCGATATATGATTTATTGAATTGTATTGATATGGAATGAATTGTTTACATAAATCTTAACCTATATATACCTAATGAATCGGTAACATCATGATTGTTAGAACCAAAAGGCATCCGATTTGTTAAAAGTAAAGTTGTGACTCTCTAAAGCGGTTTATCTTGTTATTCCTAAGACCAGTGCAAACAACTATTGGGTTTACAAACTTTAGATAAAAACATAACATAATATACATGTTAACTACTCCGACTTTGTGTCTATGATATTATTGGTCCAACATTGTCTACAAAGATAGTTGATCAAAAATTGCGCTCCTACCTAAGGCACAAGCCATAACATGAAAGAAAATGTCATAAAGGAGAAAGTCATCAAGCGGTATACAACTTTGCGTTGAATACAACCTTATATTCGTACCAACAACGAAAAGAAGAAGCACACAAAATCAAAAGAAGGCGAAAAGAAAGAAGGAAATAATCTATATTTGTTCAAGTTTGTACGTCCGAAAACTTCCAATTAAAGTTGCGAGGAAGTATTATGTGATAAGATTAAGACCCAAGCCAAAACGATTACATAAATATCGGTGGGGTAGTCAAAATAGCTCGACTTCCACAGGTTACCTAAACATGAGTCATTCTCAGTTTACCCGTTTCACATCAAGATCTAAGGTTGTATGGCAGCTTAGAAGATACATTTAGCCTGAGAATCTATTTTAGTTGATTTCTCTTGTCGTATATCCTAATTCAAATGGAAGATGTATTGATTTTGACATTTCATCAAGTCAGAGTAAATATACACCAGTTAGTCCTTAAGAGAATAAAGTAAACACGAACTGAAAGCCACAAGTAATCTCGCGTGCTGCAATATTGTGGTTTAAGTGCATATTGTCCGGAATAAAGTGTACGATAAAGTGGAATATAATGAATGTTGTTGTGGTCCTGTTTGGTGTCACAAGTAAATGGGCTTCGAGTTAGAGTAGAAAAAGAATGTGCCGAAATAACTTGTAATCCATTACCGAGAGTTGACAATGATTGTACAGATCAACCATTAAACGTATGGATCAGCATTTCACGTGAAATAGAAAGCTGAAGACGAAGTTATGGTCGTCAACATGACGCATTTAGAGTTTGCGATCCCAGGTAGTTGTGTCCCTAATCATCATTAAAGGCAAGTATCTGATGAATAGTTTATCCATTGTCCGTAGTTGCTTCATTGATTCAAGAGTTAAGGTTATTGTAGTAGTTCGTTGGACTGGCATAATTAGGCCATTTATTTTATTTCTTTATTTTTATTCATATGACTTGTAAAATTGTAATTATGCAAAATTTCTTGATTTGAACGTTTTCAATCTCAATTCGTTAGTATACCATGTAATTTTACTTTGGAGTTTCCGAAATTTATCGTTTTTTATCCTTTTCAAAAACTACTTTATGATGAAATCCTAAGCACTATTATTAAAGTGCTAGCTGCAAACACTTATATGCGTCGTCACGTGAGTTTTATCTATGTTACATACTTATAATACAAAACGAATAAAACATCATCCTCAATAATATTCTTATAACACACAGCTAAAATTACCATCAAGTAGTACCCACAGTTGAACATGCTGGAGTTGCAAAGTGGTTATTGATCATTACGAGTAGTAACTAGCTTGGTCATGTTGACGCACTGATTATATTCTAAATAGATAAAGTATGAGGCTTTTTCGATCATTTAAATATAAAAGTCAGACCATCGAATTGAAGTTTAATTAACATGTTTTGATTTAACCAAATAACTTATGAATCCTAGATTGAAATCGATGTGAATCGAAGATTGATATTGACATATCCAGCTAGTCGAAATAGGCACAAACTGAAAATGACATCTCAAGTGATGCCATATGCGGATATTGTGGCTCTAGTACTTGGTGTCCGGGCCAGTATCTTGTTCGCATGTCAATTGTGAGATATATGCTTTATATCCGTTCATCATTTTATTCGAGATTGGAATAAAGGAATGAATGGTTCATCATATCGTTTGGTTCTCGTTGACAGTCACTAGATTCTATGTCAAACACAATTTCTCTTTTTGTTACAACGCATTTTTAATTTTTTATTTCAGAAGTCAATCATCAGCCAAAATGCTTATGGCATATGCATAATATAGTTTACCAGACCACTAATATCGATTTTCAATGACAAAAAAAATTTGACTCGCTAAACGTGTCTTTTTTTTTTTAATATCCTAATTAAAAGCATGTAAAACGAATTGAAACTATTAAACTTACGGAATATAAAGCACCTAATATTTTAACATCGTGCACTGCTTTAGTGCTTTAAATGTCGTTGAAAGATGATTGTAGTTGGGGGTGGAAGCAGTCGAGCCGAACTCGAGCGACTCGTTTATATATATAATTTCGAGCTCGGAACCGAGCTCGTTCAAGTTTTATATTTTGAGCTGAGTGGGCTCGTGAAAATTTCTGGCTCGAGCTTGGCTCGGCTCGACTAATTTTATGATGTGTTAAAGAAAACATAGTTCAAATGGAGCTCATTCGTTAATTACATAAAATTCGATTTCGTTTCTTCTACTTTAAGCTCGTTTATACATATAGACAATATATATCGTATATATTTCTAAGAGTCGTTTAGGCTCATGACCTCTCGAACTTTTGTCTGAGCTCGGGCTCGAGCTCGAATATTAAATGAGCCCAAAATTAGGCTCGAGCTTGGGCTCTCGGCTCGTTCGAGCTTTTACCGATTCAATCAGAAACTTTTCACGTTAATTTCGACTCGTTTCCACCCTAATTGTAGTCATAAACATGTGATATGAAAAATAATTAAACTAAGTTAATTTGTTTGAATGTGTATATAACTCTATTGGTTCTTTGATCGATAATTAAAACAATCTTTATCAACAATTTCTTATGACCTAATCTTTTATTAAAATATTATTTTTCTCATCTACTTATATAACTAATATATACAATCAATTTTTTTCTCATTTATCAACAACTCAAACTAATATATAATATTATTTCTTTTAATTTAATTACTTAAAGTTTCAATAAATATCCTCTTTTTTAAATAGGGGTGATCTCGCATCACGTTTTTTATGTATCATCATGATTTGTGCATTAAAGTTTGTATCGCGTCGTGAAAAATGTGATGTGATATCAATCACTTTTAAATACCATAAACCAAAAATCAATTCCCTTTTAAATACCATAAACCAAAATTTAGTCCAAATACTTGACTAAATTTCGATACATAAATGCAAAACTCGGATATTACCAAACTAACAACAATTCTTTTGGCCCATGTAACTAATGACCATCATTTGGCCTAATTGCATTTAACTTAAACTAAGGATATATAAAAGTACTTATACCTTAAGTTTTCTAACAACACACATCCTTCTTCTCCAAAACTCACGCCTAACTTGCATCTTTTCATACTACTGACCACACAAACCTAATCCCATATCATCTTGTAACAATTTGAATTGAAGTCAAAAGTCAAATAAGTCAAACTCAAAAGTCAAACATAAAATGGCGGAAAGTTTGTTAACTTTCCCAAATGCCATAAATACGTTTTCTTTTTCATTTCATTTCATTTCACTTACGAATTTGTAAAATTTCTCATGTTCTTGCATCTCAATCATTGTAACAAACTCACAATTCCAATAACAAATCATTTAAGAGTCTTAATTCTTTCTCATAGATTCTTGAGTGGTTTGTGGCTATTTAATAAGTATTTTCAGTTCATTGTGATTTCTAAATACTTGTTTCAGTGGTATCATAGCGATCCTTAGCTACCATTTTTAACTGAATTACGTTAAGAATCAGTTAATCTGTTAAATATTCCGTTACACCGTTAAATCTTGATCTCCGATCAGCTACCATACAGACATCAATTTCGGTCATTCTAGACCATCTGTCCAATTACACATACGTCTTTAATCAAATTGTCCGTTTTCTATTCACAAACACATTAGTTAGGATTGTGTGGTGATCAATTATCATGGTGTAACCGAATAAGTGGTGCTCAAGAAACAGAGAGAACATGGTGTACATAAGATCTATTGATAATGGTACTAATCGCTAAGAAATTACCAATACTAGTAAAAATATTGTTGAGAGTTTGGCAACTCAGTTAACAATATTGGTGGGAGCTGTAACTACTTTGACTGCTGATATGAGGTTAATGCAACAAAGATTTAATAATGGAGAGGGTCCTAGAAAAAGGAGAGAAGTCTTTAGTGGTCAAACTGGTCAGAACAATAATCAATATAGTAGGTTGTCTAAGATAGAGTTTCCTAAGTTTAATGGGAAAGATGTGCATGGATGGCTCTATAGGGTTCAAAGATTCTTTGAATTTGACCACATTGATGATGATGACCAGAAGATGAGGCTGGTTTCAATGCATGTGTTTCGGAAAGCTCTTAATTGCCATAAATATTTTATGAAAATATTTGGGAAGGTGGTCACTCGGAATGTGTATGAAACAAATGTTAGGAGGAGGTTTAAGTCATATTTTGAAGACCATGTGATGGAATTAAATAATCTCAAGCGATCTACATACATTCGGGTATACCAAGAATCTTTTGAAGCACTATTGAATAAAGTTGATAAAGTTGATTTGCTTGAATCTTACACTATTAGTTTATTCATTGGTGGCTTAAAGATGAGATTGCATATTCTGTGAGGACGTTTAGACCTGCTACTTTTATTGATGTATTTTTTTTTGGGAAAATTGCAAGAGGCTCATATTGTTGTGACAAAAAGTAGAAATGCACCACTATTAAGTAATCCTACAACCAATTTGGCTAGTAGTTATGTTAATAGGGGTGGGGGAAATGCAATTAAGACTATTAACACTATGCATGTTGGTAACAATGTTGTTGTACCAAACAGACCCTTTAAGATATTGTCACAACAAGAACTTAAGGAAAAAAGGGCAAAACACTTGTGCTTCTATTGTGATCAAAGTACTGAGGCGGTCACAAGTGTCACAGTCAAATGTATAGTCTAGAAGTATTTGTTGATAATGATGTGATTGATGAGGATGAAGATTTAGTGCTAAGCGAACAAGGGTAGAAAGTGTAGTTGAACATGTGATTAATCCAGTGCCTCAAATATCTCTTAATGCTATGAGTGGGGTGGTCATTTATCAAACAATGAGGGTTAGGGGTTGTGTGGGACAACAAGTGTTACACATCCTAGTGGATTCTTAGAGTACTCATAAGTTTTTGGACTTAAACACTGCTAAAAGACTAGGCTGCAAGATGAAAAAAACATGCCCATTGCAAGTTTCTGCGGCAAATGGCCAAGTAATGTCAAGTTTGTATTAGTGTACGTAGTTTAGCTGTGAGGTGTAGGGGAATATCTATGAGTCAAATATAATGATTTTGCCCTTGGGTGGATGTGAGATGGTGTTAGGAATCCAATGGCTATCTACTTTGGGAACAATTAATTGTGATGTTAAGAATTTGATCATGGATTTTGTGAAAGATGGAAGAAGGTGTGTTTTGAGAGGTACACAAAAGTCTACTTTACAATGGATGCAAAGGAAACAAAGACATGGTAATTTAAGTCAAATGGGGTTTGAGATAGCTTCTATGGCAATATGTGTCTACCCTACAACCTTGACGCAGATGTATGTGCAGACAACACTAAATAAACCACAAATCCAAACACTCCTTAAGGAACATACTGCTATTTTTGATTTACCAAAAGAGCGCCACCTAAGAGATCACATGACCACACCATACGCTTATCACTTAATACACCACTGTGAATATCGGACCTTATAAACACCCACTGATCGGAAAGATGCAATTAAGTTGATAGTCGAGAAGTTATTAGAAGCTAGATTAATCGAGGAGCAGTCAAAGCCTATTCTCTTCTCCCATTGTTATGGTCAAGAAAAAAGATAGTACTTGGAGGATGTGTATTGATTACGAGACGACTTAACAAGCATACAATCAAGGATAAGTTTCCCATACTTGATAATAGAAGAACTAATTGATAAGCTCATGGTGCTAAGGTGTTCTCAAAACTTGATCTCGGGTCTTGGTACCACCGAGATAAGAATGAATGATTTTATATACACTAAAATGCTTTGAGAACCCATGAGAGCCATTATGAGTTATTAGTAATGCCTTTTGGACTCACTAATGTACCCTCAACTTTTTAGTCTTTGTTGAATGTTGTATTCAAACACTTTGTGAGGAAATTTGTGCTAGTTGTTTTTGATGATATACTGATATATACAACAAGAGTGAGGAAGAACATTGGCAACAGTTGCAGAGGGTATTAGAAGTCATGGAACAAAATTCTCTTTTGCTAAGGAAAGTAAATGTTTCTTTGGGGTAAGTAAGGTGGAGTATTTGGGCCATATTATTGTTGTTGAGGGGTGTCAATGATCCTTCAAGATACATGGTATGCAAGAGTGGCGATTACCTCAAATAGTTTAACAACTCGAGGCTTTTGGGTTTGACATACTATTAGGAGGTTTATTCAGCATTATGCTTTGTTAAGCAAACCAGTGACCAATTTGTTGAAGAAAAATGCTTTTGAGTGGAGTGAAGAGGCACAGGAGTGGGTATTGATTCAGTCAAGCAGGATTTCCTACTAAACTCAAGCAGGCTATGATTTAGTCACCAGTTCTTGCCCTACCATACTTTCAAAAGACTTTTGTGATGGAAACAAATGCATCAGGAGTGGGTATTGGTTCAGTGCTTCTACAATAGGGGCATCCAATAGCGTATTTGAGTAAAACTCTCTCTTCTAAACATCAGTATCTATCTACTTATGAAAAAAGTTCTTATTTGTTGAAATGCCCAGGCTAAGTTTTTTTTTTTTTTTTTTTGGTGATATAATATTAACACCAACACTTATTTTAACACATAAGCCCGTACATAACATATATCATTCGTCTTGACCGTACATGATCAAAATGGGTCAATATGGGTAAGAATGGCACTATGCCAAACACCACTTTAAACTATAAAGGAAACTACTTATGTACTTGATTATCACATAACCATGAGTTTATATGTTCATACACAAAAGCATACAACCTAGGCGTTTCTTGGTAAGAGAGTGTGTAGGGAAAAGGCTCATTACCCAAGTATCCACCGAGGTCTAGTTCTCGGTCTTCGCATTCCCATAGTAGCACTACCACTAGCTTCACCTATAACAAGTACAACAAAACAGCGTAAGCACAATGCTTAGTGAGATAACATATAAAGATACTAATCATAACATGGCATAATATTATGGTTGCTTCGTGACAATGAGTACTTGTTTGTTATTATATACTAGTAAGCCCACTAAGGGCGTGAACCCGTATTGGTTCAATATAGCGAAAATGTTCTAGTCATCCACTTAGGACGTCTAAGTCATATACTCCATGACTTTGAGCCGCTATAAACGGTCATCCACTTAGGATGTCTAAGTCTCATTATACAAAATGAGATGCTAATAAAGGCTCGATTAGTCTACTTAGGACGTCTAGGCTCTCTTTTAGACCATGTCATGACATAATAATACATATCGTCCACTTAGGGCGTCTCACCCTTCTTCGGGTTGTAAAGCATATATTTATGCAAATCGTCCACTTAGGACGACTAATTTAAATGTGTAAGCCCCTTAGGGCGCTATACAAATAATATTGTAATATTTAGTGAAAATACTTAACTAAATCCAAGCGGGTCATTTGGGGCTGTTTGACCGTCTAACATATATCACATATAAACTTTTCATGTGTAAGTTATTTAAGCACACAATATATAATTACAACACTATATACTTAGTAACACAAGTATATTACGTGAACATGAGCAGGAGCACCACAAATAGAGTGGCACATTAACGAGTTATTAAGGACCCGTTCTACACTTAAATATGTTACTCACCTTAAAGCCGCTTGAATGGAATCACGAGCTTCTAAAGGCGTCCCGGTTAACACTTATAACCTAGGAACACATAATTTATATTAAGCTCATTAGGAACTTGATAAAACTTATCATAATAAGCTAATAAGCCATAAGTGGGTGTTTGGTTCATGGCTTATGTAACCATATCAACATGATTTCTGAAATTTAACACCATAAAATGGTGTTATAACATCAAATAGGCTACCCATCACTTGGCTAATCATTTATACACAATTACTAGGGTTCTTGATGATTTCTCAAAACCATATTTTACATAATCATGTAAAATTTCACAACAACCTATAATTGGCATAAAGTTCAATCTTTAAGCATTACCTACCTATGGGTAGTTCTAAAACACTAATTCAAGACCAAGATAAGATTTATACCTCGAATTGATTGATGGAAACCCTAGGAAAAGCGTTTATGAGCTTATTAATAGTAATATCTTGTTCAAGCTTGCACCAATTGACTTGGACTTAAAGCCTAGATCAAAGGATGATATGAATGTTGTCGTGAGTTTTGGAGAAGGAGGAGAATAATATCGATGTTTACGGATTACGGATTCATACGGATATGATATAAGTATAAGTTTAACACTATGGCAACTTTAGTCCTTAATGGTAAGACTAGTACAAAGATAGTCCTTATGCTTTAAATTTATTTGAGAAGAGGCCACTAACAAGAGTATAATAGTATATAAATCCTTACACGAAAGGTTGGGGTGTTACAACTCTCCCCACTTATTAGGTTTGTGTCCTCATGAACCATTCACGATAAAAAGCGGGGTAGTATTTGATGAGATCCTCTTGGGTTCCCAGTATACTCTATCCCTTTTTGTGCTTCCATCGACTTTAAGTAGAAGGACCTCTCTTTTTACGGGTTTCTTGACCATGGTGTCAACAATCTCTGGCTCTTCAAGCGTAGCCAAGTTTCTCATCAACTACTATGTCCGCTGAGAGGACATACTACGCCTCATCGCCCGGACATTTTCGTGGGCGAGACACGTGGAAAGTATTATGGATGTTGTTTAACTCATCGGTAACTCAAGTCATGCGCTACCTTTCCAACTCTGTCGGTTATTACGAATGGACCAATATAACGTGGTCCTAGCTTTCACGCTTGCGAAGCGGATAGCGCCCTTCCATGGAGAAACTTTCGGCATAACGATCAGGCACGAAATTCTATTGGTCGTCCTCCTCTCATCGCATAGGACTTACGCCGATCTGGGCCATCTTAAGCCTTTCTTTGATCGATCAATCTTTTCATTAGTCATTGGACAACATCGAGGTGGCTAATTCTCTTTGTCCAATCTCACCCCAACATATAGGAGTTTGACATTTCCTTCCATCTGACATCTCGTATGGGGCATCTTATCTTGGAGTGGTAATTGTTATTATGCGAGAATTGCGCTAACGCTAAGTACTTATCCCAACTACCACCAAAGTCAATATACAGGGCTCGAAGCATATCTTCTAGTGTCGAATGGTCCTTTCACTCGACCATCTTGTTAATACAAATATAGTCATTAAATGTTATTTATATTTTGATGTTTACCTAAGTTTTGTTAACGACAAAGTAAATTTAATTTATATAAAAGCTTAAAGCTTGTCAAGTTTAATAGATATTAAAACAAGCTTTTCAAACAATACATTCATCATTCAAGCATTTACATTTATGATTAGTGACATCTTGATATGACTCAATCATTATGTATGATAGTAGTTTTTAGAATGTGTTAGGTTCTTAAACCAAACACTACTTAAGTACTTGCATATTTCTAAAAATAGAAATACAACATATGACATCATGTGATGCATCATGGAAATCATTGGAAGATTTCATTAGATATTTTGTGTGGATTTGTACTCTTCATATCTTGCACAATCTCACTTAGATAGAGTTGACTTTGGCAAGATTTGATATCTTGGATGTCGACCAGCGGTACCAAATTGGTACAGGCGGAACCCTTTAAGGGTTCCATGGTCGTCGGGCAGCTCATCATTTGGCTATAAATAGCAATGCCAAGCCAAGTAGTTTTCATCCCTTTCACTATACTCTCATACATATCTTCTCTAACCTTTCTAACTTAGTTTCATATCATATTAGTGATCTCTTTTGTAGCAAAGAAGATCAAGTCACATTCAAGCTTCAAGCGAAGTTGGAAGTCTTGTTTGTTTAGTGTTGTATGATCTTGTGTTGATCCATACTTCATTGTTGTATTAAACCATCATAATCTTGTGAGTGTGGTGGTTAGTATTTTAGTCCTTAAAATACATTGTGTGTGGGAGTAGTTGTACCCTTGGAAAGAACTCGACATCTAGCTTAGTGTCGGAAATAGTGTAGCGAAGTGTAAGGTTTCTCCGCGGTGAAAGGAGCTTGTTGACTAGTGAAGTTAAACTCTCGAGTGTGAGACTCGGGGGTGGAGTAGGGCAGGAGAAAGAGTCCTTGTGGACCGAACCACTATAAAAACTTCTTTGTGGTTTGATCATTTCTTTCTTATTTACTCTTTACATATTGCTTACATATTTCATTAACATATCAAAGATCAATATCAATTGATCTTTTCAATAAGTTCAAAACAAAGTTTTAATCTGTTAGGAATTAGAAATTCCGGTATTAAAAAGTCGGTCACCTCAAGTATATGTAATCGTTAGAAAGCTCGTAGTCGTAGTTCATTTAAGTTAAGTAGTATTTAGTTTAGTAACACCGTGGAGGACGGACGGGTCTTTACCCTGTATGCACGATCCATGACCCGTTGTGTGGCGTTTTATTGTAAGACTATAAATACTCTCTACCTTCCAAGGTAGAGTTGGAGCTCATAATAAAATTTTCTTTCTCTCACTAAAGTTCCCTAAACCTCTAACTTTCTCTCTAGAACTCACCTTATCGCCCACTTTGTGTTATGGTTTGATGTGTATGTGAAATCAATATCCTACAATTGGTATCAAGAGCCATGGTTAGATCATATCTTACATATCTTTGGATTTCTAGTGGTTTTAGGTGGTTTTGAGTTTGAAAAAGTTTAGTGGTTTTGCATCATTTGGTTGATTTCTAGTGTTAAAGTTTGGATTTTGGTAGTACTTTTGTGTTTAGAATCATCTCAAGTGTTTAGGTTTTGATTTAGAAGGTTTGAATCATAGTGGTTGGGTTGTTTTGGATTGAAAAGTGGTGTTTATGTGTTTTTCATGCTAGCGACTTGAGCCACGGAAAAGTTTTCTTGGTAGCGACTTGCTTTACAATTTGGTAGCGAGTTGTTGTTTAGCATATAGCGAGTTGAGCTAGCGACTTGTCTATTGAGACAAGCCGACAAAAAAATACGATTAGTGGATTCCCCACTACAGTAGCGACTTGGTTTAAGTTAGCGACTTGTACTTTATATTGTTAGCGACTTGGTGTTAGCGAGTTGGTACCTAGCGAGTTGCTATTTAGCGACTTGAATATTTAGCGACTTGGTGCTTAGCAATTCTTGCCAAAATTTTGTTAGCGACTTGGATTGTAGCGAGTTGTTATATAACGACTTGGAACTTTAGCGACTTAGCACTTAGCGACTTGGTTCCTTTGTTTTTCCTAGCGACTTGGTGATTTCCTTTAAATCGGTTTCTCTTGATTCGGTAAAATCCGTGAAAGAATCTATTTCCGGTTTAATCATAGAGTTATAAAATCCGTTTAATTTGTCATCATGTCTACCAACGTTCCTACAATCATCTCCTTTGTTGCGAGGATGTTCAAGCGGTGGTTCGGATACTCGTCCACCCATGCTTGTGAGGCCGACTACGACTCTTGGGCTCAACGAATCAGTTGTCTTGTCTTGGAAAGGAAAATGGAGTCAACATTCTCAAATCCATTGATGAAGGACCATATCGGGTTGAGACGACTAGAGACTTAATTGATCTGGTGAAGATGGAACAATGATCTATGGAATTGACGGACCAAAGACATATGATGAGCTCGATGATAAGGAGAAAAGAGATTCGATCTTGATATCGGGGCTTTAACATCGTACTTCAAGGTCTTCAAAAGATATCTACAAGGCGATCAATCACAACACGAAGCAAAGCGGTATGGGATAATGTCAAGATGCTTCTCTCGGGTTACGAATTAACTATGGAAGGCAGAGAATCACAACTCTATGATGAATTTGAACACTTCAAGATGAAACCGGATGAGAGTGTTTATGAGTACTATGTGAGATTCCACAAGCTTGTTAATGATATGAGGAACATCGAATGACTATGCCTAACATTAATTTGAACTCAAAATTTGTGAACAACATGAATCCCGAATGGCACAAGTTTGTCATACGTGAAGCTCACTAAAGGATTGAAGAATACAAACTATGAGCAACTCTATGCCTTCCTCCTTGAGAATGAGAGACATGCTATGTTTGAAAAAAGTTCTTAATCGGTTCAAAACCAACCGGGAGAGACAAGCTCTTCAAATGACTCAAGCGCCTTCTACTCAAACATCGGAATCACAACCAAAGCCTCACAAGTCATACCCATGGGTAATGGTAATCACAAACTCATTCACGATCCTATGTTCAAACAAGGCGATCTTTGATGCACACGTGGAAACTTCATTAATCAACTAGCTCTTACGATTAGTCAAAACATGAACTCTCTTCACACACCAACAACAATCTCGAGCGCTTCCAATCCATAATCAAGCCAGCATCGGAGATGGGAAGGTTATGGTGCGGCCAGTTCAAAACGACGATGCGAACAAGCAAGAGGTGTGGGTGGTAGAGGTTATCTTGCAAATCGAGCAGAGGAAGGAATGGAAATCGAGGTCAAGCAAAGCCAATCAAATGTTACAATTGTGGAGGTGAGGACACATTGCAAGGCGCACATCACCAAAGCGCCCTCGAATCTTGAGTACTTGAGGATAAGATGTTGCTTGTGCAAGCTCGGGATAATGGTGCGACTTTGGATGAAGAGGAATTGTTGTTCTTGGTGAGGAAATGCTAAGACATATGATGCGAGATGTGGATGAGCAACCAATTCGGGAGATAGGCCATAATCATCGAATGCCTTTCAAGTAGGCGATTGTGATGCATACGACTCGATGTTGATGAAGAACCCCTTGCACAAACCATCTTCATGGCTAGCATTTCTCCAATGGTCTCTCTAAAGTCTCTTCATCACCACAAGCTCGTCCATCCAAAGACAAACTCATCTACGAGGTATTAAAATTATCGATGAAGTTGATGAGCAAAGATACATAACAGTACAATCAAGCTGTGTTTATTGAATCGGATATTGAAAATATGGGTAATATCAATGTTGTCCCATATGATCAATATGTGATACAAAGTGAAAGTGAGATTGTACCAAGTGATGCATCTTCTGCGATCAATAATGATTATGTTTTGATGAATTCACTTGCATGTGCCCTGATGATTACGTAATTTACGAACTAAATGCCTATAAAGAGCGTGTTGCTATTTATGAACAACGTGCAAAATTTGAGTTGACCACCGTGAGCGGAAATGGATGACCAAATCGTACAACTATTAGAAAAAGTAGGTTTAGAGAAGAAGTATTAAAACAAGAGTTAAACTCCTTACAAGAAAAGCTTTCTAAAGCGCTAAGCAAAAGCAAGAACTTCAAGAAAATGTTAAAATGCTTAAGCAAGAATTCGATGCTAAGGAATCAAAACTTTTGAATGATTTTCTAATCTAAAACCTTGAAAAACAAGCTTGAAAATAAGTTATGCGTACAAGGAAATACCATTGAATGCTCACTTAATCACTAAGCATAGAGTCTTAGCGATAAGCATAGCATTCCCTTGTTGAGGAACCAAATCCAGAGGTCATTAAAAGGCTAGAAATGCTCATAAGGTTCTTTATGATGGCAATGAAATCCTTAAACCTAGGCGAAACCTAGTTGCGTTGAGTGCTTGAGGAAGATAAGAAATCGGATGAAGTCACTAGGAAAAGATGAACAAGAAATTAGATGATCCTAAATGTAAAGAAGAAAATAAAGATCACACCCCATGATTACAAGAAGGAAAATTGGATTTCCTTGAACATGTTTAAGCCTCGAGACATTGTTAACACCCGAACAAGTGTTACGGAAAAAGGATTTAGATAAGCAAAAGCGAGAGAATCTTGTTGTATGAACCCTCCCTTTAGGAAAATGCCTTTTGTGTATCCTCCAAATACACCAATGCATTTAGTACCTAGGACTATTGCCACTAAAAGCAAGACCTTAATCGGTCAATATGTTATTTTTCAACTATTTGTTGATTTTGAGAAAACTTGTGAAAAGGATCACACCTTGGTATAGCGAAGGGAAAGGGGTTTGAGCAAACAAAAGAATGTTATTTAGCGAAGTCATGCCTTTCTTTAAACAACTAAAAGATCGGTTTGAAAGTCTTAAAAAGGAATGAACTTAGACATTAAAGAAATGGAAAAGGAGTTTGATGCAATGATTGTTGAGGTTAGTGACTATGGCGTGCACTAAAATATAATGAGATTGAGAGGAAGAACTTGCATACATTAAATGAGACTCTTATTCTTGAATGTGTTGCTCAAGATGTGTTTTCTTTGCTACAAATTGTTCTATTAATGCTTCCCAATTTCATGAATTATCATTGCACGAAAGTCTCCCATGATCGTGTCATTGAGCTTGAAAAGACTAATTCTAAACTAAATGAGAAAATTGAGCTGGATGATCACGACAATTTGGTTAAACATTTTTCTAAACTAGAGTTGAGCATTTTAATTTACAACTAAAATATCAACATCTTAAAGAAAATGTCAAAACTTCAAATATCAAGACATCCTCGGATGCTCGAGTTTGATGCGAGTTTTCAAATTAACAAGCGTGATGAGCAGATTCAAGCTCATTGCAACACGATCGAGAAAGTTGAAAGCCCAAATCTCTCAATTAAAGGGTCAAAAGAACAATATGACGGGCTCCCAAATGCCTCCTCCTTTAGATTCTCGAATTCTCAAGCGTTTCATCTTCAAAACTTAGTAAATGCATTACAAAGGAAAGCGAAAGTTTTCTAGAAGAAAATGAAAAGATTAAGCGTCATTTCAATGAGTTATTTGAATCAATAAAGGTCACTCGTAACAAAATAACGAACAAATAGCTTCATTGCAAAAGGAAATTGAGAATCGAAGAGTCGGGTAAAAGGGAAAATGCCAATGACCAATGGGAGAATGGTGTATCAAAGGTTCACTCTTGTAATAAATATGCTTTATGCGTGAAATATGTCCCCCTCATCTCGGGAATAACAAACTTGCTATTCAAACATATTTCTCATCCCTTAAGGATTGTCTAGAATGTCTCGTGAGATTGTTGAAGAAGATAAGTTAGAGAAACCACTTGACAATGCAATTGGGCATGCATGTTTATATGCCAAACGATCTCAAGAAATTCTAGAATGCTTAATCACAATATGCCCTAAGTCCTTAGGTGAGAGAGTTAATCCTTTGATTCCGTGTTCGATGCCTAGTGCCAAGTATAATATCCATTCGATGCCCGATGTTTTGAATGTGAACCTTAGTGTGCCTTCAAGTAGTTGATTCGGATCTGTTAAAGCTAAGAAAGCGAACTCTTGTGTGCCTTCTAGAATTACAAATCCGGCACTTCTAGTGTTAAGAAAGTGAACCTTAGTGTGCTGCATGTAGTTCGGATCGGCACATCTAAGCAGGAGAAGCAAAAGTAGCAAAACCAACTAATGTTCCCATTCCTCTACGAGAGTGTCGGTGACATTAAAGCAAGCGGTCAAAGTCTCAAGACAATACAAGGAATGCGGGACCTCGCAAGCTAAGAATGTGCATTGGAAGAGAGTAGAAGACCAACCTAGGAACCTTAAGTTTGAGCGAATAAAGCGAATCGTGTTGATTCTAGTATTAGCCATAGGCGTCTTGTAATTAATTGAATTCGATACTATTTGCAAACCTTGTAATGATGTCTGCTTGAATTACATTTCTTATCATGAATGTGGTGTGAATGTCTTGTCTAATCTTGTCAAATCCCAATTAACTCTGTTAATGCAAAATATCATGCTAAGAAGGCAAAAAGGCAAAAGCGAAAGAAAGTTAGAAAAGCAGTGGAAGCCCGGGAAGAACATTTAGTAAGATAGGTTATCAATGGATACCGGTTGGCCATAAGGTTAATCGAGACAATGCCCACTAGAAAATGGATGCCTCTTGGTAGAACTATTCCCTAAGAAGTGAACATACTTTAAATAGGGCAAATCTGGACACTAATCTTGCATCTATTCATAATAACTCCATTGATTCAATTTGTAATATGAATGCTTCTATTTACGATGTGGGTGTTCCAACCATTGTTACTAACCAAATGGAACCCATTCTTGCATGGGGATCCCAATTATCGATTATCCATTCTTATGCGTGTTCAGCTGCGGATCGTTCAAATCGTTACGTGGTACACGGACTCATTTGTTCCAAGCATATATTTGGCGACGGTCGCGGCTCATGAACCGTGAGCAAATTCATCGAGACGATTAGATTCGGGAATGATCATTTCGGTGCAATTATGGGTTATGGAGATTATGTTGTTGGCAAAAGTGTTATCTCGGGGTATATTATGTAGAAGGTCTTGGTCATAACTTGTTCTCTGTTGGTCAATTCTGCGATTACGATCTAGAAGTAGCCTTGAAAACATACTTGTTTCGTTAGAGAACTTGATGGTAAGGAACTTTTAAGAGGTTCACGTGGTTCAAATCTATACACCATCTCTATCGAAGATATGATGAAGTCTTCTCAATTTGCTTATTGTCAAAGGCTTCTAAAACAAAGTCATGGTTATGGCATCGTCGTCTCAATCACTTGAACTTGGCACCATCAATGATCTCTCGAGAAAGGACTTAGTTGTAGGTTTACCTAGACTTAAGTATGAAAAGGATCATCTTTGTTCGACATGTCAATTGGGTAAAAGCATGAAGTATGCCCATAAACCCAAACCTACTAACTCATCACGAAGTTCTTCATACAATTCATATGGACTTATGTGGACCAATGAGAGTCTGAGAATATCTTTGGGAAGAAATATGTGTTAGTTGTGGTTGATGATTACTCTAGATTCACACAGGTCAAGTTCTTAAGGACAAAGGATGAAACTCGGATATCATCATCAAACTCATCAAGCATTGCGAGTTCGTCTTAACAAAGCGGTCGAGAATTATCCGAGCAGACAATGGGCGGGTTTGTTAACAAACAACTTAGTGAATTTTATGAAAGTATTGGAATCGACCATCAAAGAAGTGTTCCTCGAACTCCTCAGCGAGCGGTGTAGTTGAAAAGCGAAATCGAACTCTTGTGGAAGCCGCTAGAACAATCTTGATTTACTCAAAGGTTCCAATGTTTCTACGGGGTGAAGCTATTGCCCTTTGCATGCTACACAAAATCGATCCACGATTCACCTTGTTCATGGAAAAACTCCATATGAACTTGTCACATGAGAAAACCTAATCTCTCATTCCTTCGTGTGTTTGGTGCATTGTGTTATCCAACTAATGAGGTCAAGACTTAGGCAAACTTAGAGCTAAAGCGAGACATTGGAGTATTTGTAGGTTATGCATCAAACAAAAAGGATACGAATCTACAACAAAAGAACCCGAAATATCATGGAAACAATTCACGTCACGTTTGATGGTGACCGGTCAAATGGCTCTGGACAATCGATTCGGGACCCGCACTTCAAAGCAGTCCCATTGGTTCATCCCTTGTACCTAATTCTTCTCCAATGACTCCATATGTACCTCCATCGAAGATGATTTAAAGAAATTGTTTGATCCTATGTTTGATGAACTTTATGAGCCAAGTACTAATGAGGTGTCGATTCCTACAACAGAGGCTGCTCATATTCACGTGAATGAAGTCAATCCTTGATCTCAATATCATTAAGTCAAGAAGCGCTGCTGCTTGATCCTTGATCTCATCAACAAATCATCATTCTTCAAATGTACATCATGGGCATTTACGGCATCAATGATGAAGTTAATCCCTTTGCTACTCACGAAGATGCTCCATTTGAAAACATATTTGCTCTGAATCTTCATCGAACCATCTTCTTGAGGAGACATCGACTGCTGCTACTTGGTCCCTCAACAACTACCACATGAACACCTCGGAAAATGGACTCACGATCATCCATTAGACAACATCATTGGAAATCCTCTCGTCCGGTATCCACACGGAAACAACTTGCAACCGATGCCTTATGGTGCTTCTTCAACTCCGTACTCTCTAAGATCGAACCAAAGATGTTAAAACCGCCATGAATGAAGATAGTTGGTTCAATGCCATGCAAGAAGAAATTCATGAGTTTGATCGACTTGATGTATGGGAGTTAGTACTGCTCAGTTGTGCTATGATTATTGCTCTAAAATGGATCTTCAAAGTGAAACTTGATGAGCATGGTGATGTGTTGAAGAACAAGGCTCGATTAGTTGCTAAAGGATACCGTCAAGAGGAGGTATTGACTTTGAAGAATCTTTTGCTCTGTTGCTCGAATCGAGGCAATCGAATCTTTTGGCTAATCTTGCTAGTAAGAACATGGTAGTCTATCGGATGGATGTAAAGGCGGCATTTACGAGCGGAGATCTTAAAGAAGTCGTCTCGTCGACCAACTGAAGGATTTGTGAATCAAGAGCATCCTACTCACGTTTATCGTTTGAAGAAGGCTCTTTACGGTTTAAAGCAAGCTCAAGGGCATGGTATGATACACTATCAAAGTTTCTTCTATCTACGGATTTAGCAAAGGGCGATTGATCCAACATTGTTCACCGGAAGTCGGGCAAACATTTAATTCATGTTCAAATTTATGTTGATGATATCATCTTTGCCTCGTGACCCCAATGAGTGTGACCGTTTTCAAATGAAATGAGTTCAAAATTTCAAATGTCAATGATGGGACAAATGTCATTTTCTTGGGATTACAAATTTCACAAAGTCCGGAGGCATTTTCATAAATCAATCTAAATATGCAGTTGAGATCTTAAAGAAATTTGGATTTGATTCAAGTGACCTGTTGACACTCCATGATTGATCGAACCAAACTAGATGAGGACCACTCGGGGATCATGATTGACCAAGCGAAATATCGTAGTATGATTGGATCACGATGTACCTCTTGCTAGTAGACCAGACATCTTGTTCATTTGTTTGCATGTGTGCTAGATACCGAGCTAAGCCTACTAAAAGCACCTTGAAGCGGTTAAGCGGGTCTTCGGTATCTCAAGGAACCATCAATATGGGACTTTGGTACCGAAGGACACCGGTATGTCACTAACGACCTATCACGGATCTTGATCATGCGGGATGTCAAGATACTCGTCGAAATGCGTGCGGAGGTGCTCGGTTTTGGGTGATAAGCTTGTGGTGGTCTTCAAAAAGCAAATGAGTACTTCTATTTCCTCTCTGAGGTGAATACATAGCCATGTCATCTTGTTGTGCTCAAATCCTTTGGATGAGATCTCGATTATCGACTATGGCTTTGTATTCAACAAAATCCTACATCTTGTGATAATAAAAGTGCTATTGCTCTTTCATGCAATAACGTTCAACACTCAAGAGCTAAGCATATCGACATTCGACATCATTTCATCGGGGAACAAGTGGAAAAGGTGTGGTGGAACTCTATTTTGTGAGGTGCGAATACCGGTTAGCGACATCTTCACCAAAGCTCTTCCAAGAGAGCGTTTTGAGTTTATTCTTCCACGACTTGGCTTGAAAAGCCTTCAACGAAACACTCAAGCGTCTTGAGGAGGAAGGCGAGGAGTAAAGGTTATCTTCATCTATCTCTTGTATATATCTATTCGAAAAACAAAATACAAAATTATAAAACCTTCAAAATCAAATAGAAAAATATAAAACCTTCAAAATCCATAAAAATATAAAAATTGAAAAAATTTGAAAAATCTTCAAAAATATTGTCAATTTGTCATGTTTTTCTCGATTCGATAATATCTACGGTCTTTGTCTTTGTCATTCAAAGAATGACACGGGACTTTAGATATTGTTCGAAATTTTAAAAAAAAAAAAAAAAAAAAAAAAAAAAATATTTTTGGGAGAAAGAGAAAAATGGTTTATTGTCATTTCGAGCGATAACCGCTTTTCAAAGAAAAAACGAGCCATACTTTATCATGTTTTCAAAATTCCATGCTCGATTCTATAAACATTTATCTGCTTTGAAAACTAAGCGCTTTGAAAAATAACTCGGACTCTATTTTTGATAATCATCGGACTTATTTGTCAAAATATCTATCTCTCAATCAACAACCTATGTCATTGATTGAGGGAGAATGATTTCAATTAAATTAAAAGTTATTTGTCATTCAATTGTTTTCAAAAGATATTCATGCATGTTTTATCAATGGAGTTTAAAGTCTTAAAATCCGATCCTTATCGATTAAAACGCTTTCATAATCAAGTCACAATTCTCCTTAAAAGCTTTCAAAATCAATTTAAATCTATAAGAGATCACAAATCTCAAATGATTTGATAATTGTGATCGGGGAGAATGTGTGATTTAAATTGGTTTAAGCGATAATTCGGTAAATGGTTTTATAAGGATGTACAAGCTCTCCTTCCCACATGTGACAAACGATTTCAAATTTTCCATGCACATGTTGAGGGAGCATCTATCTTAAACCTATGATTTGAAGCGTGATCACTTATCTCAATGTGCGGGTTCCTCTAGTATGTGCAAAACTCTTTTCAAATCTCGAGGCACATATTGAGGGAGCAAAATTATGAAAACCTCATCCTTCCCAAAATGCTTTATCTACTTGATTTGATCGGGAAGTGAGGTTGATATCTTTTAGAAAATGGTAATCAAAAAGTTAATTCTTCCTCTTGCCTCCGTGTGCAAAGCGATTTCAAACATTTGATGCACATGTTGAGGGAGCACTTGTTCTAAAAATATCAAAAACAATTCGGTACAAAATGTTTTGATAATATATCACAAGTATCGGATTGATTTTCAAATGGTTTTCAATTGGTTCAAATGGCGGATGAACAATACCAAATAGACCGACCAAATTTACTTTATATGCGGTGATATAAGGATGATAAGGTTAGGTATTTGTTCCCATGATCCGCCGAGCCGGAGGGATCTACCGAGGACAATCCACTAGTTAGTGTAGAAGTCCTTAGGTATGATGATAAAAGGAGAAAAATGAGATATGGGAAGAGTGCGGATGAGGCAGAGCTAGTCTTGGAATAAACCCAACAAGGTTCTTGCTATGAAGTCTCGGTAAGCTTGAAGGGTTGAAGAATGAAAAAGAATTGAATGAGAAAGGGTGAAAAGAAATAGCCCTCCATTTATTCAACCATAGGGCGAAACCGGGTTCAATTCATATACTCTTGATGGTAACATTGGTATTGAAGACAAGGCGTCATGGACCCGGTGGCGCTTGCACTACAACTTCCCAAACCACTCAAGTTCCTCTTAAAGGGCTTGTTTCATTCTCACGGGAACCTACATAATCTATCGACTTTCTCTTAGAGATTGTTGATATTGAAGAAGAGACCCCTCTCCTAGTCTCCGACACGGGAACCAAATATGCACATATTGAGTCTAGAGCCACGAGATCATCAATAAATCTCATTAGGACACTTTCATTGAAGACTCTCTGTTTCACACAATGTGGAAAGAGATTTTATCTTGAGTCCTCGCATTATCCTTGTGGTATTGCGGAACATCGAGTGATATGCAAACATATTCACAATGAAGATGGAAAGCCTTACGGAGCCAACATCAAACAAGCTCACGGTGGGTGGCATGTGAGATCTATCAAATAGATCAACCATGTGACAATGAGCAGAAACAATGGGCGATTCAATCTTTTGAATCAATCACGGTTCGAGTTATGGATTGAGCGGATACCTTTGAAAAACCGGTCTTTGTGCTTAAAACTCTTTTCTTTAGCAAATCGACCGTGTGCGGATATTTCAAATCAAAGGTGTTTTATGATTGATAATTGATGTTCATTAAAACCTTCGTTGTATTGCAAAAACAATTTCTATTGAGCAATACGATTGTTTTCAAATATCTTTTCATCAATCGGTGAATTTCTATTATTTGGTTCACTCACTCCGTGTTGTCTTCTTTGAGGCGTTCGGTTTGAGAACGACTAAGCATTGCGAAACCCATCAAGGAAATTCTTGAATTATACGATCACGAGCGGTACTTGTCTTGATCAGCGGGGAACCGTGGGCGTGTACCTCAATTCAGCGAAAGTGATCAAAGACACTTTCGTGCGATTTATTGCTAGCTGTTGTATGCGGTACACCCGGCGTTTGCGGTGATCGAATGAAGCGGTCAATCCATAGCCGCATGCTCATTTATCACATTCATCTCAAAAGAAATCATGATTAGTGCATCAATGACTCGATATTTTCACTCCATGCTTACGCTTCTGCTGCGCCAATATCATGAATCAGCGAAAGCTTCCGCTACTCGATGAGAAGATATCATGATCCGAATGTGAGCATGTCGGTCCGAAAGTCACAACATCACATAATACCAACACCACAATGGATGTCTCGAGATTTTTGTTGGTGATGATCTCAAAGGCGGCTTAAAATTATTATCACGTGGATCGATAAAGACCTCCACTTGGATTAACCAAACATGCAATGAGTGGAATCAATGACTACGAGCTTGAACAAAGTACTACATCAAGAATGCAAGAACAATTGTTAATGTAATATCTGTTTGTATTCAATGTAATTTTAGTATATGTTTGAGGTGACCTCCTTAGGGAGATTGTTAGGAATTAGAAATTCCGGTATTAAAAGTCGGTCACCTCAAGTATATGTAATCGTTAGAAAGCTCGTAGTCGTAGTTCATTTAAGTTAAGTAGTATTTAGTTTAGTAACACCGTGGAGGACAGACGGGTCTTTACCAGCTGTATGCACGATCCATGACCCGTTGTGTGGCGTTTTATTGTAAGACTATAAATACTCTCTACCTTCCAAGGTAGAGTTGGAGCTCATAATAAAATTTTCTTTCTCTCACTAAAGTTCCCTAAACCTCTAACTTTCTCTCTAGAACTCACCTTTATCGCCCACTTTGTGTTATGGTTTGATGTGTATGTGAAATCAATATCCTACAATCGAGGAGTGGGACTTGCTAAAAATGAATTTAGATCAAAACCACTCAACAACGATATAAAGCACCTTTTGCCAAACGCCCCTTTCCTAAGAGCAACCACAACATACAACCCAACTACCAACACAATGGTTGGAATCAAAACTTCCCTAGACCATATCAAACTCCAGATTACATGTCATGAAACTCTTACCCATCGTTTCCATACATGAATCAAATAAATGGTATGTTTAACCCAAACGGACCCATGAGATATTGGGGACCAAATGCTTGAGTCATTTACTTCTTAGGTATGCTTGAAAGTTGGATTGGAACCTGATGAGTGGATAAAAGATAGTGGATTCTCACGGCATATAACGGGCAACAAAAGTCTCTTCTCATCATACCAAGAGTATGACGGAGGTAATGTCACTTTTGGTAGTAATCTCAAAAGCAAAATCATTGGCAAAGGTACGATCGCTCATAACTCCCTAACTATTGAAAATGTTGCTCATGTGGATAGGTTAGGATTTAATCTACTTAGTATTAGCCAACTATGTGATAAAAAGTATAAAGTACTATTTGATGAAAATGGTAGTAAAATACTAAAGATGGTATCACCATAGCTAAAGGAGTTAGGAAAAATAACATATCGTCATGAAAATAGATAAAACATATAATGACAAACTTTGCTAACAACATTAGGCGATAGCTCATCTCTTTGGCATAGGCGCTTAGGTCACGCTAATATGAGACTTATACAAAACCTATCTTCAAAAGAGTTAGTTAGGAATTTGCCAAAACTAAAATATGACCAACACTTTTGCGACGCTTGCAAAATTGGTAAACAAACCCATAGTAGTCACAAATCTAAAATATGGTATCCACATCTAAGTGTCTAGAATTATTACATATGGACTTTTTGGACCATCCGCTATAAGAAGCTACGGAGGCAACTTATACACTTTGGTCATAGTAGATGATTACTCGAGGTTTAGTTGGGCGTTGTTTTTGAAAACCAAAAATGAAGCTTTTGATAAATTTGAAATTCTTAGCAAGAAAATTCAAAACCAACTAGGTGTCAAAATTGTGTCGATCCGAGCGGATCATGGTCGTAATTTGACAACGAAACTCATTTGGAAACTTTGTGATACAAATGGTATAACACATAACTTTTCCGCTCCACGAATACCTCAATCAAATGGAGTAGTAGAAGCGTAAAAATAGAACAATTCAAGAAATGAGTAGAATAATGCTTAATGAACAAAACATTCCTCAAAAGTTTTGGTATAACGCAATTGACACTTCTACATATATTTTGAATAGAGTCTTAATCGTCCTTTCTTAAACAAAACACCATATGAGCTTTATAAAGGTAAAAGCCAACGTTAGGATATTTTAGGGTCTTTGGTTGTAAATGCTTTATTCTTAATACTAAGGATTATCTCACCAAGTTTGACCCAAAGTCTTATGAAGGTCTATTTCTTGGTTATTCTCAAACTAGTAAAGCTTATATTGTCCTAAACAAAGAAACAATGATAGTCGAGGAATCGTTGAACATAACATTCGACGAAAGTCCACCTCCTCTAAGACATCACCTTTGGTAGATGATGACTTAGTTGAAAGTCAAATAATAGAAAGTCAAATTAATGATAACAAGGAAGATGAACCATTAAATAAAATTATAAACATCAAAGAATCTAAAAGTCATCCTTTAGAAAAGTCATAGGACAACTTAATCAAAGAACCTTAAGGTCACAAGCCCAAAAGCAAAGTAATTATTTTGTTTTGTATCCACCATTGAACCGAAAAACATAAATGAAGCAATAAAAGATGAATCATGGGTAATTGCCATGCAAGAAGAATTAAACCAATTCGTTAGAAATGATGTTTGGAAATTAGTTCCAAAACCTAAAGATCAAACCATAATTGGAAGGAAATGGGTTTTTCGAAATAAAATGGATGAAAATGGTATAGTATCTAGAAACAAAGCTAGGCTTGTTGCACAAGGCTATAATCAACAAGAAGGTATTGATTATGATGAAACTTATGCTTGGTAGCTAGACTCGAATCTATTAGAATATTACTGCAGCCTATGCATGTGCTTATGACTTTAAATTATTTCAAATGGATGTTAAAAGTGCTTTTCTTAATGGGTTTATTAACGAAGAAGTGTATGTTGCTCAACCTCCCGGTTTCACCGACTTTGAGAAACCACATCATGTCTTCAAACTCAAGAAAGCATTGTATGGTCTTAAGCAAGCACCAAAAGCTTAGTACGACCGACTTAAGACTTTTCTTATTGATAACAAATACTCTATGGGATTAGTAGATAATACTCTTTTACCAAGAAAATGAATCACATATTATCATTGTTCAAATATCGTTGATGACATTATATTCGGATCAACTTGTCAAGAACTATGTGATGATTTCTCTAAAATCATGCATGACGAGTTTGAAATGAGTATGATGGGTGAGTTAAACTTCTTTCTAGGACTCAAAATTAAACAACTAGAAGATGGCATTTTCTTTAACCAATCTAAATATATAAAAGACATGCTTAAGAAATTTGGTCTTGAAGATTCCAAACCAACTAAAACACCCATGTCTTCGGACACTAAACTCACCAAGGACGAAGAAGGTGAATCCGTAGATAACACTAAATATAGAGGAATGCTTGGTAGCCTACTCTATCTTATGGCTAGTAGACCCGACATTATGTTTAGTGTTTGTCTATGTGCTCGCTTTCAAAATAACCCAAAGGCATCACACTTAGAAGCCTTAAAAAGGATTTTTAGATACATTAAGGGAACAACGTGTTTAGGATTATGGTATCCCAAAGGAACGGGTGTAGAAACCATAGTGTATGCCGACTCGGATCATGCCGGTGACTATGTCGATAGAAAAAGTACAAGTGGTATTTGCACTTTTGTTGGACATTGTCTTACCTCATGGTTTGCAAAGAAGCAAACGGCCTTAGCCATCTCAACTCTCAAGCCGAGTACGTCTTAGCCAGAAAAAGCATGTCAACAAGCTCTTTGGATGAAGCAAGCTCTGCGAGATTACTAATTCATCTCAACGACATTGTGATACTGCGACAACAAAGGAGCCATCGATCTCGCAAGAATCCCGTTCAACATGCTCGTACAAAGCATATTGAAATCCGCCATCACTTTCTTCGCGACAATGTTCAAAAGGAAACATTTCAATCGAGAAAGTATCCTCCGAGAACAACATTGCCGACATCTTAACTAAGCCTCTTAGCGAGAACCTTTTAATCTTCTTAGACTTGGTTTAGGTTAATGGAACCAAACATGTAGGATAAACATAGCCTAAAACATTAGAATAGTCAAAACAAAACAATTTTGTCTTGTACACCATTGTCATACAAGACCAAACGACAACACAGACGGAACCAAATATTTGGTGCCATACGTCCGTGGTGTCTCTGAACAAAAGCGCTATATACAAAACACCCTCTTCCTCACAACCCACTTTACCAAAACGTGTAAAACTTAAACCAAGCTCATTATTGACACATTCCCACTCACTAATCACTGAAGATAACATCATTGTAAGTATCCTAACTACATTTTATCTCTTAATTCTGAGTCTAGGATTCTTATTTATGCACAAAACTATCACAAATCATTACATGGGGTTTTATGTATGCTTTTATACTAAATATGAATTCAATTGGCAAAATGCATAACTAGTCATTGAAATTAGGTACTACATTATCATATTGCATAAACAAATCATGCTTCCCACTAATTGATAGATAATGAATATAAGGCCTTATTCAAACAACCAAACACCCCATGTCAAAAGTTTTGAAAAGCTTCTCACTTGTAGGAAAACAATTTTTCATTGCTAATACAAATAGAAACTTTAAATATTCATCACTTGCATGCTCTTGAATACTAAAGGTATTGTATAACTAATATGCATTCCCGGGTATATTCAAATGAAGCCACAATGAATTAGAGCATTTGGGTTATCTCATGGTATTTGCCAAACACCCCACTAAAACCATTTTGTGCATAAAATGAGTCGAGATAACGCAACTCAAATTGTTTTCATATAAGCACACTAGAACCAAATACGTTAAAATTCATTCTCACTTTTAACATATTAATTCTTGTCCTTAGGAATAACCATGGTAGCCGCAAGATTCTATGATCACAAAGACACCCTTAACTACATTCCCAAACACCACAAAACCAAAGGACTTACCAAGGAACAAGTAGAAATATTTAAGGGTCTAGAATCAAGGTATTTCCATGAGGGTAGAACCATTCACTCATCCTTCCTTGAACATACCAATCTTCGTGAAGAACTAGCCGCCATTAAATTCGATTGTCTTCTTGACATCGATGAACCAATTGTCCTAGGTTTGTGTTAGAATTCTATGCTAGTGTGACCGGCTTTAGTGATGAAGGCGATGATGAATTTTGTCTTAGGTTTAGAATCAATCAAAGCGAATACACCATCACCTTAGGCAACTTTGCTCAGTACTAGGAATTCCAACCGAGGAACTTGTGTCTACGGATAAGTGGTCACTCACGGCTCTTGATGCAATCAATGACCGCTCTCTTCCCTACCAAACCCGTTTGGCCGATAAGGATGCCATCCGTGAACACCTTTTTAACCCAAAAAGTGATACAACCCGAGTTACCCGAAAGGGAAAGGAGGTAAACCGAGATCCATATGGAATGGAGCTAAATGAACTTAAGCCCGAATTTAAGAAATGGGAGGAGCTACTTAGAGCCAACGTCATTAGCACCATAGGAAATAGGGATCACATAAACGCTTGCCTTTGTCACATGCTCTACAACTTGTCCACCCGACAACCATTCAACTTAGCCTACTACATAGCTAGGAGAATGATTGATATTCCAACTCAAGGATCGGTTGCTCTTCTATACGGGATGCTTCTCACCCGTCTCTATAGAAACTTCGCACCAATTCCACCAACCCCAAAGGGATGCACCTTCACTATGAACTCATCCTCACATCTTTGTACCTTTGAGTGATGAGCGAGTTGCTAAGACAAAAGGCAAGAGAGCAAAACCTCCAACTCCATCATCATCATCATCGAATAGCTCAGGATGGTCTTCCTAGCTCTCGTCTCCCACCTCATGAGAATTATCGTCTCTTCCCGAGATTGAAAATGAATCGGTAATTCAAGCAAACTAAGGGAATGTTCAAGTGCCTTGGTAGGATGATGAACAAGATTTACAAGAAATTGGACAAATGAGGGTACTTTAAGGGTGTTTGGAACAATGCATTATCGCTAATGTTTGACACAATTTAGTTGCTTTTATTATGTAGGATGATAATATAACTTGAAACAATGTCGTATGCTAACAATCTTATGCAGGGGGATAGCACAAGTATGCGATCAAATTTTGCCCATTTTCACTATAACGTGAAAATCACTAGGCCTTGCTCAAAATACATGCTCCACTATGTTTATACATGTGTTATTTGCTTTTTCTAACTAGAAATGTTTAGTGTAACAACTTTTGAGAAAAATTTCGGGTTTTGAAATGTCACAAACACCTAAAAACGTGCTCATCCATTTTACGCACTTCACGGATCGACGGCACCATAAATTTGGTACCATCCGTTATGTAAATTAGTACCGCCGTGCACATGCAGTGGACAGACGACACCCTTTTTAGGGTTCCGACCATGTATGATTTTGGTGCGTGGATCCTCGGGTAATTTTAAATTCGACTCTTCGTGATTCCAAATTACCATCCATCACTTATAAATCAATCTTAACTAGTGTATACTCTTATTAGAACTAGTATAATTCACCTAGGTATATAAGAAATCCATTTCCCAACAAAATTAAAAAATTTGAAAAATCCACCCAAGGAGCCCTTTTGCATAAAGGAAGGAACCAAATTTTTGGTACCTTCAAATCGGTGGGTGATCTGATTGTTAGGAAATTCCACTCATTATAACACATTTATTGCAAATCTTTTCTTCTTCACTCCATCTCCCTTGTATGGATTGACTTGGGTGATATGACTAGCATTCAACCCACTTCCAAATCATTAGGAACCTCATCTCTTCAATGGTTTAACATCAAATCAAACACATTTCTCCATAATTTTCACTTACATAAATTGAGAGGTTTTACCATGATCATCCTCACACCTTCTTCATTCTTACTATCATCTAGCAAAGAAAAACCCAAGTCAAAAATGACAAAATCATCTCCAAAACCTTGCAAGAAGACCGCTAGAATTAGCGTAAGGCCTTGTTGCTTCGTTAACCTTAGCTCCTCATCCGAGTCTTCTCCACTCACAATCTCATCTCCAATCCGAGATGACACAAACCTTACCTTGGCTACACCTACTCAATCACACATTGTGATCACCACTCCACCACCTACAAAACACTAACTTCACCTCCACCGCACCCATCCAAACATCCAAAACACCTCACCACCTTCACCACCAAGGTCTCCTACTCTCATGCCTATGGAGTTATTCTCCACTCCACCAACTTCACCAAATCCTTTATTGGAGGACTTGGATGACTTGCCTCCTAGGCCAAATCATCCACCACCATTGCCATCCTTTGGCACAATTGAGCAAATAGCTCATGAATCACCAAGGTCATCTTTTGACCCCAAACGCCCATTAGGGCCAAAACCTCTTCTCTTCCACCCATTTACAAAGACATTCATGGTCCTTTGTATGGGATCATCCATCCCAACATCAATGTCCCTCATCTTGAGGACATTGAGGAGTGCATGTGGGATGTCAATCCCACTAGAGAGGAGATTCAGCGGAACTCCACAACCTCCACCAATTCAAAGGCATGGTGGATTCTCACTTAAGTGAGACTATGCAAATGCAAAATGCTTTGCTTGCCTCCATCATGACCACCCCAAACATTCCCAACACCACCAACACATCTACCATACCACCACCACAACCTTCCCAAACATACTTCCCCTAGGCATGGTTGCTCAACTTAGAGCAAACGGCCCAAACCGTGGAAAGGACCCGGTTATGGTCCATGACTTCAAGAAGAAATGAGGTTCATCCTCGATCATATCCTTGAGCGTCTCAACGCTCTTTCTCATCCATCATCTAACTAGGATGGTCATAGATTAGCATTTCTAGTTCTTCTTTTCTTAGGATTATTTTCTTTTTCTTGTACTAAAACACATCATTGTGTTCCCATTTCATGATCTTTATTCATGAAAATTTTAACTAATGAATGGTGTTTTTATTATAGTGTTGGTGCTTTTACATAGTGTTTGGAAATGCTTGTGAATGATCATTATTACTAACATTTTTTTTGTAGCTTTATTTTCACAATCCATGTATCTTCCCATTAAGCACCCAATTTAGGGGAGCTTTGATCATGGGAGATAATGGCTCGTGCTCATTACATTCAAGATCGCCTCTTCTTTTGTTGAGACAAAAGGGGGAAAATATAGAACTTGATTATATTTTGACTTTTCTGAAAAAGTCAAACTGACATTGACTTTCTGAAAAAGCAAACAAGATACATCATTGATAATACTTGACTTTTATTAAAAAGTCAACTGCATACTTTGACTTTCTGAAAAAGTCAAACATCATACACTTGCATTATCACTCTCTTTTCAAGTTCTAAAACTAATATTTTTATAACTCTTGCACAAACTTTGTATCTTTTATAAAAATAAAATTTATATTTTGTCCTCAACAAAAAGGGGGAGATTGTTAATACAAATATCGTCATTAAATGTTATTTATATTTTTGATCTTTACCTAAGTTTTGTTAACGACAAAAGTAAATTTAATTTGTATAAAAGCTTAAAGCTTGTCAAGTTTAATAGATATTAAAACAAGCTTTTTCAAACAATACATTCATCATTCAAGCATTTACATTTATGATTAGTGACATCTTGATATTACTCTAATCATTATGTATGATAGTAGTTTTAGAATGTGTTAGGTTCTTAAAACCAAACACTACTTAATACTTGCATATTTCTAAAAATAGAAATACAACATATGACATCATGTGATGCATCATGGAAATCATTGGAAGATTTCATTAGATATTTTATGTGGATTTGTACTCTTCATATCTTGCACAATCTCACTTAGATAGAGTTGACTTTGGCAAGATTTGATATCTTAATTTTGTCGAGACCCGGCGGTACCAAATTGGTACAGGCGGAACCCTTTAAGGGTTCAGCGGTCCGTCAGACGCTCTATCCATTTTAGCTATAAATAGAAATGCCAAGCCAAGTAGTTTTCATCCCTTTCACTATACTCTCATACATATCTTCTCTAACCTTTCTAACTTAGTTTCATATCATATTAGTGATCTCTTTTGTAGCAAAGAAGATCAAGTCACATTCAAGCTTCAAACGAAGTTGGAAGTCTTGTTTGTTTAGTGTTGTATGATCTTGTGTTGATCCATACTTCATTGTTGTATTAAACCATCATAATCTTGTGAGTGTGAGTGGTTAGTATTTTAGTCCTCAAAATACATTGTGTGTGGGAGTAGTTGTACCCTTGGAAAGAACTCGACATCTAGCTTAGTGTCGGGAAATAGTGTGGCGAAGTGTAAAGGTTTTCTCCGCGGTGAAAGGAGCTTGTTGACTAGTGAAGTTAAACTCTCGAGTGTGAGACTCGGGGAGTGGAGTAGGGCAAGGAGAAAGAGTCCTTGTAGACCAAACCACTATAAACAACTTGTTGTGGTTTGATCATTTCTTTCCTTATTTACTCTTTACATATTGCTTGCATATTTCATTAACATATCAAAGATCAATATCAATTTATCTTTTCAATAAGTTTCAAAACAAAGTTTTTAATCGGTAAACTATTCAACCCCCCTTCTAGTTTTCTACACATCTGTCTGTGGATGATAAGCTGTGCTAAAATGGACATGAGTACCTAGATTCTCTTGAAATTTCTGCCAGAATCTAGAAGTAAATATGATATCTCTATCTGATACTATAGAGACTGGTACTCCATGTCGGGCCACTACTTCGCGAAGATACAACTCCGCGAGAGCTTCGAGGACATCGATTCCTTAATAGGAAGGAAAATCGCACTCTTTGTTAAACGATCTACAATCACCCATATAGCATCATCTTTGACGCGGTGTCTTGGGTAATTTCGTGATAAGATCCATAGTAATCCTTTCCCATTTCGACCACGTGAATCTCAAGAGGTTGTAGCTACTAGTAAGGTCGTTTCATGTTACTGCCTTAACTTGGAGACAAGTAAGACTTCGCTCGACATATTTTACAATGTCTCTTTTCATACACAGCCACCAATAATCTGGTTTAAGATTATAATACATCTTGGTGGCTTTGGGTGAATGGAATATTTTGACTTATGAGCCTCATCACAACAACTTTTGAGCTCTTTATCATTCGGTATCCATATTCTACCGAGGCGTGTTACGAGCCCTCGTGAGTCCACAACTAAGTTGTGCACCGACCCACGAGCCGCTCACGAATTTACATCGCCATTTTCCATGCTTGATCTTGAGCCGATTTAATATGCTCATAAAAGTGCGGGGTAATCACCATCAAGTGATTTGACCAATAAGGATTGGTGCCTTGTTTTACGGCTCAAGGCATCTGCTACAACGTTAGCTTTCCACGGATGATAAAGGATTTCACAATCATAGTCCTTGACTAGATCTAACCAACGTCGCCGCCTCATGTTGAGGTCACGCGATCAAAGAAGTATTTGAGGCTTTTTATGGTCGGTAAAGATCTTGATCTTTACACCGTAAAGTAATGCCTCCACGTTTTAAGGCAATGACTCACGCCACTAGCTCTAAATCATGAGTAGGATATTCTTCCTCATGTTTCTTAAGGCATCTAGAGGCATAGGCGATGACTCAACCTCTCTGCATAAGAACACAGCCGAGGCCATTAGAAGATGCATCACAATAAACTTCGAAATCATCATTACCTTCTAGCAATACTAAGACTGGAGCCCGACTTAACTTCCGTTTAAGAGTGCGGGCGACTTCGATCCTCATCCCACCAAAATTTACATTCTTGCGGGTGAGCTCGATGAAGCAAAGAAGCAATCTTTGCAAAATCTTGGATAAAGCGCGGTAGTAACCCGAGTCTAAGAAATGATCTAATTTTTGTGGGAGTTTGGGTCGCTCCCAATTCATGATGGCACCGATTTTAGTGGATCTACTTTAATGCCCTCACTATTTATGACATGCCCAAGAAATTGAACTTCTCGGAGCCAGAATTCACACTTCGAGAACTTAGCATAAAGCTTTTCTCGCCTTAACATATTGAGGACTTGGCGCAAGTGGGTTTCATGATTACTAGCTGATTTGGAATAAATGAGGATATAGTCAATAAACACAATAGTGACTTATCTAACATCGGACGACGGACCCGATTCATTAGGTCCATAAAAGTCTTTGGGGCATTCGTCAAACCAAATGGCATAGCGTAAACTCATAATGCCCATATCTAGTCCGGAAAATTTGTTTTGGGATATCTTCTTCCCGAATCTTTAGCGATGATATCCGGATCCGGGTCTATTTTGAAAAGAAACTTGCATACTGTGGTCGATCAAATAAATCATCTATCCTAGGAAGAGGATAACGATTCTCGATAGTAACTTTATTGAGCTCTCGGTAGTCGATGCATGCGCATACTACCATCCTTCTTTTCACAAAAGGCCGGGTGCTCCCACGGGAACTCTTGGGCGAATGAAACCCTTATCCAACAGTTCTTGTAAGCGCTTCATGAGTTCTGCATTTACGATGGGGCAAGTCCAGGGAGTTTTGGCAATAGGAGTACTCACGGAATAAGATCAATGTGGAACTCTACACATCTATCGGTGGCATACAGGGAGTTCCTCGGAAAGACATCGGAAATTCCGAACAATTGGAATATTATCAAGATTTGGAGCAGTTTATGAATATCGACAATATGAGCTAAATAGGCCTGACAGCCACGTGCCAAGTGTTTCTTGGCTCTAGCATAAGTACAAATAGCAAGGTTAGCCTTCTTATGCTCGCCATAGATAATTGTTTCTCCCCCACTTGGGGTTCTGAGTCGGACTAGCTTATGTTGGCATACAATGATGGCTTTATTCATACCGAGCCAGTCCATACCGATGACTACATCAAGCTCTCCCATAGGGATGGGAATTAGATCAATAAGATACTTATCATTATCGACTTCTATTTCGCATGATCGGAAGACATCGGTACACGTATCACTTTGTTATTAGCTACTTCCACATCTAGTGGTGGCTTAAGGCGACTAATCGAACAGAAAATCTCCTACTAAACCTTTCGGATACAAAAGATCTATCTCGCACGAATCAAATAGCACACAGTAGGTAATAGATTCACAAAGAAGGTACATGTCACAACGTCAGATGCTTCTTAGCTTCATCTCTGATCATCGATGAACACGGTGGTGGTCTATGTGGTCTTTGGACATAGGAAGGCTAGGGGCTCTGAAGGTCTAAGCCGATGGTGCCCTCGCTGTCTGTATTCCTCCTAGGCTCTTTTCGATGCGGAGGAGGAAGGGTCGACATTGGGACAAGACTCGATCGTGTGCTTTGGATCATAGCATTTCCTGCAAACTCGGCTGGTTTTGGACAATCTTTCTTGATTTGACCGAGCTCACCACGCCCTGTTTATAGCGAGTTTTGCTACCGCACGACATTCTCTGGGTGAAACCTTTTACAATTCGCACCTTTGTGGAAAGCTCCACCCCGTGCTAGGATAAGCCTCATTGCTTAACTTTCTTCTTAGAAGAAATAGCTGCTCCACCTTTCTTTTATGAGAATTTCTTCCTCCTTCTTTGTTTCTTGTTCTCGCTCTAAAGGTGCATTCATGGTGATCCATGTTTTTCCAATCCACGGTGAAATAAAGCAGCGGATATCTTTTGAAAGCATATCCACATAATGTTTCATAAGCAACCTTTAGTCATTAGTATATTCGGTGAAAATGTGCTCTATCAAGGAAGGTCATGGAGAATTCATGTCTTGACTCGTGGTCAGTGGGTACCAGAAGTCTCGTGAATCTTATTAAGTTCCGCCTCTCGGAGCAAAGTTCGAAAGAGTAATTCCTTGAACTCCTTCCAAGTCATACTCTAGCAATTTGGTCTTTTTATGCAAGGGTCCAATTCCACCATGTTTTAGCCCGATCGAAGGAGATTAATAGCAAAATTAACCCAACGTTCCTCGTGGAATTTTCTTGGAAAACGCCCCTTCAACATCCTGGATCCATCTGTGGCATTTAAAAGGATCTTGTTCTCCCAAGTAAATCGGGGGCTTGCAAGCTGCGAAGTCAGTATAAGTAACTTCCTTGGGTGGCGCGACTCGGCAGCTAGTTTCTGATCAAGTTCTGTTGTGATAGTCTGAGCTATGATCTCACTGAGACGTTCTGTATAAAATGGTATAGCTGCTTCCTGTGCCTTGGCTATCTCTTGAGATATTATATCTCTGATCTGTCTAGCCATAGCATCAGGAATAGGAGCATTATCATGCTCATCTGTTTCTGCTTGATCGGGGGAGGACTCCCGATCATCCTGTTCTGGTATGTCTACATGAGTCGGCCATTCAGAGTTGTTAGGAGGTATTTCAGCCATATCTACGCTGAAAGTTAAACATATTGCACGATAAGAGAACAATAAGAGTCACTGCAAGATTGATTCGTCTAATGTAGGCTTAGGGGTATGTGTATGGATTAAAACCACAATATCGATATCAAAAATAATCACGAAGATAGATTAAAAATTCCTTTAGGAAAAAGAATATTAAATCAAATCCGTGTGTGATCGTGATACGGATTAGTCAACCCGAATCGTTTCCAACGAGGCGTGAATTGCCAACGTCGTTTTTGTTTGGAATTTTAATGCTCGATGTTTTGATTTGTTGAATTTGATTTTATTAAAACTACGGGAATTGGGAAAGTAATTAAGGAATCTAATCTCGGAAATCCTAATTACGAGAATTAACTAAAGCGTAATAAGCGAAAGCGTAAATAAAATGCAACTACGTCTAATCTATATCCTAAAAATGACCTAAAATTTCTTTTACTCTAAAAATGCAATTTAAAACTATTTATGAATTAAAACTAATTTTTAGGATTTTCCGAATTTATTAGGATTAAAACTAATTTTAACTTTTAAAACTAATTTAAAATACTAAAAATTATGAAAATTAAAGGAAAAATATGAAAATATTTTTCAAAAATCTAAAATAACTAAAGAGAATTTTCAAAACTAATTTTGTATTTTTAAGATTATTTTCTATTTTCTCTAATTTAAAAACTATATAAAACTAATAAATGGCTAAAATTACAAAATAAGCTAGGAAAAATCTAGAAAATTTATTTTTTGCTTTTTGTATTTATTTTAATCTATGAAAATTGAAAATTTATTTTTTTGAATATTTTCTGATTTAATTGTAATAAAAGCTATTTAAAAAGTCTTAAAAACTGTTTTAAAATAGGAAAAATACTAAACAGTGATGAAAATTTATGAAAAATTCAGTAAAAGTCTAAAATATTATTCTAATTGTATGAAAAATATAAAAACTATGGCTTATGTGAAGGATTTAAAAGCTGTAGTGTAAAAGCTTATGAATAAGCTAGACAAAATAAGCTACAAGCTGTAGAAGAGCATCAATTAACTACAGAAGCTATATTATGCTAAAACTACTCTAAGGCAACTTATTACAACTAATTCTAACCTCTAATAAGCAATATACCAAGTTTTGATTCAAAATAACCACTAAGGCCAAACAGCCCTAACCTATCACCTTTAAGCTAATGTACCAGCTTATATAATAAGCCAAAAAGGAAAACAGATATTAGGCCTTCTAACTAACCAACCAAAGAGATAATATGCCAATTCTCAACCTAAAACAAGCTCAAATGAAGTTAATGCAAAGCCTACAAGAAGCCTGGTTCACACTCAATTAATGCTGAGTGTGAACAGGACAAATCAGAGCTTAAAGAACAGCTTAATTGGACCTTCTAAAGACTTACAAAAATTCACCAAAAATCAGATCTCAAAAGTTAACCAACTGAACTTGAAATTCCCAAAGTTTCAATGATTTTGACTCGAGCGAACACATGAAAATTCGCAAAGTTTGGTGAAAAAGCTTTTTTTCTTAACGACTTTTAACACGAAATGAGATTTTGACTAAAATGAATTTTGATTCACTTTAATGAACCGAGATTGAAATGAAATGATGAAATAAGACTAATGTAGGCTATATTACAACTATAGTTACCTAAATGCAAGATTAATTTATCCTTAAACTAACTGATGCATTAATATGAACCTATACCAAATGATTTTGACTTTTGCTTAGTACAAATGTAGAATAATGACTAAATTAACTCAAGTGGCCTTAATTGAGACTGAGCATGTAGATTTCAAGCACGAACCAAAGCTTAAACTCAAATAAACTAACTGATCCAAACACCCTTCCTTAAAATGATATTCAAACTGAACAAAGCAAATCAAAATTTCAAGTCACTACAATACTCAATATAACTACAACAGATTATACTAGACCTAATTCAAGCAAGTTCACAGCAATATCACTCTAACTAAAACAGAACTAATCAATGCACTTACTACTACTATATTAAACTAATAATGAGACGAGATTGAAACTTACAAAATATCCAAATTATTCATGACTTGCAAATTAACCAAATACCACTTATCCTAAGCGATATACACCCAATTCGGATCAATTATCAACCCGTATCCATAGCTCATTCAACAATTAAACCATTTAACTCCACAGTTGACTTTGTTGGTGATTTTGGCGTTTAGTGAATTTTGAGTTTGAACAAAAGTAAGCTCACAATAAGCTATCACAAGCTTATATGAACCTAATGAAACGAGTTTAGATTTAAGATGAACTTAAAGAGTTTTGAGATTATTTTTTATTTTCAATTATTTTTTCGATTTTTTTATTTTTTTATTTTTGAATTAATGAAGGATTAAGCTGAAAACAAGTTTAGAATAAGTAAATGCTTTAAACAATAAAAGTAATCAGATTAAAATCATACACAGCTTTAATAAAAAACTTAAGAACTAAAACTGAATTTTATTATTAACTTGAGAAAAGTGAATTACAAGAGCTGAAATGTAAAACTAAGTATAAAACTGAATACAAAATGATATTAAGCTACTGAAAATAAGAAGGAGAAAAAATGATCCAATTGTGAACGAATGGGGTCTTTAAATACTTGAGCTCAAGGTCTTGGAAGGATCTGGAAGTTGTATTTGTGCTTCTTTTGAGTCGTTTCAACCCTTAGATACGTTTCTAGTTGTTTCCAATCATTGTCAGCCTTTGGATCATGTGCTTCTTTAAAAACGTCACTTGGATTGCCAAGTGGCATCTTGACGTGTCGGGGAATGTCGAGCTTCTAGAACACTTAATGATTGGGTAATTATTGTGTGTAAAAGGGTAATTTGTTTTATTTTAACTTGGGTGAATTTAGGGTTCTAAGCTGGGAAATGGGAATTGGGGGTAAAATTGGCGCTCATTTGGTTTTTTATTATTCTTCGTTTTTGTTTGACCGGTTAAGTGGTGGGTTGACCGGGTATTTGGGTGGACCGGGTTAAGTGTTTTGACCGGGTATAAAGGGGAAGTGGGCTTGGATTATTTGGGCCTCAAAGTGTGCAATAATTTGGATTGGACTTTAGGATATAACATGAATCCATAAATCATTTAAGGGACCAAAGTTGTACAATCTGAATTTTCAGGGGCCAAAGGTGTAAATTCTGAAAATTGATCCAAGGGCTACACTTGACAATCTCCAATAATCCAAGAGCCATTCTTGCCATTTCTGAAACTTGAGGGGTATATTTTGCCTATTGCTCAAAGTTCAGGGATTGATTCTGACAATTCTTCAAATATGATCATATCTTCCAAAAATCATCCTCGGAGAATAAAATCTTCACAAATGCACAATTTTGACCTTCCGGCTCAGCTTTAGCTCTTTTAATCTCTCGTGCTCGGATTTTCGTCTGATTTGGTTATCTTTTACGTGTTTTAACATATCCATACCTGCACATGCATAAACTCAAGAAAACAACGAATATTAGCAATAAACGGCTCTTTCTTGGTTATTTTGGGTCTGATTTGTTAAAGAAATTATATGTGTTTTTGCACATATCAAAATACCTCAGACGAGACCATTGTCGTGTCCTCACGCAATGCAATCAACTCACGCTTCTAAAACCAAGGATTTCAATCTCTTTCTACTAAACCGATGAAGAAGTAGCAAAGATTCCTCAAAAGAGATTAAGAACCCTTAATTCTAAAAAAAACGCCCCGTTTACCTTTTTTATTCATATGTAGATATTAAGATTAAGCACATTCCAATTATGAGTGACGGTTTGTTAAACTTTCATGTCGATTAATAACTCCAACATTTTTCAAATGACACGTTAGGATCATGGAGTAGAAAACACAACACAGCGTGAAGTGACCATACGGATAGAATACATCGTCCCTGCTTTTTCACAAGTCCCCAAACTAAGCGTAAAATCGAAATCATTGTTAAATATGATTCTAGATGCTAACACTACCCATGGAAGTTACTTGTGTAATTACCTTTTGCTCCCATTTTCCTATTTTCCTCTAGATTTTTTTATTTTTGTGAGAAATGAATTTCTTCATGTTTCTCGTTTTGATAAGAATTAATCCGATAAAGATATGAAGCTAAGTCGCTAATTAGTTATCCATCTTCTCTCAAGAACCATTGTCTAAAAAATGAGGTCCACATCAAGGAATTTTTATTCACTTATATTTTTTACTTTTCCATTTTTTTTTTTTTTTTCATCATTTTTTTTTTTTTTTTTTTTTTTTTTTTTTTTTTTTTTTTGCACTTATACTTTTTACTTATATTAGCTATGAACTACGGAGCTCACGGGGTAATTCCAAGACTATAGGCTTCATGAAATGAGGATCGATGGGTTAGACCAAGACCTCACCCAATCCGGCTAAAGATCCAAGGTCCGATCTCGACACCATGACTCATAACTTTACTTATTACTTATTACTTATTTATTACGGATCCTTGATGTGTACACAATTTTTAAAACAAAGATTCTTTTAAGAAAATAAAGAACTAACTATTGCCAAAAACTCAACATCTCTAATTATTTATTAAACAGATATGGGGTGAAACAATTTTGTCACGCGTATAGTGGTAAAACTAATTTACAATACTAAAATTTATGAAAATTAAAAGGGAAAAATATGAAAATATTTTTCAAAAATCTAAAATAACTAAAGAGAATTTTCAAAACTAATTTTGTATTTTTCTGATTATTTTTCTATTTTCTACGAATTTAAAAACTATATAAAACTAATAAATGGCTAAAAATTACAAAATAAGCTAGGAAAAATCTAGAAAATTTATTTTTTTGCTTTTTGTATTTATTTTAATCTATGAAAATTGAAAGTTTATTTTTTTGAATATTTTCTGATTTAATTGTAATAAAAGCTATTTAAAGAGTCTTAAAAACTGTTTTAAAATAGGAAAAATACTAAACAGTGATGAAAAATTATGAAAAATTCAGTAAAAGTCTAAAATATTATTCTAATTGTATGAAAAATATAAAAACTATGGCTTATGTGAAGGATTTAAAAGCTGTAGTGTAAAAGCTTATGAATAAGCTAGACAAAATAAGCTACAAGCTGTAGAAGAGCATCAATTAACTACAGAAGCTATATTATGCTAAAACTACTCTAAGGCAACTTATTACAACTAATTCTAACCTCTAATAAGCAATCTACCAAGTTTTGATTCAAAATAACCACTAAGGCCAAACAAAATTTCTAACCTATCACCTTTAAGCTAATGTACCGACTTATATAATAAGCCAAAAGGAAAATGATATTAGGCCTTCTAACTAACCAACCAAAGGGATAATATGCCAATTCTCAACCTAAAACAAGCTCAAATGAAGTTAATGCAAAGCCTACAAGAAGCCTGGTTCACACTCAATTAATGCTGAGTGTGAACAGGACAAATCAGAGCTTAAAGAACAGCTTAATTGGACCTTCTAAAGACTTACAAAAATTCACCAAAAATCAGATCTCAAAAGTTAACCAACTGAACTTGAAATTCCCAAAGTTTCAATGATTTTGACTCAGAACTGAACACATGAAAATTCTGCAAAGTTTGGTGAAAACTGTTTTTCTTCTTTTGACTTTTAACACAGAAATGAGATTTTGACTAAAATGAATTTTGATTCACTTTAATGAACTGAGATTGAAATGAAATGATGAAATAAGACTAATGTAGGCTATATTACAACTATAGTTACCTAAATGCAAGATTAATTTATCCTTAAACTAACTGATGCATTAATATGAACCTATACCAAATGATTTTGACTTTTTGCTTAGTACAGATGTAGAATAATGACTAAATTAACTCAAGTGGCCTTAATTGAGACTGAGCATGCAGATTTCAAGCACGAATCAAAGCTTAAACTCAAATAAACTAACTGATCCAAACACCCTTTCTTAAAATGATATTCAAACTGAACAAAGCAAATCAAAATTTCAAGTCACTACAATACTCAATATAACTACTACCGATTATACTAGACCTAATTCAAGCAAGTTCACAGCAATATCACTCTAACTAAAACAGAACTAATCAATGCACTTACTACTACTATATTAAACTAATAATGAGACGAGATTGAAACTTACAAAATATCCAGCCTATTCGCAGCTTGCAAATTAACCAAATACCACTATCCTAACTGATATACACCCAATTCAGATCAATTATCAACCCGTATCCATAGCTCATTCAGCAATTAAACCATTTAACTCCACAGTTGACTTTGTTGACTGATTTTGGCGTTTTAGTGAATTTTGAGTTTGAACAAAAGTAAGCTCACAATAAGCTATCACAAGCTTATATGAACCTAATGAAACAGTAGCTGAGATTTAAGATGAACTTAAAAGAGTTTTGAGATTATTTTTTTATTTTTCAATTATTTTTTTCTGATTTTTTTATTTTTTTTTTATTTTTGAATTAATGAAGGATTAAGCTGAAAACAAGTTTAGAATAAGTAAATGCTTTAAACAATAAAAGTAATCAGATTAAAATCATACCGACTTTAATAAAAACTTAAGAACTAAAAGCTGAATTTTATTATTAACTTGAGAAAAGTGAATTACAAGAGTGAAATGTAAAACTAAGTATAAAGCGAATACAAAATGATATTAAGCTACCGAAAATAAGAAAGAGAAAACATGATCCAATTGTGAGCGAATGGGTCTTTAAATACTTGAGCTCAAGGTCTTGGAAGGATCGGAAGTTGTATTTGTGCTTCTTTTGAGTCGTTTCAGCCCTTAGATACGTTTCTAGTTGTTTCCAATCATTCTCAGCCTTTGGATCATGTGCTTCTTTAAAAACGTCACTTGGATTGCCACCGTGGCATCTTCAGCACGTGTCAGGGAATGTCAGAGCTTCTAGAACACTTAATGATTGGGTAATTATTATGTGTAAAAGGGTAATTTGTTTTATTTTAACTTGGGTGAATTTAGGGTTCTAAGCTGGGAAATGGGAATTGGGGGTAAAATTGGCGCTCATTTGGTTTTTTATTATTCTTCGTTTTTGTTTGACCGATTAAGTCTTTGGGTTGACCGGGTATTGGGTGGACCGGGTTAAGTGTTTTGATAGGGTATAAAGGGGAAGTGGGCTTGGATTATTTGGGCCTCAAAGTGTGTAATAATTTGGATTGGACTTTAGGATATAACATGAATCCATAAATCATTTAAGGGACCAAAGTTGTACAATCTGAATTTTCAGGGGCCAAAGGTGTAAATTCTGAAAATTGATCCAAGGGCTACACTTGACAATCTCCAATAATCCAAGAGCTATTCTTGCCATTTCTGAAACTTGAGGGGTATATTTTGCCAATTGCTCAAAGTTCAGGGACTGATTCTGACAATCCTTCAAATATGATCATATCTTCCAAAAATCATCCTCGGAGAATAAAATCTTCACAAATGCACAATTTTGACCTTCCGGCTCAGCTTTAGCTCTCTTAATCTCTCGTGCTCGGATTTTCGTCTGATTTGGTTATCTTTTACGTGTTTTGACATATCCATACGTGCACATGCATAAACTCAAGAAAACAACAAATATTAGCAATAAACGGCTCTTTCTTGGTTATTTTGGGTCTGATTTGTTAAAGAAATTATATGTGTTTTTGCACATATCAAAGATTCATAATGTATAGATTTATGTATGCATGAACTTAATATTACTATCGGGGTTCATTCCTTTGGTGTAACATAATATCGGTAAATTCCCGTTATGTGACGCGATTATTACCACGTTGGCCAGGCGTCGTAATAATTCCATCAGATAATCAAGTCCTCACCTTGACCATGTTACACTAAATTCATGAATACTAGTAATATGTTTACCATACAACCAATGTATGTTGCACTAATACTAATATTGATGCTACATAATAATGCGGAAACGTGTCTAATACTATAGGTCCCACAGAGCCTAGGTTTAAGTCTAAGTTCCCATCTTGGATAGCAAAATCCCTTAAACCACTGCTCTGGTACCAACTTGAAACGCCCAGGCTAAGATTTTTTTTTTTTTTTTTTTTTGGTGATATAATATTAACACCAACACTTATTTTAACACATAAAACTGTACATAACATATATCATTCGTCTTGACCCGTACATGATCAAAATGGGTCAATATGGGTAAGAATGGCACTATGCCAAACACCCTTTAAACTATAAAGGAAACTACTTATGTACTTGATTATCACATAACCATGAGTTTATATGTTCATACAAAAAAGCATACAACCTAGGGCGTTTCTTGGTAAGAGAGCGTGTAGGGAAAAGGCTCATTACCCAAGTATCCCACCAAGGTCTAGTTCTCGGTCTTCGTACCCTTCGTAGCACTACCACTAGCTTCACCTATAACAAGTACAACAAAGCAACGTAAGCACAATGCTTAGTGAGATAACATATAAAAGATACTAATCATAACATGGCATAATATTATGGTTGCTTCGTAGACAATGAGTACTTGTTTGTTATTATATACTAGTCGCCCACTAAGGACGTGAACCCATATTGGTTCAATATAACTAAAAATGTTCTAGTCATCCACTTAGGACGTCTAAGTCATATACTCCATGACTTTGAGCCGCTATAAACACTGGTCATCCACTTAGGATGTCTAAGTCTCATTTTACAAAATGAGATGCTAATAAAGGCTCGGTCGTCCACTTAGGACGTCTAGGCTCTCTTTTAGAGCATGTCATGACATAATAATACATGTCGTCCACTTAGGACGTCTACACCCTTCTTTCGGGTCGTAAAGCATATATTTATGCAAATCGTCCACTTAGGACGGCTAATTTAGCTGTGTCGCCCACTTAGGACGCTATACAAATAATATTGTAATATTTAGACTGAAAATACTTAACTAAATCCAAACGGGTCATTTGGGGCTGTTTTGACCCGTCTAACATATATAACATATAAACTTTTCATGTGTAAGTTATTTAAGCACACAATATATAATTACAACACTATATACTTCGTAACACAAGTATATTACGTGAACATGAACGGGAGCACCACAAATAGAGTGGCACATTAACGAGTTATTAAGGACCCGTTTCTACACTTAAATATGTTACTCACCTTAAAGCCGCTTGAATGGAATCACGAGCTTCCTAAAGACGTCCCCGGTTAACACTTATAACCTAGGAACACATAATTTATATTAAGCTCATTAGGAACTTGATAAAACTTATCATAATAAGCTAATAAGCCATAAGTGGGTGTTTGGTTCATGGCTTATGTAACCATATCAACATGATTTCTGAAATTTAACACCATAAAATGGTGTTATAACATCCAAATAGGCTACCCATCACTTGGCTAATCATTTATACACAATTACTAGGGTTCTTGATGATTTCTCAAAACCATATTTTTACATAATCATGTAAAATTTCACAACAACCCTATAATTGGCATAAAAGTTCAATCTTTAAGCATTACCTACGTATGGGTAGTTCTAGAACACTAATTCAAGACCAAGATAAGATTTATTCCTCGAATTGATTGATGGAAATCCTAGGAAAACGCGTTTATGAGCTTATTAATAGTAATATCTTGTTCCAAGCTTGCACCAAATTGACTTGGACTTAAAAGCCTAGATCAAAAGGATGATATGAATGTTGTCGTGAGTTTTGGAGAAGAAGGGAGAATAATATCGATGTTTCTGGATTCTGGATTCATACAGATATGATATAAGTATAAGTTTAACACTATGGCAACTTTAGTCCTTAATGGTAAGACTAGTACAAAGATAGTCCTTATGCTTTAAATTTATTTGAGAAGAGGCCCTAACAAGAGTATAATAGTATATAAATCCTTACCTGAAAGATTGGGGTGTTACAGCTGTATTGATGGCATTGGATAAATGGAAAGAGTATTTATAGGACAGACACTTCAAATAAAAACTGACAATTTTAGTCTCAAGTACCTTCTAGATCAAAGGCTTACTACTCCATTCCAGGTAAAGTGATTATCTAGGCTTCTGGGCTATGACTTTAAGATTTCATTTAAGAAGGGTAGTGAAAATATAGTTGCAAATGCTTTGTCAAGGGTTAATTGTGGTAGTGAGCTCAATTCTTTAATTTTGTCCACCATAACTAGTGAGTTGTTGCAGAAAATTAAGGAAAATTATGTGCAAGATAATGTGTTGGCAGAAGTAATATAGAAATTGTAGGATGGTTCTTATGAAGGTAGTAAGTATGCTTTGGAAATTAGGGTGTTGAAGAGGAAAGGTAAGATAGTGGTTGGAAATAATGAGCAAGTTGAGACTCACCATTATGGCAAAGACTACCATTTTGATGGAGTGGGTGGGCATTCGGAACTAATGTCACTTGTCATAATATTGGTACTTCATTCTATTGAAAGGGTATGCATAAGATGGTGAAGAAGTTTTCAAAGAGTGTGATGTTTGTCGAGGCAAAAGCACGATTTATGACTTATCATGGTTATCTACATCCCTTGCCTATTCCGTAAAGAGTGTGGTCTAGTGTAAGATATAGGATTTCACAAACACACTAAACCATAATCACAATGGGGCGTTCAAGTATGTTTAGAGAGAAAGTTCTAGAGAGAAAGAGAAGAGAGTTGGGAACTATGTGAAACAAAGAAAAATGGTATTGAGCTCCAACACCTCTACCTTGGGAGGTAGAGAGGTATTTATAGTGTCTTACAAATAAACGCCACCTACTTGGGAGGGGGGTATGGATCGGGCATACGGTGGGTAAAGACCCGTCCGTCCTCCACGGTGTTACAAAACAAACTACTTGCTAACATAACATGACTACGACTACGAGCTTTCTAACGAATACATATACTTGAGGTGACCGACTCTTTAACGATCGAATTTTCTAATTCCTAACAATCTCCCCAAGGAGGTCACCTCAATTTACAATGAATACAAACCGATATTACATTAGATTGTTCTAGGATTCTTGATTAAGTTCTTTGCTCAAGAGTTCGTAGTCTTTGATTCTTCATGTTCCGCATGTTTGGATAATTTCAAGTGGAGGTCTTTAAGCGATCCACGTGATGATGAGTTTTGAGCCAACATTGAGATCATCGCAAACAAAAATCTCGACTCTACCTTTGTGGTGTTGGTATTATGTGATGTTGTGACATTTGGACCGACATGCTCACATTATGGATCATGATATATTCTCATCGAGTAGAGGAAGCTTTTCTTGGATCATGATATTTGCGCGAAGATAGCGAAGCATGGAGTGAAAGTATCGAGTCGTTGAAGCACTTATCATGATTTCTTTTGAGATGAATGTGTAGTGTGAGCATGCGGCTATGGATTAATCGCCTCATTTCGATCACCGCAAGCGTCGGGCGTACTGCATACAATGATTAGCAATAAAGTGCACGAAAGTGTCTTTGATCACTTCGTTGAATTGAGGTACACGCCCACGGTTCCCGTTGATCGAGACAAATCGCTGTGATCGTAAAATTCAAGAATTTCCTTGACGTGGTTTCACAATGCTCTAGTTGTTCTCAAACCGAACGTCTCAAAGAAGACAACATGGAGTGAGTGAACCAATAATTGAGATTCACCGATTGATGAAAAGAGATTTGAAAACAATCGTGTATCGCTCAATAGAAATTGTTTTGCAATACAACGAGGGTTTTAATGAAAATCAATTATCAATCATAAACACCTTTTATTTTTGAAATATTAGTACATAGTCGATGTGCTAAAGAAAAGAGTTTTTAAGCACAACGACCGGTTTTTCAAAGGTATCCGTCAATCCATAACTCGAACGAGATTGATTCAAAAGATTGAATCACCCCATTGTTTCATTCGGTTGTCACATGGTTGATCTATTGAATAGATCTCACATGCCACCCACCGTGAGCTTGTTTGATGTTGGCTCCAAAAGGCTTTCCATCTTCATTGTGAGTATGTTTGCATATCACTCGGATGTTCCGCAATACCACAAGGATAATGCGAAGGACTCATAAGATATAATCTCTTTCCACATTGTGTGAAATAGAGAGTCTTCATTGAAAGTGTCCTAATGAGATTTATAGATGATCTCGAGGCTCTAGACTCAATTGTGCATATTTGGATCCTATGCGGAGACTAGGGAGAGGGTCTCCATCTTCAATATCAACAAACTCTAAGAGAAAGTCGATAGATAATGTCGGTTCCCGTGAGAATGAAACAAGTCCTTTTAAGAGGAACTTGAGTGGTTTGGGAAGATGTAGTGCGGTGCGTCCTTCGGGTCCATGACGTCTTGTCTTCAATACCGGTGTTACCTTAGTAACCACCAAGAGCGTATGAGTTGAACCCGGTATCGCCCTAAGGTTGAATTATTGGAGGCTATTTATTTTCACCCTTTTCACATTCAATTCTTTTTCATTCTTCAACCCCTTGATTGCTTACCGAGACATCATAACTAGAACCTTGTTGGGTTTATTCCAAGACTAGCTCTGCCTCATCCGCACTCTTCCCATATCTCACATTTCTCCTTTTTTCATCATACCTAAGGACTTCTACACTATCTAGTGGATTGTCCCGGTAGATCCCTCCGGATTCGGCGGATCATGGGAACAAATACCTAACCTTATCGTCCTTATATCACCATACATAAAGTAAAGTTGGTCGGTCTATTTGGTATCGTTCATCCGCCATTGGAACCAATTGAAAACCATTTGAAAATCAATCCGGATACTTGTGATATATTATCAAAGCATTTTGTACCGAATTGTTTTTGATATTTTTAGAACACGAGCTCCCCTCAACATTTGCATCAAGCATCATTTTGTAATAGAAGTAATTTTCATGTTTGAGGGTTGGCTTGCATCTAAGAGTAGTTATATAAAGAATGTGGTTTTCAAAATAGTTGCTCCCCTCAATATGTGCATAGAAATTTGAAAATGTTTTGCACATATTAGGAAAAGACGCACATTGAAATAATTTGATCACGTTTCAAATCTTTGTGGTTTAAGATAGATGCTCCCCTCAACATGTGCATGGAAAATTTGAAATCGTTTGGCACATGTGGGAAGGAGAGCTTGTACATCCTTATAAAACCATGTATCGAATTATCGTTTAAATCCAATTTAAATCACAAAATCTCCCCGATCACAATTATCAAATCATTTGAAATATGTGATCTCTGAGATTTAAATTGATTTTGAAAGCTTTTAGGGAGAATTGTGACTTGATTATGAAAAGCGTTTTAAGCGATAAGGATCGGATTTTGAGACTTTAAACTCCATTGATTAAACATGCATGATTATCTTTTGAAAACAATTGTATGACAAATAACCTTTTGATTTAATTGAAATCATTCTCCCCCTCAATCAATGACATAAGTTGTTGATTGAGAGATAGATATTTTTGACAAATGTTAAGTCCAGATGATTTTCAAAAATAGAGTCCGAGTTATTTTTCAAAGCAATTAGTTTTCATTAGATAGTAAGTAATTGTTTATAAAATCAGAGCATGAAATTTGAAAAACAAGATAAGGCATGGCTCTGTTCTTTCTTTGAAAACGGGTTACTGCCTGAAATGACAATAAACCACCATTTTTCTCTGCCTCATTTTTTTTTTAAACTATGTACATTCGAAGAACATCTAAAGACCCGTGACATTCTTTGAATGTCAACACAAAGTCCGTAGATATTATCGAATCGAGGAAAACATGACAAAAAGACAATATTTTTGGAATTTTTCAAGATTTTCAAAATTTTTATGGATTTTTGGAAGTTTTATATTTTTATATTTGTTTTTGAAGGTTTTGTAATTTTGTATTTTGTTTTTCGAATAGATATTTACAAGAGATAGATGAAGGAAAACCTTTTACTCCTCTTCTTCCTCTTGAAGACGTTTGAGTGTTTCCGGTTGTAGGCTCTTAAGACCAAGTCGTGGAAGGATAAACTCAAAACGTTCTCTAGGAATAGCTTTGGTGAAGATGTTTGCTAACTGGTATTCAGTCCTCACAAAGTATAGTTCCACCACACCATTTTCAACTTGCTCCCGATGAAATGATGTCGAATGTCGATGTGCTTTGCTCTTGAGTGTTGTACGTTGTTGCATGAGAGAGCAATAACACTTTTATTATCACAAGACAGAGGATTTTGTTGAATTCAAAGCCATAGTCGATAATTGGGATCTCATCCATAGAATTTGAGCACAACAAGATGACATGGCTATGTATTCACCTCTGTAGAGAAATAGAAGTACTCATTTGCTTCTTTGAAGACCAACTCACAAGCTTATCACCCAAAACCGAGCACCTCCGCACGTGCTTGACGTGTATCTTGACATCCTGCATGATCGGCATCTCGCATAGGTCGTTAGTGACATACCGGTGTCCTTGGTACCAAAGTCCCATGTTGATGGTTCCTTGGAGATACCGAAAGACCCGTTTAACCGCTTCAAGGTGCTTTTGGTAGGCTTAGCACGGTATCTAACACACATGCAAACAATGAACAAGATGTCCGGTCTACTAGTTGTGAGGTACATCGAGGATCCAATCATACTACGATATTTCGTTTGGTCTACCATGATCCCCGAGTGGTCCTCATCTAGTTTAGTACGCTCTATCATGGGAGTTTCAACAGGTCACTAGAATCAAATCCAAATTTCTTTAAAATCTCATGTGCATATTTAGATTGATTTATAAAAATGCCTTGGGACTTTGTGAAATTTGTAATCCCAAGAAAATGACATTTGTCCCATCATTGACATTTGAAATTTAGAACCCATTTCATTTAGAAAACGGTCACACTCATTAGGGTCGTCGAGGCAAAGATAATATCATCAACATATATTTGAACGTGAATTAAATGTTTGCACGACTTCACGGTGAACAATGTCGGATCAAGCGCTCCTTTCTTTGAATCCGAAGATAGAAGAAACTTTGATAGCGTATCATACCATGCCCTTGGAGCTTGCTTTAAACCGTAAAGAGCCTTCTTCAAATGATAAACGTGAGTAGGATGCTCTGGATTCACAAAGCCTTCGGGTTGGCTGACGTAAACCACCTCTTTCAAATCTCCATTCAGAAAGGCGGTTTTCACATCCATCTGATATACAGCCATATTCTTGCTAGCAGCATTAGCCAAGAATATTCTGATTGCCTCGATACGAGCAACATGAGCAAATGATTCTTCAAAGTCAATACCCTCCTCTTGACGATATCCTTTTGCAACCAATCGAGCCTTGTTCTTTAAAACATCACCATGCTCATCAAGTTTCACTTTGAAGATCCACTTTAGAGCAATGATCATAGCACAATCTGGAGCAGGTACTAATTCCCATACATCAAGTCGATCAAACTCATGAATTTCTTCTTGCATGGCATTGAACCAAATTGTCTTCATTCATGGCGTTTTGACATCTTTTGGTTCGACCTTAGAGAGTACGGAGTTGAAGAAGCACCATAAGGCATCGGTTGCAAGTTGTTTCGTGTGGATCTTGGACGAGAGAGGTTTCCAATGATGTTGTCCAATGGATGATCATGTGTCCATTTTCCGAGGTGTTCATGTGGTCGTTGTTGAGGAACCGATGTAGCGAGTCGATATCTCCGATGAAGATGGTTCGATGATGATTCGAGAGCAAATATGTTTTCAAATGGAGCATCTTCGGGAGTAGCAAAGGGTTAACTTCATCATTGATGCGAGACAATTCCATGATGTACATTCGATGATTGATGATTTGTTGATGAGACAGAGTGATCGGAGGCGCTTCTTGACTTAATGATATTGAGGCGAAGGATTGACTTCATTCACGTGGATAGGAGCGACCTCTGTTGATGGAATTGACATTTCATCGACATTTGGTTCATAGTGTTCATCAAACATTGGATCAAACAATTTCTTTAAATCATCTTCGAAGGAGGTACATAAGGAGTTCTTTAGTGAGAGATTTGAAACGAGAGTAGAACCGATAGGACTACTTGATGAAAGTTGAGATGCGGGTCCAAAGCGGTTTGTCCCGGAGCCATTTGACCGTCACTCATCGAGCGTAACGTGAATTGTTTCCATGATATTTTGGGTTCTCTTGTTGTAGATTCGGTATCCTTTTACTTTGGTGCATAACCCACAAATACTCCAATGTCCGCTTTAGCTTTTAGTTTACCTAAATCTTGACCGTCATTAGTTGGGTAACATAAAGCACCAAACACACGAAGGTAGGATAGATCGGGTTTTCGTTTATGGACAAGTTCATATGGAGTTTTTCCATGAGAGGTGTGAATAAGGGAACGATTTTGGGTGTAGCAAGCGGTGGCAATGGCTTCACCCCGGAGAAACATTGGAACCTTTGAGTAAATAAGCATTGTTCTAGCGGCTTCCACAAGAGTTCGATTTCGTCTTTCAACTACACCGTTCATTGAGGGGTTCGTGGAACACTTCTTTGATGGTGATTCCAACACTTTCATAATAATGGATTAAATCTTTGTTAACGAACTCGTGCCATTGTCTGCTCGAACAATTCTAACAAGATTGTTAAGTCGAACTTGAAGTTGCTTGATAAGTTTAATGATGACATCCGAGTTTCATCCTTTGTCCTCAAAACTTTACCCAAGTGAATCGAGAGTAGTCATCGACAACGACTAAAATATATTTCTTCCCATTAATAGTTTGAACTCTCATTGGTCCGCATAAATCCATATGAAGGGTATGAAGAACTTCCATTCTCGAGTTTGTGGGTTTTGGTTTGTGGGCATATTTTGTGCTTTTTCCCAATTGGCAAGTCGAACAAAGATGATCTTTTCATACTTTAACTGGGTAATCCTCTTACTAAGTCCTTTCGGAAAGATTGTTTATGGTACCAAAGTTCAAGTGATTGAGACGACGGTGCCATAGCCATGACTTAGTTTTGGAAGCCTTTGACGACAAGTAGATGGGTGAAGATTTCATCATATCTTCGATAGAGATGGTGTATAGGTTTGAACCACGAGTTCCTCGAGAAGTTCCACACCATCAAGTTCTCTAACAAAGCAAGTATGTTTTCGAAGGCCACTTCTAAACCGAGTCACAAAATTGTCCGACGGAAAATAGATTATGTCCAAGACCTTCAACATAATATACCCCGAAATCACACTATCTCCAACCACGTAATCTCCATAACCCATAATAGCACCAAAATGATCGTTTCGAATCTCACAGTTCGATGAATTTGCTCACGAAGTTCATGAGCCGTGACCGGTCTCCGAGTCATATGCTTGGAACGACTGAGTCCGGTACCACGAGCGATTTGAACGATCTGCAGTTGAACACAAACAAGAATGGATAATGGATAATTGGGATCCCCATGCAAGAATGGGTTCCATTTGGTTAGTAATGATGATTGGAATACCCACATCGAGGTAGAAACACCCATATCGTAAATAGAAGCAATGGAATCATTAGGAATAGATGCGGTCTTGGTGTCCGTATTTGACCTATTCAAAGTATGTTCACTTCTTAAAGGAATAGTTCTACCAAGTAGGCATCCATTTTCTAGTGGGCATTGTCTTAGCAGTATTGAGGCGAATCGATTATCCTTATGGCCAAAAGGTATCCATTGATAACCTATCTTACTAAATGTTCTTCTGTGGGTTTCCTTTGTTTTCTAACTTTCTTTCGTCTTTGCCTTTTAGCCTTCTTAGCATGATTTTAGCATTAACAATTTTAATTGGGCATTTGTGAGATTAGACAAAACATTCACACCACATTCATGATTAGTAATGTAATTCAAGCAGACATCATTACATGGTTTGCGGATAGTATCGTAATTCGAATTAATTACGAGACGCCTATGGCTAATACTAGAATCAACACGATTCGCTTTATTCAACTCAAACTTAAAGTTCCTAGGTTGGTCTTCTACTCTCTTCCAATGCACATTCTTAGCTTGCGAGGTCCTATCTTGCTTGGTATTGCACGGAGGCTTTGACCACTTGCTTTAATGTCACCGATTACTCTGTAGAGGGAATTATGGGAACATTAGTTGGTTGATCTACTTTTGCATTCACGAACTAGATGTGCAAGGATCCGAACTACTAGAAGGCACATTAGTGTTCACTTTCTTAAAGTCGGGCATGGAATGGTTTGTATGCTTGGCACTAGGCATAGAACAAGGCATCACAAGCTTTGCCTTTTGCACCTAAGGATTTAGGACATGTTGCAATTAAACATTCTAGCGACTCCGAGATCGTTTGGCACGAATGCAAGCAAACCTAATTTCTCTATCAAGAGGCTTATTTATGAAATCCTCTTCCACAATCTCACGGAGACATTCTAGACTATCCTTAAGGTGAGCACAATAGTTATGAAACACGTGTTCATTATTCCTAAGATGAGGAGGAATATATTTAATGATCATAGTATATTTGCGATCGAGGATGACTTTGATGCAACATTCTCATTAAAAACAAGTGGCGGTTTCCATTTTCCCGACTCCTCGATTCTCAATTTCTTTTGTAAAGACATTATTTTTCGTTGTTTTGGTCACGGTGACTTTCATTGAATCATATAACTCTTTAAAGTGTCGTTTAACTTTTCATTTTCTTCTAGAAAACTCTCGTTTTCCTTTTGTAAGGCATTAACTAAGTTTTGAAGATGAAAAGTTTGAGAATCTTGAGAATCTAAAGGAGGAGGCATTTGGGATCCAATCACATTGTTCTTTTCACCCTTTAATTGAGAGATTTGGGCTTTCAACTTTTCGATCGTGTTACAATGAGCTTGAATCATTCATCACGTTTGTTTATCCGAAGAGCGCATCAAACTCGAGCATCTGAAGATGTTTTGATATTTGAGGTTTTGACATTTTCTTTAAGATGTTGATATTTTAGTTGTAAATTAAAATGTTCAACTTCTAGTTTAGAAAGATGTTTTACCAAATTATCGTGATCATCCAGATCAATTTTCTCATTTAGTTTAGAATTAGTCTTTTCAAGCTCAATGACACGATCATGGGAGACTTTCAGAGCAACAGATAATTCATGAAATTGAGAAGCATTAATGGAACAATTCGTAGCAGTGTAAAACACATCTTGAGTGATACATTCGAAATAAGATTCTCATTCAATGTATGCAAGTTCTTCCTCTCAATCTCATTATATTTTAACTCTCGCTCATAGTCACTAACCTCAACTATCATTGCATCAAATTCCTTTTCCATTTCTTTAATATCTAAATCCATCCCCTTTTAAGACTCTCAAATTGATCTTTTAGTTGTTTAAAGAAAGGCATGACCTCGGTTAAATAGCATTCTTTAGTTTGCTCAAAACCCTTTCCCTTCGATTATACCGGTGGGTGTGATCCTTTTCTTACAAGTTTTCTCAAAATCAACAAATAATTGAAAGATAACATATTGGTGATTAAGGTCTTGCTTTTAGTGGCAATAGTCCTAGGGACTAGATGCATTGGTGTATTAGGAGGATACACGATTGTTGAAGGCATTTTCCTAAGGGGGGTTTGTTACAACAAGATTCTATGCTTTTTCTTATCTAAATCCTTTTTCGAACACTTGTTTGGGTGTTAACAACGTTTGAGGCTTAAACATGTTCAAGGAAATCCAATTTTCCTTTTGTAGTCATGGGGTCCGATAATTATGTTTTCTCTTTACATGTAGGATTGTTGAGTTTCTTATCCATTTTCTCCTAGTGACCTCATCCGATTTCTTATCTTCCTCGATGCACTCGGTAGCAACTAGGTTTCGCCTAGGTTTAAGGATTTCATTGCCATCATAGATAACATTTTGAGCGACTTTTGCTATCTTACCATACTCGTGGTTGGATTCCTTTATAATGGGGATACTATGCTTATCGTTGAGAACTCTATGCTTCGTGATCATGTGAGCGATCTGAATGGTATTCCTTGTACGTACAACTTATTTTCAAGCTTGTTTTCAAGGTTTTAGATTAGAAAAATCATTCAAAAGTTTTGATTCCTTAGCATTGAATTCTTGCTTAAGCATTTTAACATTTTCTTGAAGTTCTTGTTTTTGCTTAGCAATTTTAGAAAGCTTTTCTTGTAAGGAGTTTAACTCTTGTTTTAATACTTCTTCTCTAAACTTACTTTTTCTAATAGTTGTACGCATTTGGTCATCCATTTCCTGCTCACGGGTGGTTAACTCAAACTTAGCACGTTGTTCATAAATAGCAACTTGTTCTTTATAGGCATTAAGTTCAAAAACAATGAGAATCATCATGAGCACATGCGGTGTATTCATCAAAAATATAGTCATCATTGAGCTGCGGAAGATGCATCACTTGGTACAACCTCACTTTCACTTTGTTTCACATATTGATCATATGGGACAACATTGATATTACCCATATTTTCAATATCGACTCAAAAGTTTCGATTGATTGTACTTTGTCATGTATCTTTGCTCATCAACATCATCGTATAGTTTTAATACCTCCGAGATGATTGATTCTTTGGATGGACCACTTGTTGTGGTGAGAGACCTTTGGAGAGACCATTGGAGAAATGCTAGCCATGAAAATTGTTTGTGCGATGAGGTTCATCATCGACATCGAGTCGTATGCATCACAAGATAGCAACTTGAAAGGCATTCGATGATTATGACCTATCTCCGAATTGGTTGTTCATCAACATCGCATCATATGTCTTTGCATTCCTTAAGCAAGAAACAATAACTCCTCTTCATCCAAAGTTGCTCCATTATCCCGAGCTTGCACGAGCAACATCTTGTCCCTGAAGTACTACGCATTCGAGGCGTTTTGGCGATGTGCGGTTCCTTGCAATATGTCCCTCACCTCCACAGTTGTAGCACTTGATCGGCTTTGCTTGTCTTTGATTTCCATTCCTTCCCTATTCGATTTGCCACATATCCTCTACCAACTCCACCTCTTCCTTGTTCATATTGTCTTTCTTGAACTGGTTGCACCATAACCTTCCCATCTCGACCGGTGGCTTGATTGTGTGGATTGGATGCGATTACGAGGTTGTTGTTGGTGTGTGGGAGAGTTCATGCTTTGACTAATCAAGAGAGCAGTTGATTAATGAAGTGTCCCGCTTTGCATAAACATCGACTTGTTTGAACATTGGATCGGGAATGAGTTTGTGATTACCATTACCCATGGGTATAACTTGAGAAGCTTTGGTGGTAATTCCAACATTTGTGTAAAAGCGGTTGAATCATTTGATGAGCTTGTCTCTCCTTGGTTGGTTTTGAACCGATCAAGAATCCTTTTTCAAACATAGCATGTCTCTCATTCGAAGAAGGAATGCATAGAGTTGCTCATAGTTTGTATTCTTCAATCCTTTGGTTAGTTTCACGAGGTGACAAACTTGTGCCATTCGAGATTCATGTTGTTCACAAATTTTGAGTTCAATTTGAATGTTTGGCATGGTCATTTTGATGTTCCTCATGTCATTCATAAGCTTATGGAATCTCACGTAGTACTCATAGACACTCTCATCGGTTTCATCTTGAAGTGTTCAAATTCATCATCTGATTGTGATTCTCTGTCTTCAATAGTTAATTGAACACGAGAGGAGCATCTTGACATTATCCCAAACCGCCTTGGCTTCGTTGTTGTGATTGATAAGCTTGTAGATATCTTTTGGAAGACCTTGAAGTATAATGTTAGAAGCCACGATATCGACATCGAATCTCTTTTCTCCTTATCATTGAGCTCATCATACGTCTTTGGTCATCTATTCCATAGATCATTGTTCCATCTGCAATTGTATCAATTAAGTCTCTAGTAGTCTCAATCGATAAGGTCCTTCATCAATGGATTTGAGAATGTTGACCCCATTTTCCTTTCCAAGATAGTACAATCGATTCGTTGTGCCCAAGAGTCATAGTCGGTTCATCAAGCATGGGTGGGCGAGTATCGAGCCACCGCTTGAACATCCTCGACAACGGAAGAAACAATAGTTGGAACGATGTTTGCCATGATTACAAGTTCTACGGATTTTACTATTCTTTGATTAAACCGAAAATTGATTCTTTCACGGATTTTACTAAACCAAAAGAACAACCGTAAGAATGTAGCACGAAGAAGTAGCAAGTCTCAATAGACAAGTAGCTAAACACTCAACTCGCTTAATTATCAACTCGCTAAACAACTAACTCGCTTAAAGAAACAAGTCGATTAAGAAATCAACTCGCATAATAGCCAAGTCGCATATAGAGACAACTCGCTTAATAGCAAGTCGCAAACAGACACAACTCGCTTAACCACCAAGTCGCTTAAGCTAACTCGCTAGCTATACAACTCGCTTAATAGCTAGTCGCTTTAGAACTATAAAGAAACAACTCGCTTAGAACTCAAGTCGCTTAAAGAAACAACTCGCTTAGAACCCAAGTCGCTTAAAGAAACAACTCGCTTAGAACCCAAGTCGCATAAAAGTCAACTCGCTAAATAGCCAAGTCGCATATACCAACTCGCATCCGATGTGAAGCAACTCGCTTGAAGAAACAAAAGTCCGAGGCTCAACTCGCTTTGTACAAAGTTCACAAATAACCACTTTATCAATCAAAAACAACCAAACCACAATGATTTAAGCCTTCCAATTCAAAACATAAACACATATGATGATCCTAAACACAAAAGTACAAGCAAAATTCAAACTTTAACACTAGAATTTGTCCAGATGATTCAAACTCTCCTAAACACTTAATACCCAAAAACCTTATGAAATCCACCAAAACAAAGAGCATGAAAGATGAGTGATCAAACCATGGCTCTTGATACCAAATGTAAGATATAGGATTTCACAAACACACTAAACCATAATCACAATGGGGCGTTCAAGTATGTTTAGAGAGAGAAAGTTCTAGAGAGAAAGAGAAGAGAGTTGGGAACTATGTGAAACAAAGAAAAATGGTATTGAGCTCAACCCTCTACCTTGGGAGGTAGAGGGTATTTATAGTGTCTTACAAATAAACGCCACCTACGGGTGTGGATCGGGCATACGGTGGGTAAAGACCGTCCGTCCTCCACGGTGTTACAAAACAAACTACTTGCTAACATAACATGACTATGACTACGAGCTTTCTAACGAATACATATACTTGAGGTGACCGACTCTTTAACGATTGAATTTACTAATTCCTAACAAGTCACACATAAAATGGCGGGAAAGTTAGCTAACTTTCCTAAACGCCCTTAAATACCCGTTTTCATTTTCCTTTCATTTCACTTCTGAGTTTGTAAACTTTCTCCCTGTTCTCGTATCTCAATCATTGTAACAAAGTCATAATTCCAACAACAAATCATTTTCGAGTTTTAATTCTTTCTCATAGATTCTTGAGTGGTTTGTGGCTATTGAATAAGTATTTTCGTTTCATTGTGATTTCTAAATACTATTTTCACATCTTCAACAACAATCATTTCTACTTATATCTGGTTCTCATAATCACATACCAAAACTCATAAAAACGAATCTCTTGTCTTATATGCAAATGACTACCATACACATAACTCTTTCAACAAAAAAAAATCTATACCAAAATCCCTTTCTTCTTGTTCGCTTTTACAAAAAAAGGAAACATTACTCAAAACCTTTTTTTCATGTATTTTGCACTTTTGTTGATAAGCATGGTAAAATATGGATACCCATTTCTAGTGTGACATGTGGTAAGGTTGAATCAAATACTTGCAAATCACCAAATGAACGATCGTATTTCTCTTTCTTCCTTTTATTTACTTTTAATATAATATTAATTGTTTGTATCCTTTATACCCTTCAACCGATTGGATGGTATCACTAATAAACATAGTTTAAGAGAGATACACATATTATAAGTTTATAACGGTACGACTTATATTTAATGTAGACCATCTGGGAATTTGACAATAATCTGTTATCAACTCTTCACTAGTCTATATTATATATAAAGCACTGATAATTTTTCTTGAAACTTAAAACTTAAAAATGAGTAATTTATTATACCCAATGTATCCTGGTTAAAAATGGTAATAATATTTATCATTAAATTGATAGTTTAATATTGTTTAATCCTCAAGATTTTATCATTTTTTTTCTTCTTAAAAGTAAATTATTATTAAGAAAAGGAGCCAAAAAAGGCAAGACAAAACAAGCACAAAGCATGAAAAACTGTTAGGACACTTCCCTAACTAGCTATGCAATGGCTAAGAGCCAAATGGCCAAGGATAATATCCACTACAAACAATACAAAAGACAAAATACAAAAACTAAGGATTACAAATAAAAGCAGAAGACACATGAAACCAACATCATAGACCACTATATCCCTGCAGCATACTCTGGATCCATAAAGCAGAAAGGGACCAACCAAACTGCTTTAATCCACCACCATATACTACAGGAAACATAAAGTCAAAATGTGTTGGAAATCTTCAACCATAGAACATCCAATCCCATCCAAGGCCAAATGAACCATCCAAGCAAACCTGTAAACAAAATCAGAGGAGTGCCAATGTGGTAGTCTAGAGGAGGTCACCTCCTTAAAAAACCTATTCAAAGCAAAACCACAAGGTAAAAAACTAAGAATAGGAAAAAGAGTGTAACCCTCCCCTAGGCCTCCCCAATCAGATCTTCTCATGACATTAAGCCTCTTGAGCATCCTAAGCATACCATAACAGCTTCCATAGGGAGTTGAGACTTTGAGAATGCCCCACCAACTCAGATAATAATGATCCTGCACCAACCAAATTAAACCAGATAACAATAAAAGCATTAGACCCACCTATAGACATAATCAAAGGGTCCCAAATCCTATTACAATCCAAGAAACCAGTCCCCATAGACCACCACCAAAACCAAACCATAAATTTAACACTACCCATTATCACTACTATCCTTAAGAAGCTCCTCCACCATTCTTCTATAATACATATTCTTATCAATCTGCAAATCCCAAATCCTAGCAGCATCAACAATGTTAGAATTAACCTTAAGCTTTAACCCCCAACAACTTCATCCTCACAGTTCCCACAATAATCTTGAAAAGGCTATCCTCATCTCTAAACTCCTTCCGGAAGCATCTAAAGTTTCTTTCCTGCCACACACAGTACACACAAGCTCCCCATAGCAATCTCTGAATAATACTCCAAACAATGTTAGCAATAGACTTGTTAGAGATAAAAGACACAATACTAGCCCATTCATTATAAATACTATCCAGTTTAGCCATAGGTTTTAGTCTATTCCACAGTCCCTTAGCAAAAAGGCACAAAAAGAAAAGATGCATGTGTGTCTCACTACCCTGATTACATAGGTGGCAAGTCATGTTCAGAACTTCCATCCACTTAGACAATCTATCAAAAGTCTTCAATCTACCCTTAATAGCTACCCACAATATAAAAGCATGTCTCGGTATACATTGATTATACCAAACATGTCTATGCCACATAACCTTTGGGGAATCATTACTCACAGCATCCCATATTTCTTTAATAGAGAATTCCTTAACATTACCCCTTTTATCCACCCACACAGTTCTATCCTCAACATCAGAATCCAAATTAGGCACTGGAACATCAATAACTTCCCTAAACCTATCCTCCCATTCAATAGGCCATAACCAATCATTACCCTGAACCATGTCCACAACCTTAACTTTAAGACACATATTAGCTTGAAATAAAATCCTATTGCTAATTAACCTACTTAATGGACCATTGGGGTGCCATTTATCAAACCATATATTGCAATCCTTACCATTTCCCACCTTAACCTGAACAAAATTCTTAATCTTATCCCTTAAGTCCAGCAACTGTTTCCAACACCAAGAATATCCCATGTTTAGTTCCACATCCCACATACTTCTACCTTTTAACCAATAAATATTAACCCACTTGACCCAAATAAATTCCTTTCTACTTACAATATTCCAGATATGTTTCGCCATAAGAGTTTCATTCCACAATTTAACAGACTTAAGTCCTGACCCCCTGTTCCTTTGGCTTACAAACCTCTTTCCAAGATACACTAGCCATACCCCTAATTGAATTACCCCTAGTCCAAAGGAAATTTTTGAATAATCTATCAATCTGCTTACATACACTAGAAGGCAATAGAAATAGGGAAGACCAATAAACTTGCAAAGAATACAAAATAAAAGAGATAAGTTGTAACCTGCCAGCAAATGATAGGTCCTTGTTCCTCCAGTCTTGGATCCGCTTCTTGATCATCTCAACCAATGGCTTGCAGTCCATATCAGATAGTCTCTTGGAAACCATAGGAACACCCCAAGTACTTGATAGGATGTACTCCTTCATTAAATGGCATCACTAAATTGATATTACCAACAACATGATCAGACACATTCCCGAAGAAGGCTTCACTCTTAGTCATACTAGGATGGAGCCCAGAACTCATAAAAAATTCATCCAACCCTCTTCTCAAAACAAAAGCAGATATCAAATCTCCATGGCAAAGCATTAGCAAGTCATCCGCAAAACACATATTAGTGATCTTTAGCTCCTTGCATCCCCAATGGTATTTGAACCCCTTTTTAGCCTTCACATGTCTTTGAACCATTAAATTCAGTACCTCCATAACTAAAGTAAAGAGATAAGGGGACATGGGATCCCCTTGTCTCAAACCTCTTCCCGCCTTAAAGAAACCATGTGGCCCACCATTAATGCACACAGAAAAAGAAGCAGTGGTTAAGCATACCATAATCCAATGCACCATAACAGGATGGAAACCAAACTGCTTTAATATGAACTCTAAAAATTGCCAATTCACGGTATCATATGCCTTTTGTATGTAAATTTTGAAAGAACATCTACTAGATCCCCTAAGTTTTCCAATTATAACCCCTCATGAGCTTTTGTGTCAGCAATATGTTATGACTAATCTGTCTACCAGGTATAAAAGCACTCTGGTACTCCCCCACAAGCCCACTCAATACCAGTTTAATCCTATTAGTAATAACCTTACTTATGGTTTTATAAACAACATTACAAAGAACTTATAGGCCTATAATCAATAACTTTCTTAGCGCAATGATTTTAGGAACTAAATAGATAATGAGATGCATTAAGCTCACCAAGCATCTTACCACTAGCAAAGAATTCCTTAACTGCATCACAAGTGTCCTCCCCCACCACACTTCAAGCACTCTTAAAAAACTTGGGCGTATAACCATCATAACCAAATGCCTTGTTATCTTCAATATCAAATAATGTAACCTTAACTTCTTCATTAGTTACCTTCTTTATTAATTCCACAGCAACATCAGGACTCAACTTGGTAGTAAAAAGAGAATTTGGGTCTTCAATAGGAAAAGCCACATCACCAGCACCAAAGAACCCTTCAAAATGATTCACAAACTTGCCCACCGTATCATCCCCATGATAAGCAATCCCATTTTCATCATACACCACCTCAATCCTATTTTTAACAATTCTACTCTTGACCATATTATGAAAGTAGGCACTATTAAAATCAGCTTCCTTAATCCATTCAATCTTCGCCTTCTGTTTCAAGAGAAGCTCTTCGTCCAAGACAGCTTGCTTGTAAGCATGAGCATATATAGACTCTTCCTCCCTAAGCATAACATTTGAAGGGTCATTCCTCAAAGCATCTTGAACACTAGCCAACTCCTCTTTAAGCCTCTTTACCTTATCACTCACATTCCCATTCTTTTTATTCAAGTTCCTCATGTGTTTTTTCAGAAATTTCAACCTTTTAGCTAACACAAACATAGCATATCCTTTAACCGGCACCTTCCAATTATCTCTAACAGCATCAATAAACCCCTCCTTAGAAGCAAGATAATTCAAAAACCTGAACGCTTTATTTTTCTTTCCTTCTTCGTGCATCACTAAACAATGGAGTATGATCAGAGCTAGCAAATGCCATAAAGTTAGCAAAGCACTCAGGGTAATCACTTACAAACTTAGCATTCCCCATAATTTTGTCTAACTTCTTAAGGACACCATTACTAGGATCTCTCCTTTTTTGAGCCCAAGTAAAGAGCAACCCAGTAATTTTAACATCCTCAATACTTAAATAATCCACACAATCTCTAAAATCCTGAACACCAAAAGTTTTAACCCCTAATCCACTAGAATGCTCACTATAATTCAGAATCACATTAAAATCTCCAAGCAGAATCCAAGGGAAATTACCATCATCACTATTATGTTCCCTCAGATTCTTCCAAAGTGTTCTTCTATCTTTAACATTAGTCTCCCCATATATAAAAGAAACACACATCTCCTTGTTTTTACTAATCCTTTTAACCAAGAAATGCATAACCTGGCTTGTTTGGGATAACAGTTGGACAGAAAAAATATTTTGATCCCATCCCACAGCAATCCTACGGCCCTTAGGACTATCCACAGAGTTAGATACCCAACTCCAATTCTCAAAAATATCATTACAAACCTTATTCACAGCCTTTTTCCTTAATTGAGATTCTATAACACCAAACATACTAATACCATTTTTACTAATGAAATTTCTAACCTCATTTTGTCTAAGGGCACTACACATCCCTTGGACATTCCATGAAGCTATTTTTATCACCATTTAATTTTGAGAAGATGAAGATGCAATATTACCTTGCATCTGAGAAAGGTCACCTTCCATCTCCTTTGAAATCACATTCCTAGCCATGAATTTTGCAGTGCCATTAGTGTCCTCTGCAACTTCACTTTTAATACCCTCCATAACATCTTCATTTTTTGTTTCTAATCCATAGACTATTTTTTTTTTCTCGCAATGACTAAAACTTTTATTTGCCGCTATAAACCGTCGCTTTGCGTGGGTATTCGCCTAGTTATATATAGCCGTGCACACATTGAGATTTGACAAAATTTTTAACTAAGTTGTTTTAACACAAGTCACAATATATCAAAATTTTACAAACTATTTATGCATAAAAACTGTATACTATCTAAATTTAATAATACAATTTATTAAAAATGTAAATTTCTATCTTGTCAAGCTAAAATCTGTCTAGTGCATACACTGGATTGTTAAATAAGATTTAGAGTAAACTCCAAAATACATCACTGTGGTTTACCCCGTTTCGCACCATACATCCCTCTCGCAAAAGTTTCAACAGATACATCACTCCGTTAGTAAAAGTTAACCTATATACATCCCTCAGTTAAAATAAGGACTAACGGTGCAAATTATTTATCCATTATCTCCTAACGAGATAGATAATGTTTACACCGTTAGTCCTCGGGTTAACAGTACTTGCATCGTTAGTCATTTTTACGTTTTTTTCGTTTTTACTTTTCACCGTTTTCGCCGTCTGCTTTTTTCGTTTTCGTCGCTTTTACGTTTCGCCGCTTTTTACGCAGCGTATTTTTTCGTTTTCATCTATTTTTACGCCGCGTCGCTTTTTTACGCCGTCCGCTATTTTGAATTTTCGTGTTAAAATCTCATGAGTCTTGATGTAAAACATCATTCGGACAACTTTCGTGCTTTACACTTTTGATGATTCGGACCAGAAATGGGTCAAAATCGTTATTTAAAATCGGACAAAACGTAGAATAATGACGAAAACCAATAAAATTGTATGAAAATGAATAAAACTTATGAAAACGCTAAAAAGGACGAAAACGAAAAATACGACGAAAACATAAAAAAGCGAAAATGTAAAAACATACGAAACGTAAAAACAAAGTAAAACGTTTAAAACGGATCAAAAAATGACGGAAACGTAAAAAAGCGAAAACATTAAAAAAATGACCGAAACGTAAAACGGACGAAAACGTAAAAAACTGCAAAAAATAAAAACGGATGAAAATGTAAAAATGGAAAAGAACATAAAAACGAAGTAACGTAAAAATGACTAACGGTGCAAATACCGTTAACCCGGAGGATTAACGGTGTAAACATTATCTATCTCGTTAGAGATAACGGAAAAATAATTTGCACCGTCATCCTTATTTTAACCGAGGGATGTATATAGGTTAACTTTACTAACGGAGTGATGTATCTTTTGAAACTTTTATAGAGGGATGTATGGTGCTAAACGGGTAAACCATGTGATGTATTTTGGAGTTTACTCTAAGATTTATCTATAACATTATGTATAATTTTATATACTTATATAGCTATAATACCCGTGCACTCGAGTTTTTATATAAATTTTTCATTATGTAGTAATATTCATTAATACTTTGTGTAGATTTTTGTTGGACGAAGGATTTGATTTCGTTTAATTGACATATTATTGAGGTTGATCTTGTTTAAATTAACTATTGATATCATGTTTATATACGTTATGCATGTAACATATAATAACCCTTGAAAAATCGTTTTTTCGGTTAACCTTATTTAAACTTTAAAGAAAAATTACATGCGTTTTTGCTATGTGTGCAATATCATCTAGTTATTTTCATCTTAGAGTAACCTTTCGGATCGTACTTTCATTTGGATATTTATATTCATATCCAACTAATTAATTACTTGATATTTTTGTGTGGCAAAATTGAGTTCTCTTGTTGCTTTAATTGAAACCTTTTGATAGATTTGATTTAACATTTTTTACGTTCTTATATTAATATTATCTAACAGATTTGGTACCAAAATTCGAAACCATTAACTAATAACTTATAGCTTAAACTGTTACTCCATTAAAGGTTTTATTAATAGGAAAGCAGTATTTGATTCTTACATACCTATTAGAATGATTGACCCAGGTAGTACTTTTTGCTCATATATTAAGCACCTTTCTTGCTCAATCTCGATCGGCATCTAAAGCATTTTTCGGGTATTATGGTTGTTATTTTTCTTTTCTGAGATTCTTGTGAAAATTTAGAGCATTCAATTCGCAGATGGCGCACGTGTGCACGAATCACATCTATGTGGAAGAAAATATTTTCCTGCAACTTTCAAATGCCGGTCAAGATGAATATTCGTGTTCTCCAGTTTCAGGATACATTTGTGGTATGAGTGATGACAAAAGGAAGATGTTTCGTCTATCTGAGTTGAATTGCTTCGTAGCCTTTGTCTTTAGCGTTGCTTGACATACTTGAAATGCGTGGAACCGCGAAATATTTTCTTACATCAAACATACTGTGACTATCTAATGTTTTGTGAGGATCAAAGCCACTCTTTTGGTTGAATATTGAATTGTAGTGAAGTACGTAAATCAAAATTGAGAATATTGTGTGCGAATTTGTTCATCTCTTGCGTCCTTACCCGTGTTCTCCATTGGCCCTTGCTTGTTCTCTTAGGTTGTTTTTATTATTTGGTTTGTATTATGTAGCTTCTTACTAACGGGTTATTTTGCGATCAATAGAATTTCATATCAAGTGTAATATAATTTTAGTTTTCTTATGACCAAACAAAAGATAATCACTGAAATACATATACTAATTAGGCTAGTCCCAACAAGAACCCTGACAACCCGGATAACCCGCGCCACGCCTTTCTCTCTCCAAAGAACCCGAGACAACCCGGATGCCCCGTCGACGACCGAGATTTTTTTTTTTTTTTTTTTTTTTTTTTTTTTTTAATTCAAACATTTTTAACATTAAATTTAAATTTCATTCAAATAAAAAACATTACATTACGAAATTTAAAAAAAAACATTACATCGCGAAATTAAAAAAAAAAAACATTACAATACGAAATTCAAATAAGACTAGAATACTTAAACTAATAATCTAAATCAGAACGTTTTCGATTCACGCTTTAACTTTCTCCAACTCTTATAGTTGGCGGCCGGTCAAATTGGATCGATTAGGTGTTGTAGAAGATGATGTCCGACTCCGCTTTGATGTCCTCATGAGCTCAAATTTGATCGATTTGGATCGTCGGGTTTTGATTGTGGTGTATTTTTCTTTGACATTTTCAAGTTGGATAAGAATTAGATTGAGTTGAATATAGATGAAAATGGTAAGTTGTGAATGTGTTTGATGAATGTGATTTATAGAGCCAGAAATGGGTTTGAAAATTTTTTATTTTTTTTAATTAAATGACCAAACGGTCTAAATTTAAATTTTGTATTATTAAATGCCTTGGGAAGGCTAAACACTCGCTCCAATATCGAGCGCTTTTCACCCGATGTCCACAAATTTTGTCACGCCCGATCTCCAAACCGATGTGGCCCATTCATGCCCAACCGATCTTAACATCGGTTGTGGAGTGTTTTTTTGCTTGGCAACCGATCTAAACTAAACCAATGCGACAAGCCTTAAAGATGCACAATAATTGTGGTATCGATAGTTTGTATATACAAGTACTATTCGTGTTTTTAAATGCGTATATTCTGTCAAGGTTTTACTTTTATATATTTGTCAAATTCATACTTAGAAAATAATACTTCACTGACTTAGAATTTTAAACGATCAAGTAGCAACTAGCAACCAAATCATGCATGCTTGACTTAAAGAATAGTTGTTTTCGTTCAATAATAATGCAAAACATTATAATGTTTTGTCAAACAATATTGAATGTGTTCTTACATATATTTTATACTTTTGGTGAGTCGTCTTTCTTTAGAAAGTATTACGGAGTACCATTTACCAACTAATGAACTAGGTGGCAAGGGTGGGTAGTTAATTTGCCATGTTCATAGTTCACACATCCGGTTTTCGGACCAAACCGAACCAACGACCGAAAATGAAGAAAAAGATGGACCGAAATATGTTCAGTCCGGTCCAGTCGGTCCGGTTCGGACCGGTTTCTCGGTTCAATTCGGTCCGATCCACAGTCTTTAATGCTCAGCCCTATATACATAGAAGTATGGTAAAAAAAAACCAAAATATACACAGATCACCATGATATAAAGTTCGAAACCACAAAGGAGATGCATATAGGCATGTCCGAGAATGCAATTAAACTAAGCTTCGTGTTACTGGAGTTCAAGAGTCGGGATTAATAGACGTATTTTTTTATTTGCCATGTTTGGTATTACAAGTTGTTCAACTGAAATAGTTTTTATGTACTACGTGTTGAAACCAAAATAAACTAGAAATTATTAACTGAATTGCACACTTGACTTATAAAAACTAACAGTAAGAGTTAAGCGGTACTAATTAATTAAACTATCGAGCTCTAGACTTTACTGAGATAACATCACCGTGAACATGCATAATAGTCATCGTACACCGAAAAGTTGTAAAAGTGATGCATGCACAATACTAATAAACACGTACTATTTACGTTTTTATAAGTTTATCAGTTTATGTGTATGGTCGTTACATTAACAAAAGCATGTTTTGGATTGGTATCGTACAAATAAAAATATAACTTCTGGACCTTCCACAGTGAAAAAGAAAAACCGTTGATTAGTTGGTCAAAACACGCGGGAGGTTATAAAGAAGTTGTTATTGATTTAGTCTAACATTTACTCCATATCTATACTACTTTATAACGATTTAGCTTCTAAAATTAAGTCTTAAAATTCGACTTTTTACTCTTATTATGAAAAGATATATTATAACGCATAAAATTAAGATAAGGAATTTAATCACGAGATACACGTGCCACTTCTTAACAAACTCAAAGTTCTAACTCCTAACCACCAAAAATTAAGATATGAATCTCCAATTATAAACGAGCGTATGTATTTCTCAACTAAAAATTCATCTTTATTTTCAAATTAAAATATCTTTTATCTACTTATTTATATTATAATCTAATTTCACCATATTTTCTAAAATTTTACGCTCTTTAATTCAACATCCACTTTAATATATTTTTATGAGTTTTAGTGGGTTTGTTTTCTTTAATTCAAATTTTACAACTTTAATCTTTATTTCATTTATTCCAATCAATATAATCTTGATTCACAAAATCATATACTTTGTTGTGTTTGACGCTAAGAGATCATGGTATTTTATATACGGGAATAATGATGTCGCGTGAAAGTTACAGAACCCAAACAAACACTTACAACTAACACATATACATTCGTGTTGTGAAACGAATTCACTAAACGGTAGTTAAACACATATAACTATCCTTATCGCCACTGCCACCACCATCTCATCACATCACCACCTCAAAACATTTATTCGCTATAAAATAATATCGTTCAACACAGCATCACATGCGCATTCTTCTAGTATTAAATAAGTGGCTATCAGTTGACTGTACTCTTATTGGATGGTTGCATATCTAAATAGTTATCAATCACTCCTGAATAATCATTCTAACACTCTCTTACTTTGCATGAACCAATTCAAACAAAAGATAATAACAGTATATCAACTATGAAATTTGTTATCTTCTTCTTAGCTTCCTTTGTTCTTCTTGAAACTTATCATGCTCGACATCTACATGGTAAGTCTTTTAGTAGTGTAATCGAGTCAGTTTTGCACAAAACCTTACTTGATTTTTATTAAGTCTTCAGTTTCAAGCTCGAGTTTGATGATTTAATCTATGATTTATAGCTCGGCTTAGCTTCATTTAACTCAATCGTAATGATTTATTTCCTGTTAACACTTGATTATCTTGATTAATTAGTACTTTTGAAATATAATTCATGATTATTTGATTATTCTTCTAAATTCCTAATTTATTATTGCATTAAGAAAAAGTATATTTCATCGATTAAGCGTTTGTGGCAAGTTGGCCTGCTATAGATTTCGCTTCTATATATTGTTCAAAAAAAAATCTCAAAAAATTGTAATTAACTCATTATCTTGTTTGCGGACGTGTTTGTAAACCGAAGATTTAATCAGCCAGCACCTTTACATGCAGCGGAGATAATTCAAATGGTAACATTCGGAGAAGAACTCCTATCTCCTTCATTGTTGCAAGACAAAACGACATATGGTAGAGTCAACAGTCCACCACCACCACCACAAGGAGGATCGACACGAGGCCAAACAACTTACGGCCGTAGTAACCTAAAAACACCACCATCACCAGCAGTAGCACCCTCACGGGGTCAAACAACTTATGGTATAGAAAAATCAACTTTTACAAGTCAAACCGCACAAACTAGCTCGAACCCAAGTGACTTATACTTACATGGTATTTATGGTCGAGATGACCCAAGTGTACCAACCCCTCCAAAATCAGCCGACCCAATTCATCCAGTGCTAAGCTAATATGCTCGCATTGACGGTAGTAGTAAATCAACCAATTTAGGGATGTCAGTCGTGAATTTGCTAGCATCTTACGCCATTAGAGTAGTTAACTTATGGGGCTAACGTGTAAATAACTTCTGGAGCTAATAATTAACGTGTAATTTTCGTTTTTGTGGCTTACAAAAATGTATCTCTTGGTCATAATAATTGTAAAATAGGTTCCTTATATTATTTTCTCGTCTTTAGCTCAAATGCCGATTTTGAAAAAAGCTAACATATGTTTAGTCCTATTAAAACTAGCAAAATGATTAAGATATTTAACGATGCTTTTAGTATTCTGAATTTCTGACTAAACATGCATGAGTAGTATTTTGAAGTTACAATTAAAATACCTAATTTTTCACAAATCAGTGGAACACAGACACAAAATAATTTAGAGACGTTTCAATCATCTCAATAATTCATCCATCTCAAAATTATTATTTATCCTTTCATTTTAAGATATATCAAAATAATTATCAATTTCTAATTTAAAACAAAAAAGAAAGTTTAGTGAGTGTGATGCGTTCCAACAAGCTTTAAATTTATAACAAAGATTACTGGGATTAAGCTAAGAACATATTCGGGCAAGTATACCCTATCGTGTGTAGCTAGTTAGGGTTTGGTAATCCAAGGTCATTCACTAGGACTTGAGTGTTTTCGATTTGTAGAAACAAGTGCAACAAGTATGAGTAATAAGTAAATTGGTTGTCACAATCCCAAAATACTATAAAACATTTAATAAAGCAAAGCATGAAAGTAGCAAATTACACGAGAGTAATAATAATGCAAAATCAATAGATAAATGACAACGCTTTTGGATTAGTTCATAATAATTGGATTGCTTAATATGAGGATGGTTTGACAAGTTGATTACAAATATAAGAATATGATGGTGACAAATTCCAATCTATGATTTTAAAGTATATAACCTTCGCGAAAGATTATAAAACAATGAAATCAAGCATAAGGAACAATCAACCAATTTAAGACTAATTTTATATGACAAGTTCGATTCAAGGCAGTTTCACAAACTTATCAACAATTACACACAAGTTTCCTGTTTAAATCAAATCACAAAAGTAATGGTCAATACGATAGACAATCATTTATAGACAAATGATTACAACCAATTAAATGATAATCACCCTTTCGGCCTATGAAACTGTCACCAATTCATCAAATTTGATAAATAATTGTGGAAAACTAGAATGGAGGGTTGAATAATTTTACCGTTTCTATTTCTCTAAAAAAAATTAGTTTTGAAAAACTTTGATACGAGTTTCCGTAAAATCAATCAATTGTAATATGAACATTGTTGTAACAATTTTAAAGTAAACAACTAATAAATACTACGAGATATAAAAGTGAGAGATGAAAAGATTAAACCAAGACACCGAGATTTATAGTAGTTCGGTAACGAAGCTCCTCTTCGCCCTACTCAACTCCCCGACTATCCAACTCGATAGTTCTAAGCACTATATCAACAAACTCCTTTCAGGCGGAGAAACCATACAATATCGCTTATCACAATTTGCGACACTAAGCTAAATGTCGAGTACTAATCTAGCTAGTAGCAATCTCACTCACGATCTACTTGATCTTCTCACAAATCACACAAAATAAAAGATCTACGCAATCTTCACACGATCTACCCGATCTTCACACGATCAACCCGATCTACACACGATCAACCCAAATGACATACTATCAACACAAACTACACAAAATCTAACCAATTTCTACACGACCATAATGATCCACACAATCTAACAATATATGATGACTGACAACTTGGTGTATAACAATATACAACAAGTAAGTAACTAATGTTACGAGTGCACTAAACTAATAATGTAACACTTTGTATCTTCTCGATATGGTGTGTTCTTCTCTTGCACTTGTAAGAGAATAAACATGATCACTTGGTTCGATGGTTGGATCACTCTTAAACAAAAACAAACTAACTAAATAATCAAATGATATATTTAACTCATAAAGTTCTTTATGAAAATTGATGAGTTGGGAGTGAAATATGATCCACTATTTATAAGCAAGAAAAAACTAGCCATTACAACAGACGGTATCATTAAAGTTCAGAAGGTACTGTTATTTAGTGGTACCATCCTAGACAAAAACGCTCTATTTTTTGTTTTTAGTGCTGAAAGTTTATCTAAGAATGTTTGGAGCTGTTTTGGGGGTAAAAAGAGCCGTTGGGATTTTTAAATTTATTTTTCAAAATAGAACATTTCTTTATAATTCAAAAATAATTTGTAGAATGTATTTTCGAAAAAATGTTTTATGAAAAATCGTTTTGATCCGAATTAAATGAAATCTTTATGAAAAATCGTTTTGATCCAAAGTAAAACTAAGGAAATAATGAGAAAGAGAGCAGATGAGTCCAAGCAAATAAAAACCTTTAAATAAGGTGGAGTAGGGATCGATTGACAACAAAACATACGAATAAAACCCAAAACAATACACTAATACCTTCGATCTACTTGATTCTTGACCCAAGAGTGGAATAAGAATGACGGAGATGTGGTGTTGGTGTAGTAGCCGACGGCGAAAGCTATGAGGAGGGAGGTGGTGGCGGCTAGGGTTTCTAGAGAGAGGAAGTGGTGGCTAGGGTTTCTAGAGAGAGAAAGTGAATAAACATGTATATGTAAAAATAAAAACCCTGGAATCAAACAAGTAGTATATTGGATTATGAGGGGGTGGACAAATTTAGAAAAGATGGAGGGGTTGTTTTGAAATATTTTTGTTATTGTGAGTCGGGGCTAGTTTAGGTTCAATAAAATTGATCGGGAATTTAAAACGTGTATGGTTAAATTTAAAATGTAAATTCCATGAAAATCAAGTGGTCACACCACTAGTGACTAATTAAAATGTTAAAATTATTATTATAATTTATTTTAATAGTTTAGATGAGTGGTGAGTTTATCGGACAGTTTCAATGTCGTTAAAACTTAAAAACGTAGATTTAAATCGCGTAAATATCAAAATAATATTATAAAAAATAATATTTTTACAAAAGCATGATATTTAGCTTAAATTAACTAAATTTCATATTTTATGCGTTTCCAGAACCTTTCGGAGTGTTAGGATGCCGTTTAAACTTAAAACGCGAGTCGTAAATGCGTAAAATGTAAAAAGTGTGGAGTTCACGTTGAAATGGTAAAATAAATTATACCATATAAAAATAAGTATGGGAGGGAATAAAGTGCATAGATAAGTAGACTGATCATAGTCTAGAATTAATTACGAGTTAAGTGTACGTGTTACGACGCACGCGGGTAACTTTCCCAAAAAATATAGGTAAACTTATTAAAATAAGTTAATAAGTAAAAATAAACAGTTAAATAATTAACTAAAATTTTCTCAGTTGTTACACACTTATTATCACATATTTTACTAATATTAAGCAAGTTAAACCTAAGTTGTCTACATGCTCAACATCTTCAATAGTAAGGGAGTTGTGAGTGATCGTAACTTTGCCTATGATGTTCTCTTTTAATTTACTAACAAATGTAACGTTACCTCCGTTTTATGCTTTGTACGATGATAATAGACTTTGATTTCCCTTCATGTGATTAATGCGTCTACTATATTTGACCAGTTTGTCGGGCTGCAAGTCAATTCCCAAGCATGTCTCATTTGACACTTGAGCTATAAGACATGTTTCGTCATTTTATTTTTCCTCATCTTTCTCACCGCTATCACTTCAAGAACCGCCTACAAACGCCCTTTGGTTCTTGGTTCTCGGTGGCTTAGGACATTCTCCGATGAGATGATTTGGATCTTCACATCTAAAATATTTCATGTCGCTTTTTCCTTTCTTGTCATCCCGATTTTTTTGGAATGGCTTCTTTTCATCCCTAGGTTGTCTTACAAATCGACCTCTTTTCCTAAAGAACTTTTTAAATCCTTAACTGATAAGGCATACTCTTCGTCTTCACTATCGGAAGTTGAAGTTTCCTCATCACTAGACTCCTTCTTGGCTTTTAGGGCTAGAGATCATACTTTCTCTCCTTTGCCTTTAACTATATCGGACTCTTTCTTGATTATCATTTCATGAACTTTCAAGTTCCCTATAAGTTCATCTAGTGATAATGTTGTCAATTTTTTCGATTTAATGGCGGTGACCTTTGCTCTCCATTTGGGATGTAAAGCCCTAAGAAACTTCCTAACATAATTCTTCCTAGATTAACCTTCATCAAGAGCTTTAAGATTAGTGATAATAGTATAAAATCTAACAAAAGCACCATCTATAGTTTCATCTTCTGGAATGAAAAATTTATCATATTGTTGCACAAGAAGATCAATCTTGTTCTCTTTGACTTGGTTATAACCTTAATGAGTGACTAACAAATTTTTTCAAATTTCTTTTGTCATATTACACATAAAAATTATTTCAAATTTCTTTTTCGGCAAACCATTATAAATCATCATTTTAGCCTCATTATTTTTGGCTAGTTTCTTTTTAAGATTGTTACTATTTTTGGGTAAAATGGTTACCCCGGTAAAATATTATTACTCCAATAAACAATTACAGAACAACGGGTGTGGGTGAATCCTACACCTCAGCCCAAAAAGGCAAACCAAACACACCTACAATGCTTAAGACCTCAACTAGCATAAGAAAGACAAACCAATCTTATGATCAAACACTATAAATACATAAGAATAAAACTAACGTTTACTCTGACCATGAAGATTTATATCCATTGAGTCACAAAACGCAAGTTGTTCCGGTTTTAAACCTTGAAGGTCATATGTGTCATATATATCAAAATCTTCATCCTCATGTAAACTAGCATCATACGAACCTCCACTCGCCATAAAATGAGAAGTCTCATCATAAACATCTTCAACTTCATCATCACTATCATTATCCGAAAGAACCACATTCCCAACCTTAGAAAACGGATTACCTACATTTTTTCCCTCATTAACCATAACAGGTTTACGATTAGCCTCCTTTTGCATAGGAAGCGGCTTCCCATCATCACCCAGAAGCACAAGCTTCCCCTCAACAATTTGACTTTCAAGCTTATTAATCTTTTCAACAAGAGGAGTATTACTTGGACTGTCAAATGAATCAATGGTAACACTTTCCTGTTTACTTACAACAAGATCTTCATCTAAATCACCAAGGGCGTCAAAGGTATTAGCTGTGGTAATCACTTCAGCAACCTTACTTGGTTGTTTAGATGCCTCCTTAGTAGTAGAAGGCGGATTCTTTGAATTCTTAGAAGCAACCGGCCGAAATTCCATATTCTTTGCAACTCCAAACACCCGCTTATACTGGAAGCCCTTCCGCTTGACAGTAGTGAACCCTTCATTCGACACCCCCTTATTAGCTCCCGAAGAGTTTGGAGCACGTTTAAGAGGAGCTTTGGGACATTCCTCAATAAGATGACCATATACCAAACATTTACTACATCGACGAGGATCCCATTCATATTCAACACGAATGGTGTGTTTCGTATAACCAGTTCCATTGATATTAAGATTGTTACTTTGCTTTTCATAAGGAACTATTTCACCCTTTTTGGTTTCCGGATTCTTTTAAATCGGTTTAAAATCACCCTCGGTAAGAACATGCCAAAGATCAATATCTTTTGATTTCACATATATTTCCAATCTTTTTTTCCAATAGATAAAACAATCGGTTTCAAAAAGTGGTGGTCTTTGCATAGATTGCCCTTCTTGGCATTTGTTGAAATCCATTAATCGATTCAAGTTTAAAATACCATATATTTTAAAAATCTTGGTTGACGTGGCTCTAGTACCAATTGTGGAAAACTAGAAGGGGGGTTGAATAGTTTTACCATTTTTATTTCGTTATAAAAATTAGTTTTGAAAAACTTTGATTCGAGTTTCCGTGAAATCAATCAATTTTAATATGAACACTATTGTTACAATTCTAAAGTAAACAACTAATAAATACTACGAAATATAAAAGCGAGAGATAGATAGATCAAACGAAGACCCCGAGATTTATAGTGGTTCAGTAACTAATCTCCTCTTCGCCCTACTCCACTCTCCGAGTACCCAACTCGAGAGTTCTAAGTATTATGTCAACATACTCTCTTCAAGCGGAGAAAACTGTACAACGTCGCTTATCACAATTTTCGACACTAAGCTAAATGTCGAGTTCTAATTTAGCTAGTAACAATCTCACTCACGATCTACTTGATCTTCTCACAAATCACACAAACTAAAAGATCTACCCAATCTTGACATGATCTACCCAATCTAGACATGATCAACCCGATCTACACACGATCAACCCAATCTAGGCACTAACAACACAAACTACACAAGATCTACCCAATCTCTACACGATCACAATGATCCATACAATCTAACAATATATGATGACTAATAACTTGGTGGATAACAATATAAAACAAGTACATAACTAATGTTACGAGTGCACTAAACTAATAATATAACACTTTGTATCTTCTTGATATAGTGTGTTATTCTCTTGCACTTGTAGAGGAATAAAGATGATCACTTGGTTGGATGATTGGATCACTCTTAAACAAAAACAAAATAAGCAAATGATCAAAGAATAAATATTTGAAAGGATGGATTTAACTCAGAAAATTCTGTATGAAAATTGGTGAGTTAGGAGTGAAATATGATACACTATTTATAGGCAAGAAAAAACTAGCCGTTACAGTAGACGGTATCGTTAAAGTTTAGATGGTACCATTAAATTTAATGGTACCGTCCTATTTAGTGGTATCGTCCCAGACATTTTTTGTTTTTAGTACTGAAAGTTTATTTGGGAATGTTTGGAGCTGTTTTGGAGGGAAAATAGCTGTTGGGATTCTTAAACTTATTTTCCCAAATAATACATTTCTTTTTAATTCAAAAATAATTTGTAAAATGTATTTCTAAAAAAATGTTTTGTTATAGTAAAAATGTGAAGTCTTTGAACAAAAATATTCAATTCTTTGATCATTTGTCAAAGTGTAAATTTGTTTTCTCTTACCTCGTGTGATTTACGTCGAAATATAATATTACGACTAAAAACTTGTTTACATCAATTTTGACGTAAGACAGTTTTACATTTTGTTATTATTAAAAATTAGATGTGTCAAAAAATAGAAATAACATTTTTACACATTATTTGTATTAATAACAATGTCACATGAAACTTAAGCACAATTGGATCAAAACCAAATAATGAAAATTAAGCAACCCTCATACAACAAACATCGTCCAAACAAGTGTAGAATAGACTACTCCATATTGTATTCAACTAAATAAAATGTATCAACAACATGGTGGTAATATTCATCTTGAAATAATGGAGGTGTGTCGGGAACAACGAGACTTCAAATAATTCTTCATTTTAGCTTCTTTACCTTTTCCTCGTTTTCCGTCACGTGAGCTTACATAAACCTAAAATAGCAAATTCACTTCATTAAGTATCGTAAGTTCATAAAAATCACCAAAATACATGCATAAAATCAATGATAATGTGCCTAAAAGCGTACTCAATTTAAGCATTATCAGAGTGCGATGATATTTGATTGGTTGTGAAGTGTAGTGGTCTCACTTTTTATAAAGTATTTTGTTGTTTCCTTTAGAGTGATTACAACTTAAGATAACTAAGTTAAACACTCTCCATGTAATCTAATGTTTTGTTTAAACAGTTTATAGAAATAATACGTAAAACAGTTTAAACACCAAATACACAAGGTTTTTCAACATTTAAAATTCTTATTAGAAAATAAATAAAGAATTTGGCAATGATTGTTTACGGAATAACAATCCTAATTGAGTGACAAATGTACTGATCTCTAATCTAATTTATTCACAAACCTAATTTATGGTTTAGTTAAAAACTTATACTTACTCGCTGAATTGTTCATCGGCCTAAGTTATATTCGAGGAGTAAATGCTTTTAAATGCGTTTCACATTAATTTCAATAGATACATTTACTCATTTACAAATATTCACTTTTATATCAGAGAATTAGGGTTTTCAAAGGCATCTACTTTACACATGTTGAGCATTTAATGAGTTGGTAAGATATTGATTAAATGCTTCTACTTTAGGTAAGGGGTAAACTTTTATTTATAGAATAGTATTTACAGCTATTGCAACTTATATACCAACTCTGGAAAAAGTGCTTATTATTAAGAAGACTTAACTTTATCCCTTTTACTTCAAAACTTTCATGCCTTTGATCTTCTAGATACTTCATATTCTTTGCTCAGTATCTTGGCGAACGAGGAGATCAAACATCGTTCAGTGAGGCACTGTCATCCTCAATGAATTGACTTCTTCTTTGGATCTTGTACTTCAATATCTGAACCGAATCGACATTGAAGTGAAGATTTGTCTTCAAGAGTTCAAAAGGCATTGTGCTTATCTATTCTTAACATCCTTTTTTTTTTTTTTTTTTTTTTTTTGAACAATAATTTATTAAAAGAAACAAAAAGTCCAAAGAAAGAACTAGACTACTACAAATACAGTGGGTTTTGAAGCCACTCAACCCAACTAATACAAAATTTTGGGTTTCGGTACTTTAACCAATTAAAAGAATACAAAGTAATATTATCAACTAAGTCTCTTTTCCGCATCTATTCTTAACATCTTAGTTATATTTATATTCATGTTAATAATAATTTAAGTAGTATTTATTTTTAAACCCGTGTACTCACGTGTTAAACTTATAAAGATGAATAAATGATTCGTTATTGAAAATTAAAAGAAAAATAGAAAAAAATTTTATTGACATCCTTATTTAATCTCATAAAAAAGAATTGCATGAGTCATTCATAACAATCTAGTGTATTCAAATTAAATATCACACTAACTCGTTCTTTTATTTTTAAATTTATAAATAACAAGAACATATATTTTGTATTTTTAAAGAAAATATATAACGTGTATGGGTATAAAGCTCAGTGGTTATATATTAAATTTAAATTTTATTAAAAAAAATTAAAAAGTAATAAGTTTATTTAAGTCTATATAATTTAACTAAAAGGTTTTATTAATTACCCTTCTCCATTTTTAGTTTGTTTTATAAAATTAACACATGTGTTATTATACATATTATTATTTTGTTTGCCGAGATTTAAATAGATTTAACTAAATTGTTTCAATTTAACTTTCTATTTTGCAATCGAATGACTTCATTTTCTTTATGTGGCAAAATTGAGTTCTCTTGTGCGTTCTAAATGAAACCTTTTGATAGATTTGATTTAACATTTTGTATATTCTTATATTATATAAGACAATTGCTGCCAAAATTCAAAACCATTAACGAATAACTTATAACTTAGGGGCTGTTTGGTATGAGGTGTTGGTTTGTGAAGTTAGGGGTAAAAGTAAAAAAAACATTGTTTGTTTGATGTACATAGGTTTTTAAATAGTATTTAAAACCCCCAAATTCATGATTCTACAAATCCGAGCCTAATGGGTGTAGGGGTGTTATTCGGGTCGGGTTTGTCAGGTTCGAGTCAAATCGGGTCGGGTCAAGTCGGGTTCGGGTCTGTACCATTTACAAAATCACATAATTTGATTTTTTTTAATTTAGTAGTTAAAATACATATGAGATACGCCAACTAGCCTAATTATAACCATAACTAGAAATTTGATACCATGAGTGCTAAGAATGCGTTATTTTTTTCATTTGAGGAGTTTACATTTATTTATATTAATTATTACAGAGTGGTATTGTTAGTGTGGTTTGAAAGTGATAAATGTAAAAATGCCAAAACTAGTATTTTTTAAGATGAGTGATACATATGTGTAAGCATTATTTGTTGCAATATACGTCAGAGATTTTGTTCTTGTATATGATATTGTATCTCGAATTGTGTAAACTAATTTATTTCCATTTCGATTTCTGTAAACTAATTTACTTTCATTTTGATGATTCACACTAGATTGAGAAAAGCTATAAAATGGCCAAGAATACTACATGAACGAATAAGCAAGGTAAATTGAACCCGATACCCGACTCTAGTTCGTACTCGGGTTAAACGGGTTGACCCGATTGCCGAGTTAGATGTTGGACCCGAGTATCCTTATTCGGGTTCAGGTCCGGGTCGGGACAGAATTTTTGACACCGGGTGGATATTCTGACATAGTAGTACACTTATTTTTGAAACCGGTGTACGCTACATATTTTTTTACTCGTATACAGTTGTAACCATTCATTTTATTATTGCTATTTTCCAAGTTGGTCAACAATTACTTATATAACCACATATATTTTTCTTTTTTTACATTTTTCTAATCTAAATCAAAAACACATTTGCAAACCAAACGGATCCTAAATCTAAATCCGTAGATGACGCGCGTGTGTCAAATCTATGTGGTAGAAAATATTTTTCAAGATAGAATTTTCAAATGCCGGTAAAGATGAATATTCGTGTTCTTCAGTTCTAGGATTCATTAGTGGTATGAGTGACAACACAAGGAAGATGTTTCCTCTATTTGAATTGAATTGCTTGGACGCCTTTGTATTTAGCGTTGCTTGACTTACTTGAAATGCATGAAACCGCAAAATATTTTCTGATATCAAATATACTGATGACTGACTAATATTTTGTGAGGTCCAAAGACACTCTTTAGGTTGGATATTGAATTGTAGTAAAGTGAATCTAAATTGAGAATATTATGTGCGAATATTTGTTCATCTCTATTTTCTTCTATCCTTAATCGTGTTCTCTATTGGGTGGTACTTATTTTCTTATGTTGTTTTTATTATTTGGTTTGTATTTATGTTGCTTCTTGCTAACAGAGTTTTTTTTATCAATAAAATGTTGTTTCAAAAGAATTTCATATAAATGTAATGAATTTTAGTTTTCTTAAGAGTAAACAAAGATAATCACTGAAATACATACTAAAGTCCAATAAACGAATTTTTTTTCTTTTTTATTATGTTAGAGACTTTGATGTTTTTATTTATACGATCGACATGGTTTCTGTCAAGATTAACCAAATAATACTTTACAGACTTAAATTTGTTAATGATCAACTAGCAACCAAAATAATGCATGTTTGACTTAAAGAATACCACGAGTCGACAGTTCTAACTCGCTACAAGAAGAATAAAGGGCTCATCGGTCAAAACCGACCGACCGACGAAACGGACCGACCGAGACCGAATCCGGCAAAACTCCGGACCGAGACCGAGACCGAATGAGGTCGGTCCGGTCCGTCCGGTCCGTCCGGTCGGTTTTGTCGGTCGGTCGGTCCACAAGGCTAAATTTCGGTTTTGCTCGGGGTTTGGTCCGACCGGACCGACCGAGACCGAATCCGCAAAATCTCAGATCGAGACCGGACCCGGTCCATCGGTCCGGCCGGTTTCGGTCCGGCCCGGCCGGTTTTATCTATCGGTCCTATCGTCCGTCCGCTTGAGCAATTTCTAATAATAATACAAAATATTATAACTGTTTTTCAAACAATATTAAATTTTTCTTACATAAATTTTATACTTTGCTAGGTTGTCTTTTCTTAGAAAATTATTACCAACTAGTCGAACTAGTTGTCAAAGGTGTTTGGTTTGCCATGCATGTTCACACATACGTATCTTTTATATAATAAAACAAAACCCTTAGTGGGAATTTTTCATTTCAAAAAAATCAATTCATTCCTTATTAAGTAATAACTGAATTATTAATTATTTATTTTTAAAGATGCTTAATGAAAAAAGAATTAAGAACTTCTTTAATTAGTAAAAATTTATAAAAATTCGTTTTTGTATAAAATTATATAAGAGATCGGGTACAAAAATATATGTGTCAAAAACATTAAAAAACAAAACTTAAAAAAATCGGGGTCATATACAAAACATAAGGGTTAAAACTAAAAGTTTAACAAACAAAACCAACCTCTTCTTACTTTATCCATTCTACACAGGCACACAGCAGAACACACACAACAAAGAAAAGCCTACTAAAAAAACCTACGACTCAATCTGATTAATCGATAGCATGTTTTTCGACTAATGGATTAAAGGTATATTAACCTATTACTTATTAATTATCTGCTAATCTAGGGTTTTTTTTGGGTAATTAAGTTATGGGTAATTCCGTTTTATCATCAAAAGTTTGATTTTTATATTTTTTTCATGCTATTTGTGTGAAGTTGTAAACTTTGGATCATATATTTGATAGGGTTTGCTTTCTTTTCAATATCTTTTTGTCGCCGGCATGTCCTTGGTTTTTCCGGCGAACTTTGCGCCGTCTTCTCTACTCCGGCCACCATTAGTAAGCCTTATTATATTTTTTTTAAGGTTTTAATGAATTGGGGTTTAATTATTTGTTCATTAAAAATGAATTGGGGTTTTCAGAATTTTTTAATGAAAAGTTAGGGTTAAGATTGTGTTTTTTTAGAGTTTGTTATCAGAATTCAGTTTTTTCTATATTTCTGATAATATAAATTATAAGGGTAAGTAGGAGTAGGGATTTGTATTATTCGCATTGGGGGAGTTTTTGTTGGTGGTATTAGTATCTTTGTTAAGTTATATTATATATGGGTTTTAAAAATTGAGCTTTGTTTGTTTTATACTTGGTTCCTGTAATCTATTTAGCGGAACTTAATGATTCGTTTTAAATTTATTTAGGTTTCACTGTTGGAATAAAGATATATCGAAGAGTAAAGTCTCACCAAGCTACTTACATGGCATGGAATAGATGAAGCGGTGCTAAAAGGTACAAAATGAGAACTAAAGGTACAAAATGAGAACTATTTATAGATGTTGCTGCCACAGTATGAGAACTATTTATGTTATCCATTAAATTGACATTATCTCTACGTTGGCCATGATAAAAGGTTTAAAGAAAGCAGCGCTCGAGTTTGGTGTATGTCGATCAATTGTTTACCGTGTGCAACTATAAAAGTTAAAATAGAGGAAATATTTGTTGCTTTGAAATTTTGGAATTAAAATGCAGCATTGGTGTTAGTTTTGTTTTCTTTATACATTACTGTTATTGATTGTCGCTACTAATGTTGCATACATTTGCAAATGACACGCCTGATATTTGTTATCAATAGATTAGTACTAATCTATAGAACATATTGTAGCACTATAATTGGGAAATGAAAACATGTATATGTATAACAATTTACAATGAAAGCACTAAAAGTTGAATGGGAAAGATGATTACTTGATGTCTGTATGAAAGCTTATTAGCTAAGTTAGGCTGTTTGTGACATGCTTATTTGGAAAGTTTTGTGTCTTTGACAAGCTCATAAGTAAATCCAAACATAAGTTGATTTTGTGATTTAAACATAATCGTCACATTTTCGACCATCGAAATGTGTAATGGGTGTAGGATCAGCGGGTTCAATATAATGCCCGTGCACGCATGGGGTTTTGACATAAATTATTGTTATTCGTTTTAGATTTTGAAAACATCTTATACTTTTTTTTATATATAATGTGATTTCCTTGATGTTTTTGTCTCTATATTCTTTGTCTCTATACATTTGATAGAGAAGATATATGTTGTTTGGTATGTTAATATGACAAATAAAATAATAAATCTTAAAGTAGACATATTGTATAGATTGGTATATTTTGTTTAAAGTAGACATATATTGTGTACATATGATAAAACATAAAGAATAAATAGACAAAGAAATGATAAAACATAAAGAATAAATAGATAAAGAAATTAATGTTTTGAAACGAATGTGGCTAACTATATCGAACACAACTTTTTTCTTTCTAAAAAATATTGCAGAGAAACTTCTCTAACTACACAATTTGACAATATAGGCACAAGGGAGGAAGTGAAAGAGAGAGCAAGCATGCAGCTGCAGCAGCATGAACATGGACAGAGTACTCATGACGAGGTGTTGACCATGTTGCAACCTATAAAATTGTGATGTTTCCAGGTATACAGAATACACCCTCATGTGTGAAGTATTTGAAACTAGAACTATATTTATATGTTAGTGATTGTAACAAAAATTTATGTATATATGGGCCTGTGTTCCATAACTACAACAATCAATAAAAAGGTATTTTGTTTTTCTTTCGTCTCAATGGGATATATTGATAATATCATTTTGTTTCATCAAGAAACAAAATTTGCAATTATCAATTAGAAGACGAGCAGTTTTTAGTCAAAATTTTAAATAAAGAGATAGAAGTTACATCTGTGGCAGTCGTTAGATGAGAGTATGTATATGATCCATAAGGGCAAAGACAATAGTTACAGTAGTTTCTATCCCTTTCATTTTCTACTACGAGTAGTTTCGATTTGGTTACTTTGTTTATGTGGCTACTAATAGGATTTTCATTTAAGCATTGTGTTGTTACTTATATCGTGTTCACATCTTTTATTGTGGTGCATACAAATCAACAATATTTCGGACCAAGGACGTGATTTTCCCCTTAATCGACTCAAGAACACAAAGACCAAAGGCATAGTCACTAATTTTCTGCATCTTATAAGGTCAATTTACTTTTTCAGTTTTGAGAAACTTTCCTTTTGGTATTATTATCTGAAAGTGATAATATGACCCATTTATAGGTCAGTGAGTTGATTTGGGCTGTATTTTTTTCTATGATGAGTAATCTCAAATGTCTTTGCCAAATGGCCATTTATAGGTCAAATAAAATATGTTCTTATATATAGGCCAAATGGCGAGGTCATAGAGAACATAAACGCTTATAAGAAACTCACAAAGGCAACAGCTACTATACAATGTTGATGGAGGGGAGAGTTGCTATAAGAGGCTTTGCAATCAAAGATTGGTCATTTTCTTTTCATAAGCATTACACAAAAGCAAAGCAAGGTGAAAATACGTACATGTCTTAAATGAAACCCGATCCGAATTTTTATAGTTAAGTTTATACTTTGTACATTTTATCCACTAACATTTATAAATAAAGCTATTCTACAAGGTCTAATGAACCTTTGTTTGTTTTCAAAACGTGATTTGGCTCAGATTGCCCATTTTCTTAATTCCGTGGTTTCTCAAATTGAAAGTTATCACTTAGTAAGTTTCCATACCAAGGCTCAATCCAATTAAGTCTGTAGCCGAATGTTGTTATCTACCTATTTGAATTTTATTTACAGATTGCTCAACCTGTAAGTTAGAGTCTGAAGACATTTAGGTTGCATTGTTGTAGAAACCATGGTTTCTCATTATTGTCTTTCTTATGTGAAACATTAATAGGCTGCCAGGGACAATGGTGCACTTCAACAAGTGAAGGAGAATCTTGAAAAGCAAGTGATAGAGCTCACATGCGCTTAGAGTTAGAAATATGTTCAAGGTAACATTACTCGCTTCAAAGATAATCTTTATTCTTTTGCTCGGTTTATGTTTGCTTTCCACAAGTGGATATAAAATATATTGCTCGTGATACCCAAGTAACATTATTAAAAAATGCAAAATAATGAACCCAATAGGTTAGTGGTGTCACGGCTTCCCAATGATGCCCAATGTAATTTTTATTATAGTTTCTCAATTATCAAATTCAAGATAGCCCTCTTAAAAGCTCCCAATTTTAATCAAAGGTTTCCTAATAATAATATTATATCACACAAGAAATACATTTTGTGTCATTTATAGACTGCTTGTCACATGGTCATGTAATCATTAAAGGACAAGTAGATACATCGCTTGTTTGGGACGGAGTTCACCTCAAATTCTTGAAATGCATTTTACCTTATCATGCGTAATCAATTATAAGAAGCATTACGTGGCAAGGAAAGTGTGTCTGCAACAAAAGGGCCTGACGTGGAAATATTGATGCTTTAATTGCAAAAGTGGAAAAGTTGTCTGAATTGGTTTCCTATATATTTTATCCCCCTATATAGTAATTTCATCGACTCACTAGATGGTTGAACTCAGCCTAAATAACTAGATGGTTTTAGCAATTTACTTTAGAAATAACTTAATGTGATAGTTAGAGGTGGCAAACGGGTGAGGCGGGTGACCGTAACTTTTGCTTCGTTGCCATAAACACCTTCTCTCTTTTCTTTCAAAACCATCATCTAAAAAGTTAGTGTCTTAAATGTCATCGAATTCATGTCGCTAAAGCAAAAAGGGATTAAAGAAAGTGCTAACGGAGGGAAAGGTACACGTCGAGTTCGAGTGAACAAACTCTTCAAAAGGTCGATCTCAATATGGAACTCCATTAGTCGTAATCATATAGCCTTTTTATTCACATTGTTATGGTGAACAATATATTAAGATCGAGGTGATTTATCTTTAGGTTTACTCAAAAGAACATTCTTCCGGTTTTGCCAAAGGGAACACGGGTTACCTCTACGAATTTCGCACCACTTTGAGGCATGGTTGCATGGTGGCTCGAGATAGTTACGCTTAATATGCAGTGAGTTCTCAAGCAGCTTAATAACATTTTTCATATAACCAAGTAATTTTTAATCGACATCAAAGTTCGACATTATATGTATAAAGGGATTTGGAAGATCGCTTTGAATGATGCATGAAATGTTTCGATCTAATGGAGGTGTGGTAATGAGAACGGGTCCTAATGGTGAGGTGTTTGATCTAAGAGCGATGATACTTGTGAAGAAAACTTTAAAGGTCAACAAGAAGAGAAACTTCCTTCAATATTGAATTTCATTACGGTAAAATTACGCCATTGTAAATATTTTCGTGAGGGTATATACGGTTATGGATGGTGTATGGATTTTAGCCATGTTTATTTTCATAAATTCTCAACACCGATTTCTACACAAAGGTTAGTTATGGAGCCAATGATGAAAAGGTCAAATTTATCTACTAACAACATTGGCCAACACAAGTATATGGTTGAGTCCGCCGATGAAGCCAAGAAGGTGCTAAAGTAATTAAAGATGATTGGATACACGTTTGGGATGAAGAATTTACATTCGGATTGAGGAATTTACTAAAATAGTTGTACGAGAACATGATGAAATCAAGAAGGATGACTTTGGTGGTCAAACATGTTTGTTGTATCAGATTTGAGAATTGGGATTACGAGATAAATTTGAAAATGTGAAGCTGCTTGTGAACTATCCTTGCTGATAATCATTGTTGAATATATAGATTTGGATATCATACTCATTTAAATTTTGTAATTTTTAACAAGGTTATCTCAACAACTTTTCCGAGCTTTATTTTTTACTCGGGGGCAGGAGATACCTAATCCAGGACATGGGCTTGCGACATGAGATTTCTTTTCATATTGATATTGCAAAGTTTTTCCTCATATAAAACTAATTAATTAAAATCTAAATTTATACACCAAAATAAGAAACATAAAATATTTAAAATTGCAATATAAATCATATTCTTAGTTTTAATATAATAAGTAAAACCGCTTAAGACAATAATTTATTAAAAGTTTATGAAAAAACTCATGCAAGACTCTGTATTATAACTAGTATAAGTATAGTGAAAAAAAAATCACCAAAATATACTTAGAAAATAAGAGTTATGATCAAATAAGAAGAAGAAAAATTAAAATAAAAAAAATAAGAAGAACCAACAATCACATATTTTATATGCACCTACAAAAATAGATGCATATTTATTAAAATTTTACTTTTTAAATTAAAATATATGCCTAGAATTACTTTTTACTCTTCTCATTTTATTATTCTTCTTATTAGATTCTTTCACTAAAATAATACTTTGGTGACTTAAATTTAAAATGATCAACTAGCAACTAGCTAACAAGTACGAAACTACGCATGCTGTAAAAGAGGGATTGGTTAATAGTTGAAGGACTCATATTGGAACATTGAAATAGTGTAGGGTTTGTTTTGTAACTTTTCATATTCTTTTCTCCTTCCTCCCATCTCCTTCCTCCCATCTGTCATTGTATAAAACCTTTGTATCTTTCATTTTGAAGCAATAAGGAGAATCATTTTCATGTATGAACGTGTGTGTTTCTCTACTCATTATGTCAACATGGTTTCGTAGCTCAAGAATGAGTTCTTGATCGATTACAACCGTTACAACCACCGTAACTAATTTTTCCGATCACCATAAACCACCGTAACTAACTTTTTCCGATCATTATCAAATCATCATTTCTCCATCATTTCTATCATTCTCATCACAATTCTTTCATCAATAACTATCAATTTTTCATCTACATTCTGGTAAGGTGATTCAGTTCAAGTGTCTTATTCAAGACTGAATTTGTTGAATCATTTGGTTGTTATAACGGTTCTTTCAAGATTGTTGAAGCTTCCGCAACGCAGTTAACAATGGCGATCATCTTCTTCAATCGATGCTACTAGCCAAAACAATAATCTCTTTTGTTCCAAAATCCATCAGATTTGCATCCTTCGATGGCCCCGTACTCTTGTGGTGAATGAAAATTGTTAGAGCACAAAACTATCGCTCTTGGAGAAGATCGGTTGAAATTGCGCTTTCTACCAAAAGAAAGTTAGGTTTCATCGGAGAAGCAGCCCAAGATCACAAGATGATGGGAATTTACAAGAACAATGGGATACATGTAATAATCTGTGATTAGTTGGTTAATGAACTCAAGATCTCGAATCAATTGCAAAGTCTATTATGTTCATTGAACCGCTTATGCAATTTGGATTCAACTTGAGAAAAGATTTGCTCAAGAATGGGTCACATAAGTATAAGTTGAACAGAAACTTATGAGACTATGCAATCGTGAAGATCCGTGAGTGAGTACTATACAAGTATGAAGTGTGTTTGGGAAGAATTGATTCAATGAATGAATTGCCAAGAATAGTCAATATTACTCCGTAAATTGTCGCTTTTTCTAACCGCTGAGTACTCAGAAAAGAAGAACAAAGATTGTTTCAGTTCTTGAATGGTTTGATGAAAAATTTTCTCATCAAAGGAGTCGCTTGTTGTTAAACTCTCCTTTACCAGTGTTGAAACCGCTTGTGCTTTGCTTGACAGAGAAGAGTCTCAAAGGGAGTATTTGGATCAGACGGTCAATTGTTGAATCTCTGACCCTCATAGCAAAGGTGAGGTCAAAGAGAAGTGTAACATATGGCTACAAGTGGCATCCACCGGATAAATGTTGGGAGAAAGTTGGTTACCCTACATGGCATTACAAGTATAAGCATCATGAGAAGGTAAAGCTCCTCGAAGGTGGTCCAGTTATGTGAAAAGACAAATGCAATGGTTGAAACGGTGGTCATGTGGTCTTCACTTCAAAGCAATTTGAGCAACTAATGAAGAGTATTCCTCATTTCAATCGGACCACCGATGAGACCAATGCATTGGAACATCCTTTGGAGAAGGTACACTTTCTGTTTTTCTTGTGTGAATGGGGTTATAGAAGGATGGATAATTGATACGGGGCAAGTGATCATATGTCACCGTGATAGCAATGATTTGAATGATGTTGAGGCTCTTAAGTGTAAACAGTTATTAATTTGCCAAATGGACATACTTCACTATTTCAAAGTAGGCAATGTTGCTTTACAAAATGGACTTAAGCTAAACAATGTTCTCATAGTTCCTTCCTTCAAATTCAAGCTTTTGTCGGTCTCTAAACTAACAAAAGATTCTCATTGCTTTGTTACATTTTATGAGAAATTCGTTATCCGTGACTTGAAAACCGTGAAGGTGTTGGGCTTGGGTAAAAAGCAAATGGCCTCTATCATCTACTCAATCTTCCTCTCGATCAAATTCATTCTCAACTTTCTTCAATGGTTGTGTCGCCTTGAAGATTGTAGTCTATTTTCATTTTTCTCAAACCGTTGCTCCAACAAACTATGCTTTTAGTGTTTTCAATAATTTTACAGTTTGTGGCATCATAGACTTGGTCACATTTACGATTCTACTTTCAAACATATTACTGCTCTCGAAAGTGTATCTCATTCTAATGAGAATTCTTGTTTGACTTGTCCAATGGCAAAATTCACAAAACTTCCATATTTCGCTAGTAAATCTCATTCCAAAGTTCCATTTCACTTATTCATATAGACATTTGGGGACCCTATAAAGTTCCAACCATAGGGAATCATAAGTATTTTCTCACTATAGTTGATGATTGTAGTAGAGTCGTTTGGACATATTTACTAGTCGAAAGTCGATGCCTTGCTACTTTCAAGTCATTTGTTACTTTTGTGAAGAAGCAGCTTGAAAAGATATAAAAGTGGTGAGATCGACAATGCCTTAGAATTTCTCAAAGGATCTATAGGCCCTTTTATGGACTCACCGGGAATAGAGCATCAAACTTCATGTGTTGATAGACCTCAAGAAATGGGAGGGTAGAAAGGAAACATAGAAACATATTGGAGATAGCTAGAGCCCTAAGATTGCATGCTCATTTGCTCGTACATTATTGGGGTGACTGTGTTATCACCGCAACATATCTCATTAATGATTTCCCAATCTGCCGTGTTGAAATTTAAGACACCTTATGAAGTTTTGTTGCAATCTAAACCCGAGTATAGTCATCTAAGGGTGTTTGGTTGTTTAGCAATGGCTAGTAATCCTTCCGAGTTGTCGACAAATTTGATTCCGAGGTGTACCTTGTTTATTTCGGGTTATCCACAACATCAAAAGGGGTACAAACTTCCGAATTTTTGAATCATACAAGGTTTGTGTCAAGAGATGTTGTATTCTATGAACATATATTTCCTACTCTAAAACAAGTATGTTGCAAGTTCTTCAACCTCGTGCTCGCACCATTTCTTCACCATTGTGGTATGAAGATTTTGTGTCCACAACACAACCTCGCTCATGAGCCCTTTGTTATCTTTGAAGTTGTTCATGATTCTCACTAAATTGTTCATGAATCTGCGATGTTGTTCATGATTCTCGCCGATGTTGTTCACACCGCACCATCTTTCATTCCAACCACTAGTGTTCAAGATGCGGTGAATCAAGATCCACTAGAGTGTCAAGTGCTCCAAGTCAAGCTAAAGATTATGTAACACCAATTCATCAACCAAAGGCTAATCAAGTGTCGCTACTCCTCTTCGCCTCAATTTCATGCTTTTCTATGTGCTTTGGTGGCTCAACAAGACCTACTTACTTCAAAGCGGTTAAAGAAGAAGACCGTGTAATGCAATGAATTTGAGCTAAGAGCATTAGAGGAGAATGATACATGGAAGTGACTGTTCTACCTAAAGGAAGAAAGCTATTGCTTGTCATTGGATCTACAAAATCAAACTCAAAGCGATGGTACACTTGACAAGAAAAAGCTAGACTTGTAGTGAATGGGAATAGGCAAAGAAAAGGTGTTGACTATGAAGAAACTTTTGCTCCAAATGGCAAAAATGGTGATGTTAGAGCTTTACTTGCAAAGGCGACCATGAAAGGTTGGGAAATTTGTCAAATGGATGTGTCTAATGCCTTTCTCCATGGTGATCTCTTTGAAGAAGTGTATATGCAAATGCCTCAAGGGTATATTGGAAAGGGGAGAGTGTGCGAGAATGTTCCTGCCGATTCAAGTTTAGTATGCAAACTCAAGAAGTCCTTGTATGGCCTCAAACAAGCACCTAGACGTTGGTTTGCCAAACTCTCTTCAAGATTGTTGTCCTTTGGCTATACTCAATCTAAGGTCGATTACTCATTGTTCATCAAGATGATCTGAATCCTTTACGCCAGTTCTTGTTTATGTTGATGATCTTCTAATCAACGGTTCTAGCAACACCAGATTCAAGCTCTTAAAACACAATTAAGTACTCATTTTCACATGAAGGATTTGGGTCGATGAATTATTTCTTAGGACCTGAGTGTGCAAAGTGACCAAGGCATTTTCATCTCTCAAAAGAAGTACACTCATGATTTACTTCAAGAAGTTGGTTTGACTAATGCAAGACCATAAGTTGCCTATGGATTCTCATATCAAGTTGCAAGCGCATATGGGAACTCCTTTACCGATCCAGTATCTGAAGATACATAGGCAAACTCATATATCTCACAATAACAAGACCGATATTTGCTATATACTGCAGTTGTTGAGCCGCTTTATGCAAAATCCTACATCGCATGCATATGCAAGCAAAGTGAAACATTTGATGAGATATTTGTTGAATTCACCGTGTCAAGGTATATTATTAGCTAATGGTTCACTGTTCATTTGACCGCCTATTGTGACAGATGATTGGGCTAGTTGTCCTATGACAAGAAGGTCCACCACCGCTATTGTATTTCTTGGGTCAATCACCTATTTCATGGAAATCTAAGAAGCAACAAGTGGTGTCTAGATCATCACCGAAGTCGAATACGAGCTATGGCCCCAACATGTTGTGAAGTTACTTGGTGGTGACATTGTTGAAAGATTTGGGGCTCAAAGATCTTGGTCCCTGTAGATTTGAAATGTGATAATCAAGTCGCCATATATATAGCTGCCAATCCGGTCTTCCATGCCGAACAAAGCATATAGAAGTGGATTGCCATTATGTGTGGATCAAGTCAAGAATGGGGAAGTCCTACCTTCTCATGTTTCCACTAAAGACCATTTGGTCGATGTGTTTACTAAAGTTCTTCCAGATCAAGATTCTAAATTAATGTCCAAGTTGGAGCTTGCAGGTCCTTCCACCTCTCAACTCGAGGGGAGTGTAAAGAGGATTGGTTAATAGTTGAAGGACTCATATTGGAACATTGAAATAGTGTAGGGTTTGTTTTGTAACTTTTCTGTTATTCTTTTTCTCCTTCCTCCCATCTCCTTCCTCCCATCTGTTTCTGCTGTATAAAACCTTTGTATCTTTCATTTTGAAGCAATAAGGAGAATCATTTTCACTGTGTGAACTGTGTGTTTCTCTCTACTCATTACTGTCAACACATGCTTGACATAAAGAATATATCCACGAGTCAACATTTCTAACTCGGTGTAGTTGTTGGTGTAATATATTTGTTTTCTTCAAAAATAATACAAAATATTTTAACGGTTTTTCCGAACATTATCTAACTCTTATTTAAATGTTTTATATCATATATTCCCCTTATAGTATATTTATGAATGCCACCATTTGCTAGGTTGTCTGTCTTACAAAATTTCACCAACTAGTAAACTAGGTGACAAGGGTGGGTGGGTTTGCCATGTTCACACATACGTACATATATAGAAGTATGGTAAAACAAAATCACCAAACTATACATATAGATCACCATGAAGTAAGATTCGAAACTACAAACGAGATACTATACATGCATGTCCGAGTCCGAGAATGCAATTAATCTAAGTTTCAGGTTACTAAAATCTGAGATTCGGGAATTATACAAATACGTACTTTTGGTATACGTTGTTTAAGCTGATATTGTTTTATGTACTAAGCTTAACATGCATGTTGTCATCGTACCGAAACGTTATATATAATTATTAGAGTAAATTACACCGTTCGTCCTTGTGGTTTGCGTTGACCGCAGGGTTTCGTCCTTTGACCAAAAAAGTTGCACCGTACGTCCTTAAGTGGGAAACGTTATGCACCGTTCGTCCCTCCATCCAATTGGGCCCACAAATTCTCACTAACGTCAGTTAACTAAGGTTTTTAAAAGGGTATTTCCGTCATTTTACGCTAAACCCACGTATGGTCCCTGCGTTAAGTTACACCGCGCCCCTCTTCTTTGCAAAATTGACACAAACTACCCTTAGGGTTATTAAAACCCTACACCACTCTCATTTTACCCTAAACCTAAAATAAAACATCTCCCACCTCTCTCTCTACAACTGCAGCCGTCACCTCACACGACCACCATCACCATCGTGACACCGCCACCTTTATCAGCGAAACACCACCACACCCACCCTTATATCACCATCGTAAACAGGTTTTGGAGGTACACGCGTCGTGTAACCCCCAAACGAGCCACCATTGTCACCAATTCTCACCAACGACACCTTGAACAATAGATCTACATCCCAGATTTATATAAACATATATTCTCTTCATTTATTTTCATTTTTCATTAACACTCTTCATTTACTCACTAAACCGGCAGCCACCACCATCTCCGGCAGGCCACCACCACATCTGCCATCTTCTCCGACGCCACATACGCTCTCTTTTTTTCATTCGACCCAGCTGCTGGACACCACAACCAATCAAACACCAACCGCACCTCAGCGCTGCTTCCTAACCCCCATCTCTGCTACCTAATCGCCGGCCAAACACCCTGCAAACAATAACCCATCAACAGCTATCTTCAACTTAAAAGAAAAACCCCAAACCCCCAATCTTACAAAAATGAAAAAACCATAACCCTAGTATTTCAGGTTGGTGACGAGAAGATATGATGGTGCCGGAAAGTATTTAAGATGTACATCTTGCTTGCTTTAAGACTTATACCACCCACTAATACCTACATCTCACTTGTGTACATCTTGCTTTAAGACATTTAGTTACTATCCACTTGTTTTATCAAAGCGAACTAGAAGAGAAAAATTCATTTGGGTGTTTATTTTTTGTATGGTTTCAAGAATTGATTTTTTGTCAGTTTTATTTGTTGTGAAGATCATCCAATGATGGTTTCGTTTGTTGATAAAGATGAAAAGAAAGAATAAAAGAGTGAATAAAATTAGGTATGTCTTGGATGAATAAAGGTGAGTAAGATTATCTATATGTTTTGTTTTACCGAAAAGGAAAAAAGATCGAGGTTTAGCGTAAATGACGGAAATACCCTTTTAAAACCTTAGTTAATCGAGCGTTAGTAGGAATTTGTGGGCCCATTGGATGGAGGGACTAGCGGTGCATAACGCTTCCCACTTAGGACGGACGGTGCAACTTTTTTGGTTAAAGGACGAAACCCTGCGGTCAACGCAAACCACAAGGACGAACGGTGTAATTTACTCTAATTATTAGGTACACTTTTTATTAATGTAAGAAAGGGTTGTAAAATTGATGCATGCACAATATTGTTGAAACACTTTTTAAGTTTTCAAGAGCTCATGTATACATAGTCGTTACATACAAAAAAAGTATGTTTCACTACACCGAACGGGTTTGCTGGCGATGACAAAATTATGCTTTTTCGTCGTTAAAAGTCTTTAGCTTTGACATGTCGTCAGTAGACCGTTGCTAAAAAGAAAGGGTTTTACTTGGCTTGTGTATGTGTGACGGTAGACTTAGAATCTCGTAGATTAGTCCGGCAAACTATCGAAAACAATGGTTATCAAACAAAAAAAAAGTTTATATGTAGTCTTTAAATTAACAAAAGAGAATTATATTCTCTTTACTGGGAATTACTTTGCACAGTGTGTGAATAAAAAATATAAAAGTGTGCACACTAAAAAAGGAAAACCTAGTTTAGTTGGTCAAAACACGCGGGAGGTAATAAAGAAGTGGTTATTGATTTAGTGCACATTTTACACATAAGTTGCTATTAGTTGACTGTAGTCTCATTGGATGATTGCATATATAAATAGTTGTGGATACACTCTTCAATAATCATTCAACACTCGATCTAATCTACTTTGCATGAGCTAATCCAAACCAAACATAACAATATATCAACTATGAAGTTTGCTTTCTTCATCTTAGCTTTCTTTCTTCTTCTCCAAACTTATCATGCTCGACATCTACATGGTAAGTCTTTTAGTAGTGTAATCCAGACAGTCTTGCTTAAAACTTTACTTGATTTTCATAAAGTCCTTAGTTTCAAGCTCGAGTTTGATGTTTTAAACTATGATTTATATCTTGGCTTAGCTTCATTTATAGCATTAAGAAAAAGTATATTTCATCCATTAAGTGTTCGCGACAAGTTGGCTTACTATAGTTTTAGCTTCTATATATTGTCAAAAAAAATCTCACAAAATTGTAATTAACTCATTATCTTGTTTGCAGGCGTGGTTGTGAACCAAAGACTTTATCGACCAGCTCCTTTACGTGCAGCGGAGATAATTCAAATGGTAACACGCGGAGAGGAACTCTTATCTCCGCCATTGTTGCAAGACAAAACGACATATGGTAGAGTTAACAGTCCACCACCAGCACCACAAGGAGCAACGCCACGAGGCCAAACAACTTACGGCCGTGTTAATCCAAAAGCACCACCATCACCATCAGTAGCACCCTCACTGGGTCAAACTACTTATGGTGTAGAGAACCCAACTTTTACTACTCAAACCACACAAAGGAGCTCGAACCCAAGTGACTTAGACTTACATAGTATTTATGGTCGAGATGACCCGAGTGTACCAACCCCTCCAAAAGAAGCCGACCCAATTCGTCCAATGCTAAGCGAATATGCTCGCATTGACAGTAGAAGTGAATCAATCAATTTATCGACATCAGTCGTGAATTTGCTAGCATCTTACGCGCGCCTTTAGAGTAGTTAACTTATGGGGGTATTTAGCGCGTAATTTTCGTTTTTCTAGCTTACAAAAATGTATGTCTTGGTCATAATAACTGTACATGTAAAATAGGTTCCTTATAATCTTTCTCATCTTTAGCTCATAATCCCGTTTTTGAAAAACTCTTACATAAGTTTTGTCGTATTAAAACTAGAAAGATGATTAAGATATTTAAAGATGCTTTTAATATTATGACTAAACATGCATGAGTAGCATTTTGCAGTTTTAATTACAAGGTTTTGTTAACCACAACTCAATGAGTTATGGATAAGCATCGTTATCTATGTGAAATTAGCATTTTAAGAATTAATTATTTCTTTATTTATACTTATTTAATAACGATAATCATAAAAATTGTTGTTAAACATGAAATATTTGGTAGAGAAATTTTTATTTGCTTACCTTTATCTTGATGCTTACTAATGGACAAATCCTCACCATCCATTTATTTTGATCTAACGGTGGAGATTAACCTAAGATTTAATATAGTTAACCTTAATTCTCCCAACTATGTAAAGCCTTTTCTTCTTTTTTTTTCATTCGCTTCATTTTTTTCACACAGTTACTGTGTATTTTCCTCCCAACCTGCTCTCATCATTTCCCTCTAAAAAGTAGTTATTTCAAGCAACTATTATCGTTTAATCATCATAAGTTGCATCACCATCACCATCACCATCACCATTCCAATCACCATCACCATTCCGATCATCATCTCATCATCACCTCCCGATCATGTCATCCTTTTTTCTGTCTTCTTTTGATTTGAAAGAACCATTTGTTTCAGAAGCTGATTTGATTGATGTTGTTGCGGTTGATAATGTTGTTGATCGGTTGTTAATTATGTGGATCAATTTGTTAATATTCCTTCTTATTAAGTTGCACACTAAGTATTTGATAAAATGTGTGAGTGAAAAATGTTTGATAATCTTGTTATCTACTAATGTAATTCTGCTTATAAATTACTACCTCCGTCCCAAAATTATAGTCCTCGTTTGACTTTTTCGGTCTTTCTTTTTCAACTATGACCTTAAATATTTTTGTTTATGTTATAAAATAGTTGATAAAACTTATACCAAATGATGATACATTTAAAACACAATCCATTCATATATTTTACATCAAGTATTATATAATACAAACACAAATATTTAAGGTCAAAGTTTTTTAAAAAAGACCGAAAAAGTCAAACAAGGACTATAATTTTGGAACGGATGGAGTAAGTTTTAGTTGAATTTTTGTTTTTAACTGCATTTGAATGTTGTTTTTATGTCTGATTGTTGTTTTGAATCTGCTATGTATCGTACGTGTAGTATCACCAGTGATATTTGAAGTTGAACTGTGTATGTGTCAATGTTTTGAAAGGCTCAAGGCACACTAAGGCGCGAAGGGGACCAAAGAGCCTCAAGGCGAGGCGCATACCAAGGCGCGGGATTCACGAATACAAGGCGCACTAAATACATTAAGGTTTTTTTATAATATATGTGACAATTTATGTAGCTTAAATAACACAAAATAACATTAAATACTTAATACATGACACATATAGCCATTATAAAGATTAAAATGGATCAGTTGTCACTTCTCAAACGGATCAACTCTTTGGCTCGATGAATTACATATAGATTAAAATCCATATCAGACTAAATATGCTTGTGTCCTACACTTGCAGACTTACATCTAACAAAGCTCACAATTTAACCCAAAATATCAAGCAAGCAACATATTAATATTCAAGTCATAATGCCATATTTTCATGATAACATGTCATAAAAAAATACTTAATGAAACAAAGTAACTTGTCAAAAAATAACAATCAATAAAATAAACATAAAATCAGTTCAATATTACAAATCATACAAATACTCACCCTATGATGTGATGCTTGAAGATAAAATAAACTTATGACGTTATTTACAAATCAATAAAATAAAGAATCAATAAAAATCAGTTCAAGATATAAACTTATGACGTGAGAGAGATTACATATTTGTAAAATGATCAGAATCTATAGTTACCCACTTGATTGTGTGTTTTAGTTCTAGAGTTATTAGATATAACTTAAAAGGCTCATGCATATAACTTATATGACCCATGTATCTTATCTTAATATTTAGAAAAAGCCCCAAACTCGTTACATCTCGAGGCGCAAAGCCCCAAGGCGCTAGCGCAAAAAGCCCCCCAAGGCGCACTTTTATGGGATTCATGCATGTCGTGAGCCTCGATCCGAAAAAATCCCTAGAGCTTGAGCCTTGAGCCGAGGCGCGCCTCAGGCGCGCTTTTTAAAACTATTGTATGTGTATTATCACTAGTGATGTTTGTATTATCACTTGTGAAATTTTGTTTATTTGATACTTTTAGTTTATGTTTTAGATTGTGAGTAGCATTAGGTTTTAGTATGATATTATTTGGGATGGGTGAATTGATGGAAATTTGATGCATGAAAGGTGTTTGACAAAATGCCTAAGAGATGGATGCACAAGTTAAGAAGCAATCACATGTTCTTGTTTGTCCATCATTTCATATATAACCAAATAAAAAATATTTATTTGAATAAACAAACTTTAGGAAAATCAAAGTGCATTGCAGTTATTGTAAATGAGTAATCATATCAAATTTTGCATTAGTTAGTGCTTATTTTCATTTTTCTGAATGACGTCCTTTTGAATTATTTTAGTGCGTTTTGTATTTTGCTTTCTCCATCACTCTATATCTGAGGTGATTCAAATTTGATGTATTGTTCGATAATTGCGCAGTGACCTAGAGCTTAAGCCACGAGGACTGCTTACCTTAACAATCGTGAAGGCAAATAATTTGAAAAACATGGAAATGATTAGGAAGTCTGATCCTTATGTGATTGCATATATTCGGCCACTTGAAAAGTTCAAAAGAAAGGTTGTTGATTACAACTTTAACCCTGTCTGGAATCATGTAATTCGGTTAATTGCAGAAGAAAAGAAGACTCAGTGTGTTATACTTGAGGTTACACTTTTCTCCTTTTTGCTTTTTTGTATTGTTGGTTTCTCAGTTGTATCAGAGGTGATATCAAATGTAATATCACATGTGATATCACAGGTATGTCAGCTTTCTTTTATTTTGATGAACCAGTTGTGGTAATGGAGGATCTTATGATATCACAGGCGATATTAAAGTTATTTGAGCTTATTCAATTTGTTTTGTGGAGTTGTTGTGTTTTTTTGAACCACAATTGCAGTTGTTGTTGATTCTTTCGTTTGATGGAGCCGTTTTTTTGCAAATTGCAATCACAAATAGTTTGGTGACATCATCTCTTTTTATGCCACATACGAAACAAATAAGTATGCTTTTAATTTGTAATATCTCTGTGAGATTTCATTGTTTTTGTACATTTTGTATATATTATCACCTCTTTCCGGTACATGATAGTTTTGTGCCTTTTACGCAATTGACAATCACGGAGATGTGTTCTTTGTTGGTTCGATGCGCTTAAGAACGAAACTCTGAATCTTGTGTATGGTTACTCCAAGCATTCAAGAAAGCTTTTGTGTGTTATCCGAATATCATTATAATCGATCAAGATGGTGCTATGCGAAAAGCAATTGCAGCTGAGCTTCCTGGTTCCAAGCCTCGTCTTTGTCATAAATTAGAAGTTATGTATCTCTTGTGATAAGTAGTTGGAATTAATTTTTATGAGGTCTTTGTGAGTTTATGAAATATTTTGTCATTTTATCACTTGTGATAAAGCATGAAAATGATTAAAATTCATAATTTATGTGTTTACTTGTTTTTACTTGTTTCTAACATGTATCACTTGTGATATTATTCTTTAATTGATATATATGTTGACCTTTTTTTTTTGCTGAATCATTATGTTACTCAAAAGCAATGTTTAATTAATCCTATTCTTGTTTGATTTTGAGAATATGTCATGTTTTTATTTTCATAGTTTTCTTCATGAAGTTAACGGTATTTTTAACTGACTTTTCATTAATATCACTTGTGATACTCTAATGAAATTACCAAAAGAAGGTTATATTCAGGTAAACCAAAAGTATTGTTTACAACTGAATAGAAATTATCATTGTTTACAATTTAAGTAGCAAGAGAAAATTACAATTTAAGAGCAAAAGAAAATTACTAATTGATGCTTTTGTCTTCTTATTTTCTACAACTTTCTTCTTGCCAGCTTTATGAGCATCCCTTTCTTTTGTCTTTTTTCCCACTTCATTCTTTTTAGTTTGCAGTTTCTTCTTCTTCATTCCTCTTCTTCTTTTTCTGCAACTATCTTTGCTTTCTTACATGCACTCTCTGTTGTCAGTTCAGCGGTTACTGTTGGTGGTTGTGGATCCTGTTATATCATAGGTGATATCACAGATGTTTCTTTCAGTATTTGTTGGTGGTGTATATGTTTCTGTTTTTGTTCTTCGTGTTTTCTAAGCTTAAATTTCTAGCAGCGGCTTTTGTTAATTTGCTTGGTATTTTTAGTGTTGTCGGTGACGATGTTGTTTCTTTGTTCACTTCTTCAATTTTTGTTCTTCGTGATTTCTAAGCTTAAATTTCTAGCAACGGTTTTTGTTAATTTGCTTGGTATTTTTAGTGTTGTCGGTGACAATGTTGTTTTTTCGCGAAGGTCTTTTTCCTTTCACCTTCAACCCCTGCTTTTTTGCTTCTTGATAGTTCTTATTTTTATATTCAAATCTGCATAAAATATATACCATGTTAGTGTATGAATAGTTCATTGTTTTTTGATATCATATGTGATATATAAACTGAATAAGTATACGTCATCAAACATCATAGGTGATATACTACCAACAAGTAATCATTACAACTGTTGTATCACAGATGATATACTACAAATAAGCAATCGTTGCAACTGTTATATCACAGGTGATATACTAACAATAAGCAATCATTGGAACTGTTGTATCATAGGTGATATGCTACCAACTAATACTAGAGTCAAATACCGCTTTTAAACACATCGAAGAATGCCCAATCTATCCATTATGCACATATATCTACCACAAATCTACCAAAAGCATGTTACAATCACAATATTTATTTTAGCATGTTAAGTCTCTCATATTATCACAATAATCATCTAACTTTCACAACAATCCCTCCAATAAACTACTAAAATCTACAAAAACAGCAAAGTGTTCATACTGTAGAATAAATATCCGTGTTTTTAGGGATACTATTATAACATTCTACTGAAAGTATACATACACATTCTACTGAATGTGTATGTATAATTGTTGTATCACAGATGATATACTACAAATAAGCAATCATTGCAACTGTTATATCACAAGTGATATACTAACAATAAGCAATCATTGGAACTGTTGTATCATATGTGATATGCTACCAACTAATACTAGAGTCAAATACCGCTTTTAAACATATCGAAGCATGCCCAATCTATCCATTATGCACATATATCTACCACAAATCTAACAAAAGTATGTTACAATCACAATATTTATTTTAGCATGTTAAGTCTCTCATATTATCACAATAATCATCTAACTTTCACAACAATCCCTCAATAAACTACTAAAATCCACAAAAACAGCAAAGTGTTCATAGTGTAGAATAAATATCCGTGTTTTTAGGGATACTATTATAACATTCTACTGAAAGTATACATACACATTCTACTGAATGTGTATGTATAACTGGTGATATAACACATAAGCTAAATGTTAAATCAAGTACACCGCATACATTCATGGTTTTATCACAGTTAATTCTTCTAAAGGAGACATGCTTATACGTTACAATATACTTTTACTTTTATGAATCTCTGGAGATAGAGTCAAAAATTTGATTGTGACGTAAGCGCATTTACTCACAGTAAATAGTATATCATTAAAACTTTTAGCCAAAAAAAGTTTAACTATGATTACAAAACAATAACAATAAAATATCAAAAGTGATACTATACATGACATATAATAAATCTTAACAAGTAAACAAAAAAACCTATCAAATAAACAAAAATTTCACAAGTGATAATACAAATATCACCAGTGATAATACATATATACAGTTCAACTTCAAATATCACTGGTGATACTACACGTTTTATACTTTTCACTCACACATTTTATCAAACACTTGGTGTGCATCCATGTATATAAAGTGTTTTATTCAAAAACTCAACCAAATGTAAACACTACAAAACACAACCAAAACCATGTCACAATCACAATAAAAATCACACCAAAACAAATTCATTTTTACGTATATATTAATAAACAACTAAAATTATAAATTAAAAAAAAAAAAAAAAATCTTCATAAACATTATCAAAAACATAAATATATGAATAAAATCACAACAAATAGTTAATAAATAACAAAATAATGAACCGAGCGCCTGTACCATGTTTTTTCCCGATCCGGTTACGATTGCCTCGATTCGTTCATTTTATGTGTTTTCTTTGATTTTAACGGTTAAAATTGGATGATCTATTATGTTTTTGTTTTATTTTGAAGTTTTCATTTAGAGAGAGAAAGTGATTGTTATTGTGATTCTGGAAAGTGATCAGTTTGGGGGTGGGGTTGGGTGGGGTAAGTTTGCAGAAGTTACATAAATGGTCCCTTCGTGTTTTTTATTCTTAAAAACTGTTTTTTGATCGGACGATCCACAGTTGTCCATTGATATGCAGCAATTTAAAGGTATGTAAAATAAAGTGCCTCATGTTTGGAATTAATTAGTTATTGATTTTTAGTTATGGTAACATTAATCACAACCCAATGGGTTGTGATTAACAAAACCCTTAATTAAAATACCTAATTTTTCACAAATCAATTGACCACAAACACAAAATAGCTTAGAGACATTTCAATTATCTTAATGGATTTTCCTAACAACAATTTCATGGGTGTTGTATAAACTTTTCTTAATTAAAAATATTTTTAAATATGAACTTACTTGATATCAATACATACCTTATTGAAACTCAATTACCTTAATATATGTGTTTAAATTATGTAATTATAGAAATGGTTAGTTCATATTTAAAAACGTTTTTAACTAAAGAAAGCTTAAACAACATCCCAGGGTTATTGTTAGAAAAACTCATCTTAATAAGTCATCCATCTCAAAATTATTATACAATCTTATCATTTTGAGATGTCCTGAAATATTTATCTGTTTCAAATTTAAACTAATCAAAATAGAATTTAATGAGTGGATGATATATGATAGGTTGTAAAGTGTAGTAGTCTCACTATTTATAAAGTATATTATTGTTCACATTAGAGTGATCACAACTCAAGATTACTAAATTAAACCACTCTCCATGTAATCTCATGTATGTTGTTTAAACAATTTATAACAATAATATGTAAAGCTCTTTAAAAACTAAATATACAACAAGCTTTTTTAATGTTTAAAATTCTTATTAGAAATTAATCAAAGAATTTTACAGTGATTGTTTGTGGAATAACAATCCTAGTTGAGTGACAATTGTGGTGATCTCTTCTGTAACTTATACACAAACTTAAGTTATGGTTTAAGTGATAATTATACAAATTTATTATAGGTCATACTATACAAACCTCCTCTAGGATGTCAAATCAGGGGGTTTTGTACTTTTTTCCTTTTGTCCCTTTTAGTATAACACAGTTTTTTGTCAGTTTCTGCTCCGTATTTCTGACAGTTTTAAGCGATTGACTTATTCAACATTTTATTTTCTGTCCCATACTTTCAGGTTTTTAGTTTTTTGATATAAAAAAATTATAAAAATAAAAAAATAATAAAAAAATCGCAAAAAAGGAGGGCGTGCCCTTTGTAGAAAAGAGGGTTTGTATAACTTGTCCCATTTATTATATACGTGTTTATCATTTAATGGGTTGGTAAGATATGCATTAAATGCTTCTATTTTAGGTAAGAGATACATTTTTCTTTAGAAGACATTGTTGACAACTGTTACACATTTATATCAACTCTCAAAAGGTACCGATTTCTAAGAAGACTATACTTTATCCCTTTTTGCTTTAGTAATGTTTCCTCTCTTTGACCTTTTAGAAACTTAAGATTCTTCGCTCAGTATTTTGGTGAACGAGGAGATCAAACATCGTTCAGTGAGTATTTATCATCCTCGTTGAATAAAACTTCTTTTTTGGATCTTATACTTCAATACTTGGACCGCAACATCACAGAGGTGAAGACTTTGTCTTCAAGAATTCAAAAGGATTTGTGCTGAAGTATTTTCAATAGATTAGTTATATTTATATTAATGTTAATAATAATTTAGGCTGTATTTAAAATTAAACCCATGTACGCGCGGGTTTAACTTCTAAAAGAAATAAAATGATTTGTTATTGAAAAAAAAAAAAAAAAAAAAAAACCTAATATCCTTATCTAATCCCATAGAGATGAATAGCATGAGTCGTTGGTAACAAACTCGTGTATTTAAATTACATATCACGATAACTCGTTGTTTTATTTTAAATTAATAAACTACAACAACATATATGTTATTTTTAATATATATATATATATATATACTAGTTTGAAGCCCAATAGTGGACATGACTTATAAATATCATTGGCATATTTTCTATAACAAAGAAGGGTGGTAGAAAATGGTTGAAAAGTGTACATGTTGAAAGAAAAGATTTCATTGAAATACATGATGAGTATCGTTGTGTTAATGGGTTTGGTATTTGTGGTCTTTATTGGTGGGTCAATATCTACATTATAACTGCTTGAATATTTGTTCCATTATCTTGTGAAACATGTTATAGATGCTTTCAAAGTTTCAATGTCCTCCCCTCAATAAAATTTGTAGCATAAAAATTTACTAAATATATATAAGTGTTATTGACGAGTAGGATGTTTCGTCATTTAAAATAAATATATTCAGCCACAATAGTTGATAGATTACAACAATATAACATATATCATACCATAATGATTGAGCCAAGTTATAGAAAGAATCAACCCGCCCATTGAATTTTCCAAACTCATGTTTAAAGGGATTAACAACTACAGTTACATAACTATCTATTATACTTTTGTAAGTTGTAAGTGGTTCAGTTTACGATTAATTCCATACACATATCCTGTCACACATGCATTACACGCAAATAATTATACATGCCCACATCGGATAATGCTTTTGCGACTCTCACTTGTGTTTTATCATTGTTTATTGAATCGTGCTACGCCAAATGGCACATCTACTCAACATAAGCATAGCCAACTACTTATTATAAAAGAGGAAAGGAAAAGCCATTTTTAACCATTACCCAAGCCATACTAATTTAAAATATGGGTGGTCAAGCATCATTAGTAATTGCAATCATATCTATACTAATTGCAATCATATGATTTAGATAATGCTCTTGATACACACTATTCATATAGTTTGATCTTGTCTCATTGACATAACTATAAGAGTAAATTACATAAATGGTCACTATGGTTTGTCCATTTTTTCACATTTAGTCACTGAACTTTTTTTTTGACATATATGGTCACTGAAGTTTCAAATCGTTATAGATTCAGTCATTAAGGTTTCAATTTCGTTACATAAATGGTCACTGTGGTTTGAAACTTCGGTGACCATTTATGTAATGAAATGGACCGAATCAGTAACGATTTAAAACTTCAGTGACCATGTATGTCAAAAAAAAAGTTCACTGACTAAATGTGAAAAAATGTACAAACCATAGTGACCATTTATGTAATTTACTCTAACTATAAATATATACGTTGAACATTATATCTACAACTATAATGGGTACACACTACTATCTCAACTGACATTAACGATAATATGATCAATTGAACCTGACCTACATACATTAAAAAACTAACTTCAATCGAAAAATGTGACAACCCGCATTTTCAGGTCATTTCTCGACACCATTCATGTCTCACTATTTCAACATTTTTAGTAAACTTGGTTTACTTGTTTCAAATTCGCGTAACCTGGGAGGTTTAGCGGCGAATTCATGATCATGACATCACGTACATTTCATATGGACTATGATTAGTCTACATTTCATTGACACCATGTGCATCTCATTGATTCATTCACGACATTTCATTTCACCTCCAACGCGTAATTTTTATGTTTAATAATTTTTATCGCGTGAGTTTTTATTTTGTATATTTAACCCGTTACTTTCAAAATGATCCCGAGGTATTTTTAAACTCACATTTAGTTCATAAAAACTATATTTTAGTTTTCCTAGTGTTTCAAATTTATTTGGTACTTTAATCGTTAACGTTTAATTATTACGTCGTTTTTCTTAAAATCTTACGATAATTATTTTATCACCCGATTTTCACAAGGAAAGTATTTTACAATTTTATCAACTCATTACATTGTATTTTGATCTAATAAAAACTTACTTGTACCACAAATTACCATTTACCTTTACATTTATTCACTTACCTTTTCTACAAATTAAACACAAATATCTACAAGTATATATATATACAAGTTTACATTTTAAAAAAAAAAAAATATAATTGGGAAACATAACCCCCCCAAATCCGGCCCTATGGGGGGGGGGGATGCAATAAATATTTGGCAAACTTTTCTAACTTGTATACTTACACACTTCACCTCATTCTTCACCTCATTCACCAATAATTCTAGTGTGAGAAAAATCATTTTTCTCTCTTTGTTTCTCCATCAAGAACCGGCCTTCATAGAGTCTCCAAGAGATCATCCAAAATTTTCAAGTTCAAGCATAATTACAATCTAGTTACACTCTTTATTTAGGTTTTGAAATAAAAACCAAGAGTGTTTAGGCTAAACCTTGTTCTTTGCACCTCATCATATTCACTTGTAAGCTTGTTTCTTCCATTTTCATGTTCCTTTTCATTTTCATATGAATCTTTTCATTTTTGGAGCTTATATGCATGTATTGTGATTTATACCATTTATTTCATGATTTTAAGGTTTTATATACTTATTAGTCATCCTATAATTATTCCCAAGTTATTCTTTGGTCTTGATGGTGATTAGGAACCCATGACACCCTAAGAAGGTGTATGGTAGGATTAGATTAGTTTTGGAGTTGATTTGAAGGGATTAGAATAGGCTTTGTCCGAGAAAAACTATTTTCGTAAACTATATATTACGTTCTGTCCTTAAAATGAATTTCTGGAAAAACCCACTGATGGTACGACCCTTTGGCCTTGATTTTTAGAAAATATACTTTAAAAGCGAATCCGTGGCGCTTGAGCGGATAAAAGCGGAGTTATAACGAAGCCGTGGTGAATTTTTAAAGTTTTACGACGAAAAGTATTATTTTTCGAAAAGACAGCATGCAGTTTTAGTGTTTTGGGTCAAAAGCAGCCTTAAGCTTCACAAATTATTTCGACTTCTCAAAATATATTAGTTTACTTGATCGAAGCTAAGGACATATTTTACGTGAAAGCGGACTAAAGCGACAATATATGGCCGTTTTCATAAAGTTGCGTAAATATTATTTTAAAAATTATATTATTTTGACGTAACAAGTATTCCATTAGCTATATCGTCCATGTTTGCGGCGGTTTTACCCATGATGCAAAACTTTTATAACGATGTGTCTTCTAGTAAAATCAAGTTCATCGGCCATATTTTTTCAAAACAAAAGCCGTTTGTCAAGCGGAGTCATATTGTATTATTCACGGATGTACAAACATTGGCGAAACTCATTTTACGCACACAATTCACAAAACCACCATCTTTAGCCTTGGATATCTTTATGATCGAGACCTTGTGAGCGAAAACTCACTGAACTAAAACTTTTAGATATCGATACAAACTTTCCAAAAACCGTCGAGTTCGTTCTCTAACGATCGGCGTACACCGCTTTCGACCACTTTTAGAGCCATTTTGTTGATTTCATGATTTTCCAACGACATTGTTTTGCGACGAAAATGGTAATTTCACCAAAATCATTATAAAACCATTGTAGGATGACATTTTGGCGTAAAACATGTAAAGTCATTTTTGAAGGGTCGAGGGCGTCAAAGAGTATTTTTCGACGACGAGTAATATTTTCAAAAACTCGTAAATGGTATAAATAACATCTGAAGTGCATGCATAGCATTACATTGCAACTCATGACATATCATATCATTGATAATAGGACTCGGTTGACGCATCATTATAAATCTCGGTGTACTCACTTTTGCCGTTATTCCGGTTTATCCAAGTGAGTATTCATAGCCCCTACTTTTACTTGCTTTCATAAGCTGTTTTGGGGAGATACATGCTCAAACTGTTTTCATTCACTTGCACAAGTACTTTAAACTCTTACATATTACTGTGAGTTTCGTAGCCCTGCTTTTACTTGTTTTCATAAGCTGTTTTGGGGAGATACATGCTCAATAATGTTTATTACATTCACGACTATTTGCAAATTAAATGTTTGCAGGCCCGAATGCTTAGTCATGCGTAATGCAGTTTTGCCATACTTAGAACTTTCATAGTACATTCATTGGGTGATGGTCTTGGTATATTCATTGGATGATGGTCTTGGTACATTCATTGGGTGATGGTCTTGGTATATTCATTGGGTGATGGTCTTGGTACATTCATTGGATGATTGTCTTGGTATAATTAGGTCAAGTAAACATCGATACATTAAGTAATGCACTATTATGTGAATTCATTTGACATCATATGTTTGGAACATAAACTTTACACACTTTGGCGGTGGGTTGTGAACACAGGGTTGCAAGTTTTGTATGGGCGGGACTTGGAACTTGGTGGATTTACAATGCCTTTGCTACATAAGCGATTTTGAAAGACTTTAAATTTCAACGATTTACAATGCCTTTGCGGCATAAGCGATTTTGAAAGGCTTTACATTTCAAAACAAACTCTATGAACTCACTCAACCTTTGTGTTGACACTTTTAGCATGTTTTTATCTCAGGTATCTAAGGCATTCACTTCATGGCATGCATTTGGACACCTCATGGAGTCGTGGTGACGACGCGTCTCACTTGGGTTTTATGTGCTCTAAAACATCGTTTGAATTGTAACAAACTTATTTCCGCACAAGTTGATTTACATTTGGGACCTACTTTGTAAACTCGATTATTTTATTAAATCAAGCGATGTATTTTCCAAAGCGACACTTTAGGTCGTTCAATAAAAGCGTGATTGTGATGCTATGACGGTCAATCCCGAATTCCATTCGGCGCAAAAGCAGTAATTTGGGGTGTGACAAAAGTGACGTTTGGCTTTAAAGTAATATAATCTATTTATATGAGTAAATAATTTAACACGTATGCAAATGCTTTACAAAATGTAATATATTTGGACCATAGTTACCTATTGTGATCCAAAACCATTTTCATTTGGTATTAAACACACCCATTTGCCACCTTAATATATAACCCAATAACCATGTGAATTCTAAACATGATATATTACAATCAGGGACCAAACGGAGTTCGTCGGAAGCAACTTTACACCTAAAATGATGTATGGTAAGTCTGCCATGTTATACGCTTTTTTAACTTTCTATATACTCTATTAACAACCCCATTTTAGTTTCACTTTTTTTTTCTTCATATTTAGGTGTTCACGCAGTCAACATGGACTACTCAAGTGTTTGACGTTCTTTTCATATCTTTGCTCTTCAAGACTATCAAAGTTGTAAAATCGATACTTGCGTTTATTATTTGATAGTTACAAAACGGATTGTTTATCGAATCATCGACTTCTTACTTATTATTTCTTTAAAAAAATGGAACTTGTTTATATTTTTTGTTGTTTCTTACTTTATTCACACACACGTAATCAACTCCTTAATAAATAATGATTAAAATCGAAGGACTAAAATAGATAATGGTGTTTGTTAAAATATACATGAAATAATTAGAATATAGGCTGAATATATGTAGATAGAAGTTAGAACTCATATAGATGAGAGTTGTAATAGATGACTCTATATTGTGTTTAAAAGAGTGCAGGTTACTATAACATAGTAATATTATTATTAACTGATCATTGAAAGTTAATTAGAGGGAAAATCACACGAATAGATGTTAATCGGTGGCGACTCTAATTGGCCTCGAGATAAGCACCGAACCGAAGCGCATGAGTAAATTAATTTATAGATTAAGATAAAAACTATGGATCATTAATCATCATAAAACCTTGAAGGGAGAAACCATGGATGCACAAGGATTTAAAGGCGAAATATGGATCATTAATCATCACGGTGCTCATGCTTAGGAGCATTTGTAGAATATAAAATTTCTTGTGTATATTTTCTCAATATCGATTGGTGACCTACATTATGACCCGTTATATCCGTTTGGGTTTGGATGACCACAACACCCACTAAGGCCACATAAATTTTATTTTCGTTGTCTTTCTGTTCTAATTGAATTGAGTCGGATGGACAAATTTGTTACCATCTGTTAAGTGATTATTCATTTATGCTATTTCAAAATGACTACAATGTCATATTTTTATTTATTAATTTTGATAGTGTGTTGGTCATATTACAGTTCACTGCCAATTACAATGGTTAGAAATATTATTCACTCCTTAAGAAGGTTATTTACCCTTATAGAATCTGAAGGTTCTGAGCCAGATAAAACAGCTTTTCTTGCTGCAGCTAGACTTTCTACTTCATCTGCAGATTAATAAGCCGTGAGTATCGAAAAGTTGGAGTATAAGAGTGCAACTAAGGTGCAAACCTTGTGAAATAAAGTCCAAAGATAACAAAAATTGATAAACCAATTGACAGTGATGCGTTTCTCACCAATCAAAACAAATACCAGATTGTTGTCCTCCTCCACCATTTCCTGAATTTTCTGAAAAAGTTTGGCAACCTGGAAACTGTTACACCCGTATCCCGTCAAGGTATTGTTATATAGAAGTATTAAACTTTTGTTAGATTATATATGAATGTTTCTTAAATTTTGTGGCTAGTAAGAAAGAATAAGAACTTTTGTGATCCATATAAAAGAATCCTAGAATAGAGGGACTAATGTTGCTATTGAGGCTAAGTAATTTAATTAAAAAGAATAAGTTAGTAATTAGATGAGATATCTAGAAATTTTGAAGGAACTTCAAAGTGAAGAAAGGGTTTAGAAGAAGAGAAGAAGAAAACATCAAGAACACATTAAGTGATTCCAAATTCGGACCTATTGTGGTGATTATCAAGATAGGGGGAATCTTAATTTCATATCTCTAATTAAGTAAGTATTTTCCCCAATTTTTATAATTAGGGTTTTGAAATGAGAAGTTAAAAGTAGTAATAGGAGATGTTCAATTTCTTGAAATTGTTAGTTATAATCTCTAATTTAACATAATTGTTGTTTAGGAAACTTAAGGAAGTGGTGATTCTACTTGGTTAAAACCTATTGAACAATTTGAGGTAAGTATAGTGGGTTAATGTATTATCATAATAAATATGATTGTTTGATTATGTTATAGTTGTTGGAGCTTGTTATAGTTAGCTTGGATCCATAGCTTTATATGTCAAGTAGTGTAAATACCAATTTTAAGGTATGTACTTATGTTATAGATGCTCCATGATATTCTTATGTATTGTTATAGTTTTAATTTGCTTTTGACCCATTTACTTACTAAGCAATTGCTTATGTTATAGTTGATGACATTTTGTAGGTCCTAGCAAGGAGGATAAAGGTAAATTACAAGTGTAGGATGGAGTTTGCTTGAGCTCCTAGTTAGGCTTGTCTTTTGGAACCAAGGTGTTAAAGTTGGAAGCCCCGAAGAGTCAAGTCGTTTTGGTATATTTCAAGTGTCTTGGTCTTGTTTCCGTGAGTAGTTGTCCCTATGTTTATGTTCTCTAAAATTTCAAGTCAATGTGTCATGTTCTTGTAATTATGGGTCATGGAGTTAAAAATAATGTTTGGCGTAAAGCTAATTACTTGTTTTGTTGGTTAAAGTGTTGGGATTATTAGTGATGGTTACTCTTATATGAGTTACAAGTTGTTTACACGTTTGTGGTAATGTTTAAAGGGATATGTAGTTTTGTTGGGTTAAAGGGTAGTAAGTCTGCACAAAATGTGCAGGTCTGGGTTTCTAACGGCGTCACGATTATAATCTGACGCCGTCGCATTTTTCACCAAAGTCTTCTGAGCCGTCACGATTATAATCTGACGCCGTCGCATTTTTCACCAAAGCTTTCTGAGCCGTCACAAAGTTCTCGGACGGCGTCGCTCTTATAACCTGACGACGTCACGTTTTAAAATAAAACTTTCAGACTTCCTTTCCTTCGTTGTCATTGTGTCATTAATGAAAAATTTTAAAATTTCCGTTTTGGGGGCGTAACAGAAACCATTGTATACAAGTTGAAATTTATGATTAAAGCAGAAAGACTACAATCAATAAAGGTCTTTGTTAAAACATGGATGTACTACGAATGTGGTGAAAAAATGTACTTAGAATTCATATAGATGAGAGTTGTATGAGCTCCTCCAGTTACGAAAAGGTGTGGGTATACAAAGAAGGCATACCAAAAATAACATAGCTTAAGAACTACACCCCATTTGAAAAAAGCTGGTCAAAATGTCTCAAGGAAGTACCTCGGCTTTGGATAAGGTCTTCGATATAGAACAAAGTAACATGGGTAAACCGAACAACTCACCCTAGAATCTGTTTTCCTGAAACTTGTATGAAAATGTATGTTAACCTCACATGTATATATATTCTGATTTAAGAATAAAGAGGTTGCTATTGAATCTAGATCAACCTAGCTTATGATTTACCCGTCTAACGGGTCAAAAGACAAACAACTGGACCAATGACCATCTAGTTCTAAATGTGTTTTGTATACTTGAAATTTGCAGATATGTGGATGCTTTCTTGACCATCCAAAAGGACCCTTTTTCTATGTGTGGAATGAACCTTTGTTTACGGGAAGTCATTGGACTCGACATGTATTTTGGGCTCATAGGTGACGGTTAACCTCTTGGCATGCACGATGACATGTGGGGTGGCTAGTGTGCTATGGTGCGATAGTTTCATTCCAACCGCGATAGTAAATAGTCACATCCATATATATGATAAAGATTAGTCACACGAGCAAAGCGGTATGCTAAAGCGAGTACTTCTGCGAGTTGGTTCTCTTTAAAAGACTATACATTCATAACATTCTTGGTATTCGAATGGAGACTCTGCTTCTCTTCCATATCGACAAGCGGCGGATTGCTATAAGCTTCTTTGCTTTTCCTTGATTAAACAATTTAAATTCTTCACGTCGTTCAAATAGTGGGTTACAGTCAAAATATAACAAATTAATACATGCTAACCTGTGAGCGAGCCCAAAAGTCCGAGCAAAGATTGAGCCTATGCTATTCGTTCTGGTTTCCCCTCCTCATCGACAATGCTAAAGCATTGCCTTTGGTATGTAATGATTATTCAATGCTATTCGTTCTGGTTTACATATCGCTGAGTATATGCAATGAAAATCGAGATGATTTGATTAAGCTATAAAAAATAATTATTGATTTAACTTTCTGTCCTATGTCATAAGGTAGCTTTAATATCTCTATAATACTTTTACAACTGTAAATAATAGAAGAATCCACACCTGTGATCATCTTAACGCTCACTCCGAGATTCAAAGCCCTTCTAATTGTCTCGCACTATCATTTGGGTGGGTCAAAGAGGCATGAGACCGATAAACTCCATGGACCTCACAGGCTTTCCTTCTTTCCGTTAGGGACTTCTGTTAAAAATGTTAGAACACAAAGAAAAACTTGCGTTGAAGAGCCTTTTGGTCTTGGATAACATTTTCATACAGTATCTCTGCAAGGGATCTCAAACCACGTTCGACAAATTTATCTATTAAGTGATGGACCCTATGCTCAATGTCCGATTTATTGGGTGCGAGATTCAAAATCGAGAACCATAATAAAGCGTGTGTTCAATGTCGAGTTATTATGCTCAAGATGCAAATCGAGAACCATAGAACATGTCACGGATGATATACTGTTGAGGGCACCCTGCCGACACGATGCATTCTATGTTCACCATCAATATCGTCAAAGTTGTCCGCTTGTTGGTTGGATTGAATGGAAGGAAATGGACCTCTGGATGATGACCCTTGCCTAGATATAAAAATTTGATATTATTATCGGCAAACAACTCAATGCGATATCTAAGTCTTGAGAATATGATATTATTATATGGCTATATGCCCATTCTTGTGCTCTGAAACTACATACCTCCTTTGGGTCGACCAACATTCCTACTATAGCGACATCTATTCCGTCTTGGTTTTACACTCTAAATCAGTTAACCAATGGATGATGTGGGTCATAATGCAAGCAACATATTTGAATATTAGTACATAGGATACCACCAAAATTCAAACTTTTAATATTTTGCTACTATCCTACCTGAACTATGCAATCTACACAGGATGTCAAGTCACATGCTACCACATCGGTGCACATAAGGATACCGTCCAGAAAGAGGCGTAAATGTTGCTAACGCTTTTTCCTTCGACTAAAAAATGATATAAATAATATGATATCACCTCTTTCAAACATTAACATTGCACGAACCCTGCTAAATTCTTCATTAAAACTTAGTAAATTATAATATAAAGATTATGTTTGAATTTTACCTGAGTTTTTAAAATAGCTTGCAGATCCGGCTTATTTTTCGTAAAGCTCTTCTCTTTTGGTTCGGTAGCTCATTTTACTTATAGCGACGTACCTGGCAATTCGGTTACAGACGTACTGCAAGCAAACTTCTTTTGCAATTCGATGCCAAAGGCTCGGCATCGATCAAGAAAGATTCCATTCTGTAAGCTTTGTAACTTTTTATTCCCTTGTCTTCGTTCGGTCATTATCGCATCGCCTTCAAAGCACCTTTCCTCACAACCGATTCTTTTCCTCGGTCACTTGATGATGTGCTTGCATCCTATTAATTTAACGGCCAATTCGATGCCAAAGGCTCGGCATCGATAAGGAAGCGCAATCCTATACTCGTCCTCAAGGTGAACGGATAATGAGTTTATTTATATCATTGAACTCATTCCAATCCTCGTCACCTTTCTTTATGCCACGAAACAATGGCTCAAATTTTGGCCCACCTGGTATGCACATATTAAGAGCTTTTCTTTGTAAAAATGACTCCATATCAAATAAGTAAAAATAATTACGATCGGGTTGTTTCACCAAAGGCTTTAAAGCACCATCTCCTGCAGTGGACTAATTATCCATCTCTAAGCATCTTCCCATTTAGAGGGCAAATTCTTTTCGTTATTATAAGGCACAATCGTAACCGGTTAGCATTTGTATGCAAAGGAACACATTACGAACTCCGACTTTTTGAACCCCAAGCTCGTGGAATGATAATTTGGCGTTCACAGGCTTGAAACATACCACTTCTCCGGATGATATGCTTAAGACGACCGTTTATCTCACCAAATTTCTAACGATGCATAGTCAAGACCGGTTCACCATGCGAAATTATCAAAGAGAATAAGAAAATGCATACAAAATTGCCGATTTGAAAATATTGATCATTAATATATTTGCTTCTCATGAAGAAGGTACGCATGTATTATTGCTTACTGATCAGTCGTTGATGGGTCGACTTGTTCAAAGCTTTCAAATACCGACTCCATTTTCTTGGATCGATGCCTATACATCAAAAACAGTTTAACATAATGTACTATGTTCATTAGTTAATAAAAGACTTCATTACTTGGTGAGAGTCAAGGTACATACCACAACCGGTATCATCAACTTCAAACCAAAGAATCACTTTGTTGTCCTTGTTGCGGAACTTTTCTCTTGGCTTCCTTGTCGTATTAGTTTAGTCTTGGCTTGAGCCATAAAGTGTCGATCGAGGGATGCGTTCCCATTATCGATAATAGAATGTGATATAATGAGGTTTGTGAGTCTTGTTTAGGTACTTGAGAAGAATATAGTATCATCTTTAAGATTATGTGTCAGCGTTATAGAAGGGTGTTCTTGTTAGTAAAATCGACAATCATATGTATTGTTTTACTTACATATCCCCACACGAAAAGATTATTCGATGATTAAAGCGTCTTGGTGCAAGGTCAAGTAGCAAGGCTACATTAAAACTTCTAAAATCTTGATAAAGTTTTATACTTTACATTATACAATGATCAACCCTTTTAACGGACTATACTTTACATTATCTGATTAACCCTTTTAACGACTTAATCATAGATACTTTGAAGTCAAAAAAATACTTACCCACGATACGGATGATGAACAACATCTTAGCTTGGGATTGACATAGAATCCACCTTTCAACCTTGCTTCACTCTTCAATGAATCAACTCCTTTGGTGCATTTCCAACACATCAAACCAACCGATGTAGCGAGCCACAAAACATAACATCAAAAATGATGATACTTGATCCTTATACTCCTTGGTGTAGCATTCCCAGGTTCACTATTATAGTTTAATGTATTTAATTATAGTATAATGTATTTATCAAGGTTTGCTATTACATTAATGTAAATTTCAAAGTTATACATGTTACCTATCAGTATCATGTGTACAACTTTAAACAAAGGAAAATATTTTGCAAATATGAAGCATTTGTAAGGTATACATACCTTAGCCATATGTTATCAAAGCTTGATAAAACAAAACATACGTTATCAAAGCTTCAAAACGCAAAACAAACGACTATTTTATTATAACTGCAAAATCACATTAAAATCATTAAAACCTTAAAATTGTGATGGAGTTTTAGAGAATTTTGATAATTAGGGTTTTTATTTTGTGAAAAAATATCGTCCGGATTTTTAGGGATAAACTGTTTTGTATGAGATTATTATTGTAAAAGATTTGATACTTATCTCATTAAGATGGTCAATATTTATATATTATAGAATGCAACATAATTATCAAAATAACTTGTAGCCTAATTGGTAAACACACAAGTTATTAATGCTACTCTTAAAACAACCCAAGTTCAAATCTCACTAATGACATTTTTATAAAAGCGAAATTTGAAAAATAATATTAAAATTAATATAAATTATACATTAAAACCGGGAAAATAGTTGGATTAATAGTTGAATTATTAAATTGCTTAGGTGGACATATAATGCTTAGGTGGCATTGAGGTGGCATTGAGGTGGCATTGACGTGTCATTAATGCCAAATGCCTCCTGTTATATATAATATAGAGATATATATATAAAAGGTATAAAGTTTAGTGGTTATATATTAAAATTTTTAAAGTTATTCGTAAAATAAAACTAAGAAGTTTATTTGAATTTAAACAATTAATTAAATTTTAACAATTAAGGTTTTATGAATTACCCTTTTTTGTTTTTTTACAAAGTCGACACATGTATTTTTATACATATTTTCTTGTTCGATGAAGTTTAAATAAGTTTAACCAAATTAATTAAATTTGACTTTCTATTGTCCAAGTAAATAACTTCATATTCATTATGGTAAAATTGAGTTCTCTTGTTGCGCGCACAAATTGAAACCTCTTGATAGATTTGATTTAACATTCCGTACGTTCTCGTATTATATAAGAAATTTGTTACCAAAATTTAACACGATTAACGAATAACTTATAACTTAAACTATTACTCCATTATAGGTTTTAATAATATGAAGCAATATTTGATTTGTACATACTTTTTAGAATGAGTGACCTTGGTACTTTTTGCTCATATCTTAAGCTTGGGGCCAGCAAAACCGACTTAGACTCGAATCGAAACCGACAACCCTAGAACTCGGGTATGAGACGGTTTACATATTTTCGGAGAAGTCGGGTCAGCTTAGGTCGGTTCGGGTCGAAACCCGACAAAATTGACTTAAACCCGACAAACCGAACCGAACCAAGTCTACCAAAACCGACCCGACTTATTTTTGGTTCGGTTTCGATTTGAGTTTTGGGGCAAATTTGGTTTCGGTTCAGGTCGGATCGGGTTGACACGAATGCTCACCCTATCTTAAGCATCTTTCTTGCTCAATCTGACCGACATCATAAGCATTTTTCGAGGATGATAGTTATTGTTTTTCTTTTGTAAGATTCTTGTGAAAATTTAAAGCATCCGTAGATGACGCGCGTGTGCATGAGTCAAATCTACGTGGGAGAAAAAATTTTCATGATGGGATTTTCATATGTCGATCAAGATGAATATTCGTGTTCTTCAGTTCTAGGATTTGTTGGGTTTACTAATCATAACAATTATAGTAAACATGTAAACATCATCAAAGCATGCAGCGGAAGTAATAGGAATAATACTTGTAAATTAATTAACCGAATTAAAAGTATATGCGTACCTTTTGCGAATCAATACAATTAGGGTTTATGAAAAACCCCCAATTAAGATCAAGGAACAAGAAACCCTAAACCCTAATAAATTAGGGTTTATGAATGTCGACCAAACCCTTGTCGACCTACCAAGATATGCAAACACAAATGTATTTGCTCTTCGTTCTTGTACACACGTATTAGTAGCGAATCAATGAGAAAAACTAGGTTCTTGAATCACAAACAACCAAACACTTGTATTTGATCTTGGAAAATCGACCCTAAGGTGTTTAGGGATGTAGACGATCGGCCAAGACTCAAAAGATAGGGGAGGAGAAGAAGTTAGGGTTATTAGGTGATCCAAGATTAATTAGAATGAATGCAAATGGTCTTGTATTTATACTAATTCAATCCCTTGGTCTCCAAGTTAGGGTTTGGGTTCCCCTATTCCCTTGTTCGACCGGTTCTAGGACCCAAGATGGGTTCTAGATCCTTCTTGACCACTAACTTCATATTTAGTCCTTTAACTTATCATTTAACGACCGTTAACCAAACATCGTTAAATAATAACTATCATTAAGTGTTTATTTCGTGATCAAATAATTAAATATAACATTTTATATATTAATTATTTATACATTGATTCTCATACGTAATGTGTGCAATCCCGAAGTGTTGGGAATTATGTGAAGTATGGTTACTGCTGAAAGGATTCTACTGAAGTAATGTGGATTCTCTGAAGCCATAATTACTGCTGAAGCTATATAGTGAATAGTACATTTACGGAAGTTGTTATTCGTATTTAGTTTATTTAGTTTGGATATACATGAGCTTTATTAGGAAGTGATTGTGTATATCTTATTTAGTTTTATGTTTATCGTTTCTTGGGAAGCGGTTTAGGGTTTTGTTTAGGGTTCCTTGTCTATAAAAGGAACACAATAGTATGAGTTATGTATTCGATTGAAAACAAAGTTTTAGTTAATATAACGATCCATAGAGGATCACGAGTTCTTAGTTATTTGTGTTACTTGTGTTTATATTCATTGCTAAATACAAGTAGTAGAGATTGTCTTTTCTTGTGCTTGTGATTACATAGGCATAGATAACGATCCACGAGCTCAAGATCTATCAAGGTCTGTTTGTTTCAACAAGTGGTATCAGAGCCTCGTGAGAGTCTCTACGATACTAAGGACAGGTTTTTCTGAACACCCATACAACCAAAACAATATTTATCATGCCTGGATCAGATGTTGATGTTGAAATCACCAACAACCAAAACTCCACCCATCTGCAACAACTAAGTCTCTCTAATAGCAATGCTAAGTTTCCTTACCTGAAAATGGAGGAATATGATCTTTGGGCAATGAAGATGCAAAGCTGGATCTCAACATTGATTGGCATCTATGGGAGATAGTCATGAAGGAAGCAGTTTGAAGAGAACTACCACGAGATCTTCTTTGGAAAGATGACTTATGTTCCTCCCAAAGCTATTTGAAGAGTTCTTGGCGGTTCAAAGAGAAACCAAGGTTAAAACCATTCTTCTTCAAGCTATTCACGAGGATCACTTGGTGATTTTCACTTCATGCAAGATACTAAGGACATATGGTTAGCAATTAAGGCTAAGTTCGGTGGGAATGAGGAATCTAGGAGGCCGAAAAAGTCCATGCTCGGACAACGATTTCAAGATTTTCAAATCTACGAAGAGGAAGGAATACACAAGGGCTATGACAAGTTTCACAAGATTTTAAGTCGGTTAAATCATTGCAGGCAAAGCGAGATAATGATGATTGTAACTCTAAGTTTACGAGGTCTTTACCTCCATCACGGCTACAAGTGAGCATTGCTTTAAAAGCTAAAGGAGGTTTGGACATGATTACCTTTGATGAGCTGTACCACAAACTTAAAGCTCTTGAACATGATGTGAGAAGTCCTTTTAGATCATCTTCTACTGCTAGTCACAAAGCATTCGTTGGAGCCTCTACCCCAAAGATGAGTTATGGTCCAAGCCCAACATACTCACAATCATCTTATGCTACTCCTTCATCAAGCTCTCACTCTAAATTGGTGGTATTATGAAAGATGTTCTTGGATCCTTCTTTGCGATTATGATCCTCGGCGAGGCGGCCTATGAGGATTTCGATCGGATAGACCCTACGGAGATGGAAGAAATGAAGGCTGAAGTGGCGGTGGCCATCTTGTCCATGGATATCAAAGGTTTGGAGCGCAAAGGCGGGAGGAGGTTTGGCTTCGAGGAAGAGACCAGCAAGGTTTGACAAAAGGAAGGTCAAGTGCTTTACATGTCAGCGGATGGGTCACTTCTCTAGAGAGTGCAAAGATAGGAAAGCGGTGATGAGGCGAGATACTCTTCTTATCGTGAGAATCGAGAAGGCGGGAACTCAAAGGGATCATTGCTTTGGTCACTCTAGATAGCAATGTGGATGGAAGCAACATGAGCAGGAAGATAATGATGGTCTGGTAATGATAATGTTGGTTTGATTGCTGTTGTACTTGGAGGATAGGCATGATCAGTTGCCTTGATGGGCATCTCTCGGTACAAAGCTGTTTGTTTGGTTGTAGTGAGCGTTATAATGAACTCAAAGAAGCTTATGATATTTTGAAACCTAAATATAATGAATGCTATGTGGAAGTTGAAGCTTATAAGCAGGGCTTTAAAAACACTAGAAAGACAAAAGGTTTGGTTTCGGAAGAATCAAATAGCTTATGATGAGAAGATAGGTGTTTTAGAAAGGGATCTCGAATGTGCAAAAATGAGTTATAGTGGTCTGAGAAATTAAGAGCAGATGTAGTGTCATAAAATTTAGAGCTTAAAGAGAAACTTAATGAGGAAATCGCTAGGCATAAAGAATGGTTATTAAATGGAAACAAGTTAGCTAGTCACATCTATGCTAGTCAAAATCCAAATACTTCTATAGGTTTAGGCTTTAAGAAGTATGTAGGATTAGAAGCTAGAAATGACACGCAAATCTACACCAGCGAGGCCTAGCTAATTTTGTGAAAGAAGGTGACCTACATGTTGTCGTGGACCTATTAGAGGTGAGCACATGCCCATTGACCTTTCCATTCTTGTTGACTTTGATGGATCACACCATCTCTATGGAAAAAGTCAAATGACTTGCCAAACCACGATACTTCTTCTAATGACTTTGTATCTTGTGTTATGATGACAAGTCCTCCAAGCAAGGGTCACTGAGTGTGATTCAAATGACAAGTCGACCTTCCCAAGTCTTCACCCCTTCTGCACCCGAGACTACCAATAAGCATGTCGGAGTTCTTTGCCAAGGAATCCTCTTCCAAGGCAGTTGCCTCGAAGACTTGCTTTTAATTCTTTGCATAATAATCTTGTTAAAAACAATTCTTTTCATGATTTTGGTTTGAATACTTACGCTTGTAATAGAACATCTTTTGGTTTGAATAAATCTTCTAAACAGAAGACATGTTTTGTGTGTGGAACTAAATTTCATTTAATTAAGGATTGTGATTATCATGAGCAAAGAATGAGTAGGTGTGATGATTCTAGGAAATCTAGACCAATGTGGACCAATGTTAATGCTATACCACCTTATGTCCCACAAGCAACTTATACTAATTCTCCTTTTCCTTGGAAGACCGGTTGTAAAACCATATGTACAACCAACAAGTGCATATTTTAAAAATGGTTTTGGCACGGATATGTTAACTCTATGGTGATGGGAAAGAGTCTTGGGATCTGCTTGTCAAGTCCTCGTGAGTTGTTCTTGGAATAAAAGGGACCTAAGTTTCAATGGAAACCCAAGAACAATAGTGGATCTTATACATCGCATGGCATAACTCATATGATCCACAAGGCGAGGTTCAGTCAAGAATGACTTGAGCCTCCATAGTGTACTAATTCTCTGTATATTTTGTTGTTGTTGTAGGATCATCCTCTTAAGCATAAAGATGTTGGCATTGTTGATAGTGGTTGTTCAAGAAGTATGTCGGGAAGCAGGGGATATGATGCATAACTTTGTACCCATTGAAGGAGGAGGCAATGTAACCTTTGGAGGAAGTGATGGAAGTATTCGGGAAAGGGACCATCAAAACACCTCAAGCTGGACTTTGAGAATGTATATTATGTCAAGGAACTTCAACACTTCAATTTGTTCTCGTCTCACAAATATGTGACACCCGAACAAAGTACTCTTCACGGAGGATGAATGTCTTGTGCTATCTAAAGACTTCAAACTCCCGGAAGAAACTTCAATTCTCTTGAAAGTTCCTCATGATCACAATCTTTATACATTCAACTTAAGCGATGTCAAACCGGTGACTTAACTTGTTTGGTGGCTAAAGCATCCTTGGATGAGTCTACCAAATGGCATAGAAGGATGGCCCATGTCAACTTCAAGACCATAAACAAGCTCTCTAAAGCGGGCCTTGTTGAAGGTCTTCCTTCCAAAGTTTTCACCAATGATCATAAGCGTGTTGCATGCAACAAAGGAAAGCAACACATAGCCTCATACAAAGGTGTTCTGCGGTGAGCATTGTTTCGAACCTCTTGGTGCTTCATATGGATCTGTTTGGTCCAACTCAAGTGAGAAGCATTGATCATAAATATTTTGTCTCGGTGATCGCGATGGTTATAGCAAATTTTGTTGGGTATTCTTTCTAAGGACCAAAGATGAAACATCTACGATCTTGAAAGACTTCATTACCCTTATTGAAAATCAGTTGAACAAAAGGTGAAAGGAATTAGGTGTGATAATGGGACGAGTTCAAGAATGCTATACTTATAGAACTCTGTAGGTCAAAAGGATCAAAGGGACTATAGCACTCCAAGAACCCTCAACAAAATGGGGTGGCGAAAGGAAAAATAGGACCTTAATAGAGGTGCAAGATCTATCTTGGCAGACTCTAAGTTACCCACCATGTTTTGAATGAAGTTGTTGGCCTGACTTGTTATGTCTTGAATAGAGTGTCCATTACTAGACCACACCTCAAAACACCATATGAACTTCTCTTTGGGAAAGTTCACATTATTCATTACCTTAAACCGTTTGGTTGTCAAGTGACCATTACGAATACAAGTGATCCATTAGGCAAATTTGATGAGAAAGGCGATGATGGCTACATTGTGGGATATTACGCTCATAGTAAGGCGTCTGGGGTTTACAATTTATACGCTAAGAAGATTGAGGAGACATTGAACACGAGGTTTCTAGAAGACAAGCCTAATGTTCAAGGGCGAGGTCATGTTTGGTCTTTTGACCTTGATTATAGCGATTATTTGGGTTATTCTAGACATATGGCTAACCAACATGCGAGGTTCTCAAAATCTCCAACTAACGATGCGGTACTATGGATCTTGATTACAGCGGTGAGTTTGAAGATGATGAACAACCTATTGTAGTGCCTTCTTTCTCCCCAACAATTTTGCGGTGACATTTCTAGAGATTATCTTGATGCAGTGAAGATGACTTCCATTATCTTGAGGATCTTGCGGTGAAGAAACAAGAGTATGCGACCAATCTAGATCTTTGAGAGGAATCTTTGAGGAGAGTGCAAATGAAGCAATCGGTGGGAACATCAATTCTGCGAAAGTGATTACATTTCTCCTTACCTCTCCCATTCTTTGAAAGACATGTTGACTCTACTCCTATCTCTACTAGAGTGTCAACGGACCTTGGAGAACCTTATACACGGTTCCCAAAACCTTGGATCTTGGTCATCATCAACCTAAAGCGAGAATCTTCAACTCACCTTCCTATGACACCGAGTTTGAACCTCGTGACTAATCTTGATTCCTCCATTGATGTCAACACCACTACTACTACACGGATCAACAATGCTCATCCACGGTCTAATATTATTGGTGATCCTAATGCACTGTTAGAACAAGGGTCTTGTAGCGCGTTCTAAATATGGTCAGTGGCTTTTATCTCTTATGTCTCAAATCGGAGAGAGACAATCACACGGACTATGAACATTGTGCATTTGCTTGTTTTCTCTCACAAGTGGAACCAACTAGTGTTACTCGGGCTCTTGAAGACTCAAGTTGGCTTGAGGCAATGCAGGAAGAGATGCAACAATTTCAAAATCAGTGAGGTTTGGATATTGGTACCACTACACGATGGTAAGTATGCTATTGGGACTAAATGGATTACGAAGAATAAGAGATGCACGAGGTGTTGTCATTAAAAATAAAGCAAGATTAGTTGCGGGGTATAGACAAGAGGAGGATAGATTATGATGAAGTATTTGCACTGTGGCAAGAGTTGAGGCCATCTGATTTTCTTAGCTTATGCATCCTATATGGGTTTTATGGTCTATCGGATGGATGTTAAAGGAGCCTTCTTGTATGGTGAAATTGAAGAGGAGGTTTATGTCACTCAACCTAAAGGATTTGAAGATCGGATCATCCTAATCATGTTTACAAGGTAGTTAAAGCTCCTTATGGACTACATCAGGCACCCGAGCTTGGTATGTTAGGCTCTCTACATTTCTTACGAAGCATGGTTATAGAAGAGGTGCAATTGATAAGACTCTATTCCTAAAGAAGAATTCCACAGACATTATTCTTGTGCAAGTGTATGTGGATGACATTATTTTGGATCCACAAAGGAAGCTTGGTGCGGGGAGTTTGAGGAGCTTATGAAGGAGAGTTTCGGATGAGTGCCATGGGGCGATGACTTTCTTTTGGGTCTTCAAGTTCGTGAAACACGATGGTATATTTATCGGTCGGGACAAATATGTGAGGACATTTTGAAAAAGTTTGGTATGGAGAGTGTAAGGACTGCCACTACACCTTATGAAGCTCAAAGACAAATACCAACAGAAGCGAGATCCACTGTGAATGTTCATTTATCTGGTCTATGATTGGCTCTTTGATGTATTTATGACTTCAGGCACGATATTACTTTTCTTTGTGAGTGTTTGTTCACGCCATCAAGTTACTCCACTTACTTCCCATCTCAATCTTGTCAAGAAGATCTTTAAGTACCTTAAAGGCCAACCTCATCTAGGCCTTTGGTACCCAAAGAATCTCCATTTAAGGTGGAAGCCTTTAGTGATAGTGACTATCTTTGGTGCAAATCTGGATAGGAGGTCCACTTCTTGGAGGTGCCAATTCCTTGGAAAGAGATTGATTTCTTGGCAATGCAAGAAGCAGACTATTGTGGCTACCTCATCTCTTGAGCGAGTGCGTTCTTCTTGCTAATTGTTGTGGACGGGTTCTTTGGATACAAAATCAATTGTTGGATTATGGGTATAACTTCATGAATACAACAATTTTTATTGATAATCAAAGTACCATATGCATTGTAAAAATCTAGTTTTTCACGGTCGAACAAAACATATTGAAATCGAGGCACCACTTTATAAGAGATGCATATGATAAACATTTGATAAAAGTGGTTAAAATTCACTGCGATAATAATGTGGCGGATTTGTTAACAAAGGCTTTTGATGGACCAAGGTTTCAACACCTTGTGGTCCATATCGGTATCTTAACCCATAGCGCAAAGTTTAAGGGAGGCATAAACCTCGGGGAGGATTGTGTACACTTTGCATGTTTTATGTAATTTTGTAGGTTTTATGTACATTTTGTATGCTTTTCTCTAACACTAACCAGCTAATGTAATCTTAGTTTGTTTTCTTTGTTGGTTTGTGTGTTTCTCGTGTTTGTTACATTTTGCAGATTGGTTATTCAAGTTGGAATTTACCATGGTTATTCGGTTGGAATATGGTCAAGAAAGCTCTAAAAGCGGTTTCTCTTGAATTCAAAGTCTTGAAGTGAGTTATTTGTTTCCATGAAGACAAAATCTTGAAACAAATTGTTCATTCATTCATTCAAAGCAGTTTACATCTTCTGACTACACAGTACAATCAACATAAAATGCAACATAATCTACTAATCTAATCTAGTTCATATCATCTATTCCAACATCTAACGGTGTTGGATATGCATGATCACTCACATCTTTCACACTAGATCTTTGGATATCGTTTGTGAAGTCTTGCATAACCACCCATTCATTCTATCTTGATGGTGGAGATACATGACTACTATGGCGAGGATGCTAAGGACCAAAATGGAAAGGATGGATTGATGCAAATCATGATGATGAAGAAAATAATATGTCCTTTGTGCTTCATCTATTGATTTCAACCAAAATGCAACCCATCCACTATCCTGAAGCTTTTCCTCTATACGATATGTGTTGATGCACCAAAACGATGCGAGAAGACCGAGAACCACCTCTCTATCTTTGGGGTGGTGGATTCTGGCTCGTGGCCTTCGTTGAGGCTGAGGTCTTTGGAGGTTGGGAGTAAGATGTTCTCTCCTTACGAGTCATCGGAATCATCAGCGGCAGAGAAGGCACATTCACAGCAATGAGGGAGGCTCTTTCACTTTCTTTGAAGTTGCTTCCTCATCCGAGTCTTCATAAGGTGATACATAAGAACTTATGGATGAGTTGTCTTCATCATCGCCTGGATTGCTTGACAAATAATTCTTCTTCCATATCTCAAGACTGCTTATGGAGGATGCATTGTCATCTTATGAAAGAGTGATAGGGGTGGAACTGCTCATGGTTTGTTGTGGTTAATTTTGGAGCATTGATGAAATTAGGGTTTGTGATGATATTTGGGGGTTTTTGATGAAGAGATATGTGTGCATTGGGATTGTTTTATAGAGCGGTTTCAAGACTTAATGAGATTTAATGCGAGTGGGTGAAAGCGGTAAAAGATATTCTTGAAGCTTCTTGAATCGTGATCTATTTACTGGCTTGATTGATATTCTTGAAGAGAATGGCTAGTGTTTCTACCGAAGTTGAAAGATAAATTGGGTAAATTGGCTAGTGAATCTTAACCCTAACTTTCAATATCTCTCATGGCGCTTCAATTCAAGCATGATCATAATAAGGTCGCTTTTCTGGGAACAGCTAAGGGTGACGAGTTGTATAGACCGATGGTAGAATTCTTACAGAGGTCAAAGATTCATTATGCTTTAACACATTCTCCGAATGCAATATATGAATCGTTGGTTACTCAATTTTGGGCATCGGCTACGAAAAGGGTGATGAGATTGTTGCAATGATTGTGGAGCAGTATGTGGTGAGGAGGCGATAGAAGAAAACTTCGTTTGAATGATGAGAATGGGTTTATCATTCTAATGATGCGGTGGTACTTGATGGGCTTAGAGCAATTGGATATCAAGGTACAAGGACTGACATGTGGTTAAAGAAACAACTTTGTCCTATGTGGAGGTTTTTGGTTCATACATTGCTTCAGTGTATAAGCAATAAATCAGGAGGATGGGATCAGTTTTCTACTCAATTGGGATGTGGTATTATATGTATATCTCAGGGTTTAACTTATAATTTTTCTAAGTTTATTTTTGATAATATGGTTGAGAATATAACTAGGAAAAAGGGCAAGTTTTTTATGTACCCTAGGTTTTTACAGATGATTTTAGATGTTCCTACCCAAACCCAAGCGTTTTATCCCATAGGAGCTTTATCTGCTAAGCTATTTTCTTCCATGAGAACTAAATTTGAGGGGACACATTTTCCTTTATTAGTAGCTATGTTGCCTCAGGGGAATGAGGCTGCTGATGAGAATAATGTTGTTAATTTACCTTCTACCAATACTACTGATGGTAATCCTTGATTCTGTTGATGAGGACCTACCTACTTCTTTGAAGCATCTAGTGTTTTTCCTGACTTACCTACAGACATACCTTCACCTAGTCCTAGTCCATCACCTGCACAAGTTTCTCTTGATGAGGTTCAGTATGAAACTGATCGACTGCCCACACCTAGTCCTATTAGGAATCAATTTGATGAAGGATTTCCTTATTTTGAGCATGTTCATATTTCTCCTGAAAGGCCCAATGATGCTCCCATTACCACTGATCAATCAGCTGGTGGAGCTGAGGAACCTATTACACTTACCTCTATATATGCTCTAGTGAGCGGATATGCGGTGAAGTGGGCGATCTTAAGAAGGAACTTGCGAGACCAAGTCTACTCTTGGTGGTAAGATTGTGGAGTTGCGAATCTGATTAAGAACTTGGAGGAACTACTTGGAAAAAGGGCAAAAGAGAGTTTGGTTTCTTACGAAGAGGAGCAAGAAGAGACTCGACATGCCACTAGGAATCTTGGGCGATCGACTCTTACATCGATGTTTCTTCTCCTATTCTTCTTTGAATCTTCAAGGAGAAAGGAGCCTATTATCTTTGCTAGAAAAAGAAGAAGACAATATCTAAATAAGGTATCCACTGAAACTTCAAAGGAGCCAAATGTTGTTGATGCAACTGCTGATGTTCTAATTGAGGAGGTTGCTTCTGAACATGGTCAAGCCTCATTTGTACAAGAACAACCAAATTCTCCACCTTCAGCAGATAATGATGAAGTTTTTCTGGCTGGGAGAATTTATAAGTTGCATTCTACTTCTGAAGTCTTTTCTACACTTGTTGAGACATTTTCTCAACATGTTTCTTCTGATGTTGTTTTGGGTGTTCCTTCTGAAGTTCATTCTGTGCATAATTATCAAATTGGCTCTGCTGAGGAATCTTCTGACAAAGGAAAGGAAGCTGTGATTGATGAAATGATTGGTTCAGGTCTGGTATCTGAAGAAGAAAATCTAGCTCAAGCTAAGATGTTTGCTGATTATGAAAATATGCAGAAGAGTCGTGCAGTTGCTGAATTTCTTCAAGCTCAGTCTTCTTCTAATTTGTCTACAGAGAGAAAACTAGAGCTTGATGCATTATTTCCTAAGATCACTGATGATCAATGGGATGCCTATACTAATCAAGGTGCATCTGATCCTAATCTTGCAAAACTTATTTTAGGAGCATCATTTGATAATGAGAATTTTGTGGATCAAATGATGGCTCTTGGCAATCAAAAGAAGCAAGAAGCGGCTGCAAAGAGGAGAGCTATTGTTGCTCAAAGACATAAAGCAAAAAGGGAAAAACCAATGACTGTAGCTCAGAAGAGGGCTCATATGAGGAGAGTTGTGAAGAATCATAGTTCTACTATTTATAATGCTGGCATGTCAATGAAGCAAATATGTGCTTTATCTGATGATGCTTTGATCGAGAAGTATAATATGATTATGAAGTTTTCTTCATCGGTTCTACTTCTTCTTCTAACTTGGAAAGGATTGCTAATATATCGATGTTCCTAAAGCAAAGAGACCTAAAGCAGTTGATATAGTGGATAATTTTGATCTTTGTTTTGCCTCAGGTGATATCTCAAGTTGTTACTTCTGAAACAACTCCTGAAGCTAATCCTTCCACTAATAAGGTTGTTTCTGCTGAATCTTCTCTTGTTTCTTCTGAAGCATTGCCTAGTGTTGATAATTTGGGTGATACATTGAGTAAGGAAGAAGATCTAAAGATTGATAAAGCTAAGAAAGCACGAGAGATGATTGCCAGAATGAATTCCTTACGTAAAGGTATTAAGTCTAATTATGTTTCTTCTATTTCTACTGAAGATGTTCTTGAAGAGTCTGAGAAAGGCTCTTCTCAAGGGATTTGTACACCTGGTAGGAGGAAGAAAAGTATGGCTAAAAGGAAAATTAGTTCCTTAAGGAGTTCTGTGAGACTAGCTAGGAAACATCTTTCTCAGAATAGCTTTTTGGATCTCCAGGCTGATGAGTCAAGTTTTATTAAAGTAGGAACTGTTGATGTTTTTCCTGAAGGAACACATGCTATATTGATCAATTGGACGGTGGGAAGCTTTATCATTTATCGGCTAGATAATACTTCTCTGATTCAACTTCTTGAAGGAAATCTTTCATTTGGTGAATAGACATGATTTGAAGATGTTGTATGAACATGTCACCTCGATTATAATATTCATTCACCACAGGGTTGGTTTATATTTATTGGGTGATCTTCAAGTCTTGTTTGATTCTCATTCTCCGGATGGTAAAGGGTATTCTATTTGGAAGAATTCACATCGGTGGGAGATTGAGGTGGAGATTCTATCCTATGCCACATGTTCATGTGGTTCAGACAAAATGTGGCATGATTTTGTGTATGTTCTCGGATAAGTCTTATCCTTTGTCTGTTTCGTTGATGGAAAGCATGCTGCGGCAGAAGTTGGAAGTACCACCTAATCCAGTTGGCAATGATGATCTTCATGCAGAACAATGTGTTGGTTTGATTAAAACTAAGCTTCTGCAACATAGAGGTTCAGTTTGATTGTGATATTTTGTATCTTTTGTAATATTTGTTTTCTTTATTTCTTTCTTTCTTAGTTTAAAAAAAAAAAAAAAAAAAAATTGAGTGTGTCTAACTTTATTGCGGGTTTGTTGTATATTTTTTATGGTTCTTGACTCACCGGATATACCTTGTGTATGTCAAAGAGTTAGCTAGTCCAAAGTGCAGCTTTGGTAAAGACACATCAAATCTGTTGATAATTGTAATGGTTTGCTCAAAATCATAGGGATTGCAACCACCCATGCTTAATTCTTGAGTGTTGTATGGTTTCAATTCACCATGATTTATTCCTTTTGGAATCCAAGAATTGACTAGCCCACTATATATGGCTTGTGGTAAAGGCATTGGAATACCATATTTGGTTCTCAATTCACCAATTCTAAAATTGACTAGTCACGAGCAAGCGGCTACGGTAAAGACATATCAAATCCGTTTATATGGTTTCGGTTTGCCAATAAATCGAGATGGTTATCGGTGTACCATAGTTTTCGAACTTAAACATATGGCTACTCCGGTAGTGATGGCCATTGGTAAGAGACATCAAATCCATTATTTTCAATGATTCACCTCTCACGGGAGTTAACACACCGGATGTGATGAGAATAGTGCGAAACTAATATGTTTTGATGTACATATTGTCATTTGTTCTTTGCAAAGATCGGTGTTTCAAAGTTTTGTCATCAAAAGATGTTCTTATTTTGATTCTTTCTTGATGATGTTCGTGACCAATCCTATGGTCTTTGTCTAGTTAAAGATCTATCAAGAAACCGGAACTTAACCAAGTCAAATTCCAGTTTAGGGGAGGATTGTTGGGAATTATGTGAAGTATGGTTACTGCTGAAAGGATTCTACTGAAGTAATGTGGATTCTACCGAAGCCATAATTCTGCTGAAGCTATATAGTGAATAGTCTGTTTCTGCGGAAGTTGTTATTCCGTATTTAGTTTATTTAGTTTGGATATACATGAGCTTTATTAGGAAGTGATTGTGTATATCTTATTTAGTTTTATGTTTATACGTTTCTTGGGAAACGGTTTAGGGTTTTGTTTAGGGTTCCTTGTCTATAAAAAGAACACAATAGTATGAGTTATGTATTCGATTGAAAAACAAAGTTTTAGTTAATATAACGATCCATAGAGGATCACAGAGTTCTTAGTTATTTGTGTTACTTGTGTTTATATTCCGCTGCTAAATACAAGTAGTAGAGATTGTCTTTTACTGTGCTTGTGATTACATAGGCATAGATAACGATCCACGAGCTCAAGATCTATCAAGGTCTGTTTGTTTCAACACGAAGTCTCGAGTTCGAATCCGGTCATACTAATATTAATAATTATCCATAAACCTTTCAGCTCCCACTTGGATATTACTTAATATAGTAATGACATTGGTTAGTCTAGCTTTAACACGCCAATGCCCCGGATCGAATCAGTGTGGTTTCCTGGAAAAACCATTTTAATGATTCATCATTAATACTTATCCTTTACTTCTAATACTTCATTAGCGTGAATATGGATCGAGTCATTTCACAAGTTAATATTTTGTTTCGCTATATCGATTGAACAAGATTACCAAATCATCGAACATATTCGGATAGATCTTGGGTAAGGCCTTACAAACATCTTGCCAATCCTACGAGGGCCCAAACAAGATTATGCTTTGAAACAAATTCAAAAGAGCAAAATCTCTTGACTACAAGCAAAACTCATGAACTTTGCAACACTTACGAAAAATGCCCTTATAACCACCTTTTACGGATAGCGTTAGACTATTTCACACAAGTGCACTACATTCATAATGATTATCGGTATCTCAAGTCGAGGATAAACACTTCATGATATACTTAATGACAAAGATCCATAAAGTATCATCATGTAAAGTTGGGATCTATCCTATATTCAATTCATTGAATATCATGTGAATTTGGCATGTCCTACGCATCAATCTATACTACTTTATAATGCATTTAGGCCTTCTAAAATTAGAAGGCTTAAAAATTTAGACTTTTTTACTTGCTTATTATGGAAAGAATTAAAAAAAATAAGATAAGGAGCTCCAATCATTGAGTGATATGTGTCACTTCTCTAACTAAAAAATAACAAAAAGGAGGAGCTCTAACAAACTAAAATAAATAGCTCCAATAATGGGGTGACACATGTCACTTCCTAACTAATTAATCACCTTTATTTTTAAATTTAAATATCTTTTAATCCGTTTAATTTTTTTATGATCTAATTTCACCATATTTTTTAAATTTTTGTGCTCTTTAATTCAAAATCTATTTTGATATATTTTTATGAGTTTTCTTTAGTAGTCGGGAAGAAGCGGAGTTGAAAGAGAGAAACTTACTTGAATTAGACGTAAAAATAAAAAACATTTGTTCGCTACAAAATAGTTATCGGGTACCCGCCGCCGCATTGCGCGGGTACCCTTCTAGTATACTTAAAGTATATTCTACCAAAACTCAGATTTGTCTTAATTCAATGACATTCCCACATCATTGATCGACAACGGACTTTTAGAATAACATAAGTTATTCACGGATTAAACATGCAAATATAGGATATAATATTAAAAAAATGAAAAATAAACATAACCAATATTTTATTCCATTTAAATAATATTTGTTCATAACATCCCTTATCCAAATACTAAATAGATCAATGCATGATAATACTTGTTAATGAATTATGCCTCAAGTAATGACAATCATACTTGTTGACAAGGTATAATTTCAACTAACTTTGATCTATCGGAATTTTGAGAATACTTATTTCAAGAATTCAACTAGTGAAGTTCTTGTATGTGTGCATTCAAAATATCTTGATATTGCCACATAATATTTCATAAAGTGTGTGACATCCTCAACCACTAATTTATGACAATCAAACTTTCAAACATTTTAAAGTTTAATGTATTCTTATTCTTTATTGTATAATGCAACTATGCTCTTAGTTGAGCACAACTAGTTCACATGGCCGTCCACAAGGATGAAATCCTCCCATGACTAGTATTGAGTGTCATCTCAATTATACCAGCATCATTGTATACAAACAACAATATGCTATTTTTAAAATCTCCGTAAGCTTCAATATCTACAGTGTAATGTTTGATGCCTTCCAAACTTTCAAGTTTGTTGGCTATGACAATTACGCAACAATTGTTGTATTGCTCATCAGTAGAATTTTGAGAGCAATTCCAGGCTGAGGAATGTAATTATAGATTCAAACATATTCTATTAGAATATTCATTACACTAGTAATATAATAACTTCATTAGATATCAATGTTGTCAAATCATCTTGCATTCAAGCATGATACAATAGTAACATGATGTACATGAAAAATCCTTATGTTAAACAAAGATTTAATTCATGTTCTACATATCCATTTTCCAAATGATATATATCATGTTCTATTAGACTCATTTATTTTACCGCACATGTTTATTAATAATAAACATATATTCCAAGGTTGTATGTCTTATTTTCTAAATCTTTCAAGTAAAGTTCCATTCCAAATTAAACTAACATTTATCTTAGATGGAATGTTACTACTCACAATGAGCTTAAGATTTTAAAGAAAATAAACATAATACTCCCACTAGCTTTCAGGAATACTTAGAAATTATCTTATTTTAATTTTAAACCAAAACTTGAATTTAATAGTTAAACATAAGAATCATCTCCTAGATGCATGCATATATACATTTATGGATTCTTGCTGTTTGTACATTTTCAAAGATTATGTGAATTCATAAAACTCCTTTCGATTGCTTATCGTCCTCGCAAAAGCAATCACACAAGAAATAGTTTTAATATTCCATTGTCATTTTTCATATCAATGAAAATAATTATGACAATCATAATCATTATATATTTAATATGCCAAGGAAAGAATATTCAATCACAATTAATTGCTTAAGTGTGATTAATAATCTTGTCACAAGTCATGCATTAAACATATGTACATTTTTGTCCATATGATTTCTACACAAAGATTTAAACCACTAGGGTTTTCCTTCCTTTTGAAGAAACTCATCTTTATCAAGATAAACCAAGTTTCCAAAGTTGATTATCTTTTTGGACAGCATCTTATCATTCATAGTATGAATAATTTACCACAATTCAATATTAGGTAATATATCATTATGATTAACAGGTTTACCATGATCCTGTAATTCATATTTCTCATCATATCAAATATCTGAGATATCCTTGCGGATCTATGAATGAGAATTCCACCATCTTGAGGTCTATCATATTTGACCTCATCATGATATTTACTAGTGTATTTTAGAAGATTATGTGTTTTGTAATTGTAATTTAATCTCTTCAAGATCTAAACAAAACTCCCACTTGCTTTGGAATTAAAGACTATGTATAAATACTTTAGCAATTAGAACAACACTAAATTGTTTTCTTTTGGGATATTACAAAACACATTGACAGTTCGTAAATCTTGTTCATTAATAACCTACTCTATAAGTAGTTTTAACAAATCAGAACTTCAATATAAGACTCAATGTGATTCATCACATTCCATACTAAAATGGTGTCTTAATAATCTTCTAGGTTTGAGATTTATTAAGTATATCCAATCAATACTCAATTTCTAACCTTGATAACTTTTGGAAGAAAATAGGATATAGTTATCTTGAATCAAACAATATGACAAAAGTTTGATTCTTCTAACTGAACATACCATATACATACAGTATTTCATTAGAATTAATATTGTAAGACAATCTAACACTATGTAAGATAAACTTATTCCATTTGGCTTACCTATTTACCAACTAAGTCAACTTAATGGTATAATACAATATTCAAGCCAATTGCATGTTTTATAACATAAGTATTCTTTGACCAAGTCAAAAGACATAACAGTTATAATATCTTACTTTATATTATAGGGTCAATTGCATATATACCCACTAAAACTTGCATATTTGCATATATACCCAAAACATGCTTAAAATGCATTGTACATCATGCAATAAAAACTTGTATTATGGGGAAATATGCAAATTTTTAAGTTTTAGTGGGTATATATGCAATTCCCCCTATATTATAAGTCTTTAAAAGACCACATGTTTGTGAGTTTATACAGAAACACATAACCATGTATAATTTAAAGTTATTATGAACACCACACCATGGTTTCAATTAATTAATTTTCAAGTTAATATACTACTCTATCTATTTATGTCATTCTAAAAATACATAAATATTTAAGATAGTATTACTTTATTTATTTATGTCATTCCAAGAAGTGTCCAACTTAAGAAACTGTAAAGCATCTACGCCCGATCTCACAACAAGTGGAGAGTTACCTTGAGATTACAATCTAGCATCTCACTTAACCTAAAATGTAACTTCAAGTGTTTCTATAATTTGAATGACATAAGACATAAAAGTAGTCTATGCTATGATCTTGACACATGTTCTAAACAAGTCAATCTTATTAGAACGTTAATCTCTTACCTTACGATCAAGAGAATGCATTAATCATATTTGTATGTGTTGTTCCTTTGCACACAATGAATACTTCTCCCACTTGTGCATAGAACAACATCATATAGAAGATAAACACCATGACATTCGTTTGTTTATGTGAGCAATATGATAGTGTCATAGATATATAAGCATTACAAGTACATGTAGGACCACTTAATTATCGTGGAAGCGTTCATGACTATCCTTGAGAATATGAATGTCTATATTTTGAGCGTAATGTATTATTTCAAGAAACTCTAGAAATAATCGAGTTACTACCAAGATAATAAATCTTGTAACTCCCACTGAATTAGACAACGTTACAATAATGTCTTATTCAAGATGTCTGATACTCTCAATTGGATTTGACAACATTGTTAGTGTTTCATTAACCGGTGAAAATAGCGATGCTATTACGTTGTTACTCCTTTGTAAGACTATTCGTAACAATTACTTAGGAACTAAAGAGTGTATTCTACTCGTAGATGATGGATCATCCATCAATGCTATTAACTTGAAAAATTGAGCATTCAATTTCTTCCTTCATGGGTCTACCATCGCCATAATGATGTATAGCACCTTTTAATTTGGTCAAAGCAAAACAACTAGATAAACTATACTAGTTTGTCTTTTACCAATTTTATGTAATTAGTCTAGCTTCTAATTAAATAATTCATAAAATGTCAAACATGTTTTCTAGTTGACCAAAATGTCATATATGAATTCAATCACCAGCAGAGGGTAATGAAATCTCTTAAGGAAAACATGGTGTGCAATTTTCTTAACTATTAAAGTTGCTATGAGTTATATTAGAATTTAGACAATTCTAATATTCCTAACATTCCTTTCTCAATCATGAAAAGGAATAGGATCGAGTCTCACTCTTCTTCCATGGAAAGAGTTTATGTTTGTCTTTTAGTAAATTTTCTTGATCAAACATTTGTTTGAAAACATAACTAGATCAATTTACCAAAGCCCAAACCACGTTCTGGTTTAATGTTGCATTAATACAATCAAAAGAATTAACAAAATTCAATTTTAGTATTTTCGATAATTAAATCTTTCAAGAAAATAAAATACCCTTGGTCAATATTCATATTAACCATAGAATTTTCCTTGAATCTAGGACCCTCATTATCATAGTTTCACCACATCAGTTGATCTGCTAGTGATGAAAGTATAGAATAGGTAATTGTCGAAGAACAATAATTGACAAACAAGTTTTCAATTCCTATAAAATATGGGATTTACAATTTTGCCAAAACAATTAATACAAAACGTAAGCATGTTTATCCCATCTTATGCCTTAAGTCATAGGTCTCACTAACTAACTTAATTAAGTTGTCTAATTTAGAAACTGCATAATTAAGCTGAGGTCTCACACAACAAAAAAAATCACCTTGTTATTGTAATCTAGATCAAGGTCTCACATAACTAAATTACAACTTCAAGTGTTTCATATCATTAGATGGCATAAACTTAAATTTAAAGGGTACAATTTTGACGTGTAATCAAAACTTATGTATGAAGAAGCGTGCATACATCTTCATAACACAAAAAATTTCAAAACCTTACTCATAGTTTTAAATTGCTAAGATTAAATTCTACAAAGTTTTAATCGATCGTTGAGAAACTTACAACTTTGCACTAAGATGCTTCGTACATAGAATAGTTATACTAGGTAGCTCCAATCGAGCATGGGGACGAGAGGACCGTGTAAGCTACAAGCATAACCTTAGACATCCTTTCGGTGTGTTTGTGCGTGCTTCTTTGAACCCCTTTGAGTTTGTTCTAGTGGGTGAGCCGTTCTAACCATTTAGTACAATCGCATCATCGATTAAAAGTTCAAGATTTAATACTTAGAAAACAAATCAAATTTCACCATTATTTAGTCCATTTAATTTTCTATTTTCAAAAAACCCTTTTTGCTTACTAACGTGTCATACAATATAAACAAAAGGCACTTTAATAAAATTAAAAGGAACTCAAATAATATACATATAACTTAACAACTAACATATGTAAAACAATTAGCCACATGCATAATTTGTTCGATAAAACCCTCATAATCAATTCTAGGTTTAAGAATGCATATGTTTAACCAAGACTTCACGTGTTTTCATCAAGTACAACGTGAGCCACATACATCGATGAATCGATTATGTAAGTCTTAGCTAAAACACATACCACATAGTACATAATTGATTCATTAGATATATTGAGGTTTTCCCAATTCAATATTTATCAAAGCAATTACATGTGAATAAACTTAACAATTAACGACAAATATATACTTAACAATTTAATCATATAATCAATAATCCATGATAAAACATGCATGTATTTACCATGGATTCCACATAACAATTATTCAATCCCAAGATACACATATAATCATGGCACATAACAATTATCCATGAAAACCATAAAATATACATGCAATCCTAGGGTTTCTACAAGTTTTACAAAAAATAAAACCTAATTAAAAAAAGTTAAAGGGTAATCGACCCTTATAATAAAAAATTAGGGTTCCAATTTTTTAAAACCCTAGAAACCAATAAAAGCATGTAATAATCACAAAGATTTAATTTTTATGTGTTTCGGTAATTAATTACAACGTATTAATGGCTCTTGATGCCACTGTTGGATTTTACTAATCATAACAATTATAGTAAACATGTAAACATTATCAAAGCATGCAGCGGAAGTAATAGGAATAATACTTGTAAATTAATTAACCGAATTAAAAGTATATGCGTACCTTTTGCGAATCAATACAATTAGGGTTTATGAAAAACCCCCAATTAAGATCAAGGAACAAGAAACCTTAAACCCTAATAAATTAGGTTTTATGAATGTCGACCAAACCCTTGTCGACCTACCAAGATATGCAAACACAAATGTATTTGCTCTTCGTTCTTGTACACACGTATTAGTAGCGAATCAATGAGAAAAGCTAGGTTCTTGAATCACAAACAACCAAACACTTGTATTTGATCTTGGAAAATCGACCCTAAGGTGTTTAGGGATGTAGCGATCGGCCAAGACTCAAAGGAGAGGGAGGAGAAGAAGTTAGGGTTATTAGGTGATCAAAGATTAATTAGAATGAATGCAAGGGTCTTGTATTTATACTAATTCAATCCTTGGTCTCAAGTTAGGTTTAGGTTCCCTATTCCTTGTTCGACCGGTTCTATGACCCAAGATGGGTTCTAGATCCTTCTTGACCACTAACTTCATATTTAGTCCTTTAACTTATCATTTAACGACCGTTAACCAAACATCGTTAAATAATAACTATCATTAAGTGTTTATTTCGTGATCAAATAATTAAATATAACATTTTATATATTAATTATTTATACATTGATTCTCATACGTAATGTGTGCAATCCCGAAGTCTCGAGTTCGAATCCGGTCATACTAATATTAATAATTATCCATAAACCTTTCAGGATTCATTAGTGGTACGAGTGACAACAAAAGGAAGATGTTTCATTTACTTGATATGCATGAAAACGCGAAACATTTTCTAACATCAAACATACTGGTGACTGAGTGTTTTGTGAGGTCCAAAAGTACTCTTTATGTTGAAAATTGAATTGTAGTAAAGTGAATCAAAATTGAGAATATTGAGTGCAGATTTGTTCATCTCTATTATCTTGTGTCCTTAACCTGTGTTCTCCATTGGCTGATGCTTATTTTCTTACGTTTTTTTATTATTTGGTTTGTATTTATATAGATTTTTACTAACGTGTCTTTTTTTTGGTAAAAGGGAACTTTTAGCCTGGTAAAATATATTAACCAAAAAACCAATTAAAGTACAATGAAATGCTGCTGAAACGTCCCATAAACCTCAAGCAACCGCTTGAACAACCACTAGATCATTTATGCCATGCCATAAATGAATAACTAGCTACCAACAACTAAAACAACCACTAAAACATAAAAAGACATGTAAGACAAATAAAAAAATCAAAATAAAAGATTACTTCCTCGAACGGCCTTGAAGCTTGAAATCAAACTGATTGTTAAATTCCTCAAATTTCCTAGGTAAGTCAACTACCTGGGCCGCATAATTATCAGAAAGATAGCCTTCCGGCTCGTTAAGTCCTCCTGCTGATGAAAAGTAACTGTTCATAAGATTATTTGGCTCAAACACCTCATCATCACTATATGAATCAACCACTTCATTCACCTTAGAAAATGGGTTGCCCTTCCTTTTACCATCAGCCACCAGAATAGGTTTATTATCATCCACAAGGGTAGCTTTTCCATCAATAATAAGCTTTTCAAGCTTCTCAGTTTTCTCAACAATAGGAGTGTTCTTCATAGGCGATGAAGAAGCAGAATTGGAAGAACTAGATATAACTTCAGGAGTAGACGTCGATGTTCCTTTATTCTCAACAATAGGAGTGTTCTTCATATGCGATGAAGAAGTAATATTGGAAGTGCTTGCTTCCTTTATGTTGTTAATGTCGTCATTAAATGTACCCGAATCAGCATTCACATCAATAATCTCATCCACCTCGCTATCACTATCAACGACCTCTTTAGTACCACCGTATTAGCCAACCAAATCCCATCACCCGTCTCAAAAATATTGTTTTCATTACTTAACGCATCAAAAGAGTTTCTCAACGAGACCATATCAATTTTGTCATTAATGTAAGACTTTTTTAACTTGAGCCTTCTTAACAAGCAAATTTGGCTCATTAAAACAATTATATGGATTTTCATTCGATGGCTTAGCATTATCAGATTCCTTCACTTGCACGTTATTACCAATATTAGAAGAACTAGAAGGAGAAATGACATACCAATATTAGTATCAGCATTCGCTTGAGATGTAGATGCACCATTATTTGGTTTAGAAATGGGTCTATAATAGTATTGAACCTTTGGTTTATGCAAACGCACACCATCAAATTGTCTAACAGGTTGTTTTCCTTTCCCTTTCTGCCTATTAACTTCCTTAAACCCTTCCTCATCAACCAACAGTTTCTCAACTGTTTTCACTCTCTTAGGACATCCATCATCATTGTAATTAAATATTTTACATGTCTCACATCTAGGCGGCTTCCACTCATATTCTATATCTAATTTTTCCATTAAATGACCGGACCCATTAGGGTAAGGGATAGCAACAACAAGAGAGTCGAGTAAGGCTTCCTTAGACGACACTTCCACTAGAGACCGAGCATATGAATTTCTACCCCACGAGTTAAGACACATCGAACTAGTGTAGGAATCCAACATAATAGGACGACCAATTTGGGTTGTAATCAAACTAAGACCGATCTCAGAATACGCAACAACTAGAATATGATGGATTCTCACCCAAACAGGAGTAGAAGTTATATCATCATTAGTAAGTTTCGAGTTAGGAGTCCAAATATTCAAAATGATGGGCACTAACTGTATCAACCATGGACCTTCTTCCAACACCCTCTCCATGCCCTCTTTGGTAGAAAACTGAAACAGAAAAACCCATTATTAAGCATAACTCTTTGCAAACCAAACTTAGGCCAAGCGTTCCTAACATAATTTTTGACTACCGGAAAAGCAAGTCTCTTACCAATGAAGTAACCATAAAGAGTATTAGCGAAACGAACACTTACCTCATCGACTACTTCCAATGAAATGATGACATTAGCACCAACCACACAATTAACGTTTCTCATTTCAGAAACTATCACAACCTTCTTAGTAGCTTTATCCTTAAGCATATCCGCAAATGATAATGGAGTAGAACCAGATTGAGTACCATTGTTATGCATCGACGCCCCATTAACATGATTCTTATCCTTCTTACCTGAATTGTCCAATGTTGTATCCAACTTATTCCCATCAACATGAATGGAACCAGATTGAGTGCTCATTTTTGCTTCTCAACATGAGACTCAATATTATGAGTATCAAAAACAAAAACCAAAAGAAACCCTAAGCGAAAAATAATAGTAAAAAAACCCTAAAAAACACAGCCAATAAAGGCCAAGAAACCCTAAAAGGGTTTAATACCAAACACCTCAACTAACGAGTTTTTTTTTTTTTTTCAATAGAATGTTGTTCCAAAAGAATTTAATATAGCTGTAATAAATATTAGTTTCCTTAAGAGTAAACATAGATAATCAATGTAATAACATACTAAAGTTTGATATTCGGAAAAAAAAAAAAAAAAAACTTTTTCATAGAACTACGTCAACATTTAGGTATAACTTACGTTATGTCAGAGACTTTGATGTTTTTATACGATCGAGTGGTTTCTGTCAAGATTTCAATTGTCAAATTTGCACTTAGAAAATAATACTTACTTGACTTAAAACTTTTAATGAACAACTAACAACTAGCAACCTAGTCATGCATGCTTGATTTAAAGAATACCATCTAACTCGCTATAGTTGTTGATGCTATATATTTGTTTTCTTTCAATAATAATACAAAATATTATAACTGTTTTTCAAACAAATATTAAATTTTTCTTACATAAATTTTATACTTTTGCTAGGTTGTCATTTCTTAGAAAATTATTTCCAACTAGTCGAACTAGGTGACAAAGGTGTGTGGTTTGCCATGCATGTTCTTATATGCGTATATAGAAGAATAGTACCCAAAAAAAAAATTAAAAAAAAAATCACCAAAATATACATAGAAAATAATACTTTGGTGACTTCAATTTCTAGCAACTAGCTAACAAGTACCAAACTATGCATGCTTGACATAAAGAATACCACGAGTCAACATTTCTAACTAGCTAGGTTGTCTGTCTTACAAAATATCACCAACTAGTAAACTAGGTGACAAGGGTGGGTGGGTTTGCCATGTTCACACATATATAGAAGTACGGTAAACAGGGCCGTCTCGTGGATTTCATTGGTCCCGTGTCATTACCATAAAATGACCCTCAAACACACACATATTATACATATGTATAAGTAGTGCATGAATTAATTAAGCTCGAGTATCATATTGTGTTCATATATAGAAGTGCATGAAATTTGGTGGCTTTCATCAAGCAGTGGTCATGTGCAATCGCATATCTTGCACTCCCCTAAAGCCGACCCTGATGCTAAAAAGAAATCACCAAAATATACATAGATCACCATGATGTAAGATTCGAATCTACAAACAAGATACGTGCATGTTCGAGTCCGAGAATGCAATTAATCTAAGTTTCACGTTACTAAAATTTGAGATTCGGGAATTATACAAATACGCACATTTGATGTACATTTTTGGTATACGTTGTTTAAGCTGAAATAGTTTTATGTACGTACTAAGAGCATCTCCAATGCATGATGTAATACAGAGTTCAATATACTGACACATCACTGCCACATCACCATCTCATTATTTTATACAAACTTTCATAATGCATTAAACTTTACACGGTTTAATACATTTTCACATCACCATAATCACCTTTTAAAATTACATTAATGTAAAAGTAAAGAACAAGTTACATAATAATTAAAAAGACATAACTAACATTATAAGCTAAGAGCCTAATTCAACGTTTTTTTGAAAAATAAAAAGATATGCATTCTAGTTTTCGTATACAACAAACGAAATTATACTAAACTGAATTCCCAAAAACAAAAAGTCATTATAATATTGTTCTTGTTGTTTCAGGCCAACTAAAAACCTTAGTTATGATTACATACGCCAATACGCAAGCTTTAGTTTGTAGTAAATTATCCTTTAATATATGAACATTCAGTACTATATATATTATATATATTTTCCCAAAAAATTACATCCACTACTGCATTTTTAAAATAATAAATTCTCGTTATTGTTTACCGCCTATACATAACCCACCACCTCTCATCTCTCAACACACATCTAACACAAAAAAAAAATGAAAAAAAAAAATGGGCAACTATTGCGGAGCCGAAGCCGGTAAAGAAAATGCTTCAGTGTGTAGTGGCGAATCGATCAATCCTGTTGAGCGTTCCGTGACCAAATCTGGAATTGCTTAGACTGTCAGCCGAACAGAATATTCTACAGTTTACAAGCGAGCCAGAACCACAACACCGATTGTCATTCAAAGTTAACACAGATCTGCCACAACTGCAATTCCCCTTTTAAGAAGCGTAAAGAATGGATTAAACATGAAGATACATGGCAGATGTAGATGGCTGATGTACAAGTGAATGTCATATGAAATTTCGAATATCCGAGTTGAAATAAAAGCCCTTAACGTTATCTTGAAATTTGAAATTTCGGATATCCGAATTGAAATAAAAGCCCTTAAGGTTAACTTGAAATTTGAAATTTCGGATATCTGAATTAAAAAAATTAACTAAAATAATGGGTCTAATATAAGTATCAAACTGTCATTTTTGGTATATCCGAATTAAAAGAACTTAGCTAAAATAATAGGTCTAATATAAAACCATTATCGCAAATTTTAGATATCCAAAGTTTGTCAACAGAGAAATTATAACTAGATACACCAAACAAATAATGTTAACTCATGTTTAATCCTGTCTTTACGCTTCTTAAAAGGTGAATTACAGTTGTGGCAGATCTGTGTTAACTTTGCATGACAGTCGGTGTTGTGGTTCTGGCTCGCTTGTAAACTGTAGAATATTCTGTTCGGCTGACAGTCTAAGCACTTCCAAATTTGGTCACGACGGTCAACAACATTGATCGATTCGTCACTACACACCGAAGCATTTTCTTTATCGGCTCGGCTCATATGATTGCCTTTTTTTTTTTTTTTTTTTTTTTTGATGTAGGTTGAGAGATGAGATGGTGGGTTATATATAGTTGTAAACAATGATGAGAATTTATTATTTTAAAAATACAATAGTGGATGTAATTTTTTTGGAAGCAGTATATAATATATATAGTACTGAATGTTCATATATTAGAGGATAATGTACTACAAGCTAAAGCTTGAGTATTGGCATATGTAATCATAACTAAGGTTTTTAGTTGGCCTGAAACAATAAGAACAATATTATAATGACTCAGTGTTTTTGGGAATTCAGTTTAGTACAATTTCGTTTGCTGTATACGAAAACTAGAAGACATACCTTTTAATTTTTCATAAAAACGTTAAATTAGACTGTTAGCTTATAATTTTTTAGTTATGCCTTTTTAATTATTATGTAACTTCTTCTTTACTTTTACATTAATGTGATTTTTAAAAATGATTATGGTGATGTGGAAATGCATTAAACTGAGGAAAATTCAATGCATTATGAAAGTTTGTATAAAATAATGAGATGATAATGTGAAGGTGATGTGACAATATATTGAACTCTATATTACACCATGCATTGAAGATGTTCTAAGCTTAACATGCATGTTGTCATCGTACCGAAACATTATAATATTAAGTATGCTTTTTAATAGTGTAAGAAAGGGTTGTAAAATTGATGCATGCACAATATTCTTGAAACACTTTTTAAGTTTTCAAGAGCTCATGTATACAGTCGTTACATCAACAAAAGTATGTTTCACTACACCGAATGGGTTTGCTGGCGACGACAAAATTCTGCTTCTTCGTTGCTAAAAATCTTTAGCAATGACATGTCGTCATAACGTCGCCAGTAGACCGTCGCTAAAAAGTAAGGGTTTTACTTTGCTTGTGTCTGTGTGACGGTGGACTTAAAATATCGTAGATTAGTCGGGCAAACTATCGAAAACAATGGTTATCAAACAAAAAAAAGTTTATATGTATAGTCTTTACAATAACAAAAGGGAATTACTTTGAACAATAATTCTCTTTACTGGGAATTACTTTGCACAGTGTGAATAAAAAAATAAAAGTGTGCACAGTAAAAAAGGAAAACCTAGATTTAGTTGGTCAAAACACGCGGGAGGTAATAAATAATTGGTTATTGATTTAGTCCACATATTACACATAATAGGTACGCTTAGTAACGTGGGGTTGGACATGGGTCGGAATATACAAGGGAGGGTGGAGAATGGGCTGGTGATCACATTTTGGCTGGATTGTTGGGATCCAGGTGGTCCTTTGGCGGCTAGGTTCCCAAATTTGTTCGCCTTGGAAAGAAACAAGAACGTGGTCATCTCCGAAAGAGTAAGTCCGGATGGGGCTGGGTGGCTTTGGGGATGGGGCATCGGTCTTTGACGACCTCGTTGTCAGAGAACCGCGATCCGTGCGATCAGGTGCAACGACCCGTGTTGGTAGAGCGGGAGGATAAATGGGTCTGGGCTGGAGGGGGGATGAGGTTGGGTTCTCGGTTCGGGCAATCAAGGAGACTTTGGTGGCAAATCAGGTGAGTTCGACGTTACGGGTTGGGGAATGGAATTCGTGGGTTCCTAAGAAAGTAGGCATCTTCATCTGGCGAGCTAGTTTAGGTAGGCTCCCAACAAAGACTGCATTAATGAGGAGAAACATTAAATTTGGGTCTGAGATTTGTCCGATGTGTGGTGTGTCACACCCCAAATTACTGCTTTGCGTGAATGGAATTTCAGGGATTGGTGTCATAGCATCACAATCACAAGTTATATTGAACGACCTAAAGTGTCGTTTGAAAAGAACATCGCTTGATTTAATAAAACAATCGAGTTTACAACGATAGGTCCCAAATGAAAATCAACTTGTGCGGAAATAAGTTTGTTACAATTCAAACGATGTTTTAAAGTGCGTAAAACCCAAGTGAGACGAGTCGATCATCGCGACTCCATGATGTGTCCAAATGCATGCCATGAAGTGAATGTCTTAGTTACACGAAAATACATTGCTAAAAGTGTCAACACAATGGTTGAGTGAGTTCATAGAGTTTATGTAAATGTTAATACGACTACCACAAGTATAAATTATGTATGACAATGATGTCACAAAATGATGTTACAATTGCTTAAGCACATGACACCGAAGCTCGATCGATGTTCGCCCCAACAGAGTGTCTTGCCAAACAACTCAAATAATGTTTATGAAATGAAATGCATCCAGATGACTAGTTGGGATCCACCAACCCGGATGGAGGTGTCACCTCGATAGATCTATCCACTCACCCACGCTTCTAGGAAATTAACGGTTCATGCTTATGAAATGGGGACATTTAATCGCAATGCGGTAACTTAAGCAATACAATGAATTTGACATACTTGGTAGCGTAATAAAAATGGTGTGCAATGTATTCTCCCCCGTAGGTTTGAAATAAAGTAAAAACTTGAATAAATCGGGGCTATGAAAACTCACCTGTTGCAATGATTATGATGACAAAAGTGGATACACTGAAATGTAGCGTGAATCTCGAAAATGACCTATTATGAATGTTATGATACGTAATGAGTTATGATGTAATGTTATGCATGCAATTCGTATGTTATTTATACCACTTGTGAGTTTTGAAAATAATACTCTTCGTCGAAAAATACTCTTTTGACGTCTTGACCATTCTTAAATTACTTTGCAAGTATTTACGTCAAAATAACATCCTACAACAGTTTCTTAATGATTTATTATGAAATTATAACTTTTCGTCGTAAAATAATGTCGTTGGAAATTTCATGAAAGTGACTAAAATGTCCTCGAAAAGCTAGTCGTAAAATGGTGTACGTCGGACGTTAGGAAGCGAACTCAACGGTTTTGGAAAGCTTGTATCATAATCTCAAAGTTTTGGCATTTAAGTTTTATCCTAGAGGTCTCGTTCATAGAGAAAATATAGGTTAAGTATGGTGATTTTGTCCAAAATGTAGTTTAAAAGTGAATTTCGGCAAAGTTTAAGCAACCGTAGTTAATTCATTACAACTCCGCTATACAAACGGTTGGTCATTTTGGAAAATATGCTTGGTGATCTCACTTTATTAGAAGACATCTCTTTACAAAAAGTTCTACGTCAACGTTAAAATAACCTTCAATATGGTCACTTGTTTACCGTAACACTTGTCTAATAAAAATAATATAGTTTTTCTTAAATAATAAAGTTACTGCAATTTTGTGAAAACGTGTATATTTTTTCGTTAAACCGTTTTCACGTATTATACGCCCTTAGCTCGTATCAAAGTATACTAATATATTTTTGATAAGTCGAAATAATTTATAACGCTTAAGACTCGTTTTGGACTCGTACAAAACAAAAGCAGTTCTTTGAAATTTTCGGGATATATATATTTCGTCGTCAAACTTGAAAAACTCATAACTTCTTCGTTATAGCCCGCTTTAATCCGCTCAAGCGCCACGGTTTCGTTTTAAAGTATATTTTCTAAATATCTAGGCCAAAAATTTATGTCTACAATGGATTTTCCAGATTTACAAAATAAAATCAGACCCTTTTATGACTTGTCGAAAAGAGTTTTCTCGCTAAACCTATTCCAATCCCTTCAAAACAACTCCGAGTTATTCTAATCCTACCATACACCTTCTTAGGGTGTCATGGGTTCCTAAACATCACCAAAACTAATATATAACAAGGGATAATTTATAGGATGACTTATATATGTATAACTCTAAAACAATGTAAAATGGTATAAATATCCATAAGTCTTGCATGCTTTTCTCAAAATGATGAAATAAATATGAAATGATAATGAAAGATGTAAAATGAAATGATATGCTTACTAGTTACTTGATGAGGTGACAAGAACAAAGGATTTTTCCTAATCACTGAGGTTTTATTGCAAAACCTATGCAACAAGTGATACTAGTGTTTATAAAATCTTGTCTTGAAAAATTATGATGATTCCTCCTTGGGTCTTAGTGTGGCGGTTTGTGTAAGAGAGAGAAAGGAAAATGGTTTTGATCTTTCTTGAAAGAAATCAAGTGAATGTGTAAAGTGTATAATATGATACATTGACTTAGTAGAAGATATTTGCAAATTCAAGATCCACAATTTAGTGGATTTGATGGGTGGGGATGGGGTTAGCTAGTTTTTTTTTTTTTTTTTTTTTTTTTTTTTTTTCTTTATTTTGTATATAATTGTGTAAGTAAATAATTTAAGTAAAGATAACTTGTAACTTGTATATACATTTGAGTATTTAGGGTAGCGTTGGCTAAAATAAATTTTTAACGGATCAAAGTAAAATATATTGAGGTCATAAAATTGTAAAATACATTTCTTGCAAAATTTGAGTGATATAATAATTATCGTGTAGTTTTAAGAAAACCGTCGTAATAATATAAATTTAACAATTTATATACAAAATAAATTTAAAACACTTGGGTAAACTCATAATATTATTTTATGAACTTAATGTAAGTATAAAATATATCGGGATAATTTTGGAAGTATCGGTTAAATGTTCAAAATAATAACTTACGCGATAGCGTTTATTTAATATGAAAATTACGCTTATTGTGAAATGCAAAATCATGAATGAACTAACGTGATGATAATGATGCCAATGAAATGTAGACTAAACCTAGTCTATATGAAATGTCCTTGATGATTGTTCATGAATTCGCAACTAAACCATTAAGGTTACGTGATTTGATACTGTAAACCCGCTTACGATAAATGATGAAATAGTGAAACTTGAGAAATGACCGAATACGAGTTGTCACATTCGCCCATCTAAAAGGAATTCAGTCCACGAATTGAATTCGTGTTGGTCTATCGAATTTTGAGTTGTGATGAATAACGAGGAGAAAAGACATGAGGAAGTGTCGTTATGGTTATCGATGATTGAGAGCGTACAAAACATCATAGTAGAGAAAATATCGGATGAATCTCCAATGAGTAACACTTTGACTTTGGAATATGTGATAATTTTGTTTGCACTAAGATTTATAAATAACTGCTCCCAACATAACATGATCCCTTCAGAATTAGACATAGTTAGCTAGGCTATGTATAATTAAGGAACGATGACGTGACGTTCGGTTTAGTTGTTATAACTCTCAATGTTTACAAGGATTTAAACCGTGTCGTTAAAATGGTAGTTAAAGTAAAAAGAATTAAAATTCTCGTACATGATATCGAATCGAAAGGAAATAAAGTACGATAGATGAGAATATATTACAACGAGTGGTTTATCAAACAGTAATACATCTTAGGTTATAAAGATTCGGATACGATGGAAAACATAAACTTAGTACGACATAGTACATAAGGAGAAATAAGACTGTTAGTTTCCGAACTTCTTTAGTCTTCCGCGTCGTTGATACCTTGGCGAGCTTCTCCTCCTCCTAACATGTATGCATTCCCATGAGCACCTTCAACTTGTTGACCTTGGTTTTGAGGACATTGATTCGATAGTGTCCTTGCTCCCACATTCAAGCATGTGACTACGGCTTTACCTCTACAATTCTCGGCTAGGTGTCCCGATTTTTGGCATTTGTGGCACTTGGTGGCAAGGACCCGAGTGATGAAAATTACAACATTACATAGTGGGTGTGTTCCAAGATAACCTCGCCTTCTATTGGTGCGTGACATAAACCATTGCAGCTTCTTGCCTTCTATTCTGTTGTTGATGATGGTTAGTGTTACGGTTTTGGTTGTTGTTGTTATAACCTCCTTGGTCGTTCTCCCATTTCCTTTTGTTGTTGTTGATTTGGTTATCGTCGTTGTTGTTATTGTGGTTTCGGTTGGTGTTGGTGATATTTCCTCTCTTTACTACTTGTGCCATAAGCTTCTGAGTCACTCTAATAGATTCCTCAATCGTTTGTGGATCAAAAGAAGTCACATCACCTTGAATAATCTCGGGAAGTCCTTCAATGAAAGCCTCTAGTAACTTCTCGTTATCCGAAACAATAGACGGGCATAACGCGGCCAATTCTTGGAATCTCCGAATGTAAGTGTCAATATCATACCCAATAGTTACCAACTCATAGAATTCGGTCTCCAACTTCTTCACTTCCGTACGAGGACAAAACTTCTTTGTTACCAAACCTTTGAATTGCTCCCAAGTGAGCTTGAAAGCATTCTCCATTCCCATCGGCCGAGCATACGAGTTCCACCATGACAACGCCCATCAAGTAGTGTACTCGTAGCAAACTTGACCTTGCTATCATCCGGCAATTACATAACAAAACACGGACTCAATTTCTCGAACCATCGAACCATGGCGTGGCTCCTTCGGTACCTCTAAACTTCGTGGGATCTCCACTTTTGAAATCCTTATACCAACGACTTCTAACTCCGGACCCTTACGCATTTCTGCAAGGAAGAAGCCTAGCGGCTTCAAGAAGACAGCGGCCTCGGAAAGAAGAAGACCACCAATTCCCTTTCAATCCTTAGAGCATCGGCTATGCTATCATTCACCAACTTTTGAATAGCCGCTTGAGTCATTTCGGGTGCAGCTTTCTTCGGCGCCATATCTTCTTCAAAATAAAAGGAAAGGTGAGATGTAACAAAGTCCTATGTTAATAATAAGCGCTCTAAAGAGATGTGATAAGAGATGATAAGTTTGAGGTTATTTTTCAAAATGATCGACGGGTTCCGAAAAGGTGGGTTATGAGGTGTTGTAAGTGCTTCAAATGTATAATGGTTTAGTGACTTAATGTGTTAATAACGTGTAACTCGACATGTTAGTGGTGAAACAAAGGAGTGAGAGTGACTTTGCCGTACTTAAAGGTTTATCTCGGCATTCGACGTTATCGGTGATGAATCACCGATATTAAATTGCGATAGGGAATGACAAAGCATTCACCACATTAGAGTATGAGGAAAGGATAATGAGATGGGTATTTAAGGGCATCCATGTGACAATCGATGTGAAATGAAAGTAAATAACTCGAAAAATGTACGATAAATCGCATGCAAAGTGAACATGCACTTATGATGAAATGATGAGATGCTATGATGATGTAGTTATAGTCTAGGGTCAATGATGCAACCTAGTTCTCTATAATCAAGCTCGATGCCAATCTGTCACACCCCAAATTACATTTTGCGGCGGAATGGAATTTCGGGATTGATTGTCATAGCATCACAATCACAGTTATATTGAACGACCTAAAGTGTCGTTTGAAAAGAACATCGTTTGATTTAATAAAACAATCAGAGTTTACAACGTATAGGTCCCAAATGAAAATCAACTTGTGCGGAAATAAGTTTGTTACAATTCAAACGATGTTTTAAAGTGCGTAAAACCCAAGTGAGACGAGTCGTCATCGCGACTCCATGATGTGTCCAAATGCATGCCATGAAGTGAATGTCTTAGTTACCTGAATATACATTGCTAAAAGTGTCAACACAATGGTTGAGTGAGTTCATAGAGTTTATGTAAATGTTAATACGACTACCACAAGTATAAATTATGTATGACAATGATGTCACAAAATGATGTTACAATTGCTTAAGCACATGACACGAAGCTCGATCGATGTTCGCCTAACAGAGTGTCTTGCCAAACAACTCAAATAATGTTTATGAAATGAAATGCATCCAGATGACTAGTTGGGATCCACCAACCCGGATGGAGGTGTCACCCTCGATAGATCTATCCACTCACCCACGCTTCTAGGAAATTAACGGTTCATGCTTATGAAATGGGGACATTTAACTGGCAATGCGGTAACTTAAGCAATACAATGAATTTGACATACTTGGTAGCGTAATAAAAATGGTGTGCAATGTATTCTCCCCCGTAGGTTTGAAATAAAGTAAAAACTTGAATAAATCGGGGCTATGAAAACTCACCTGTTGCAATGATTATGATGACAAAAGTGGATACACTGAAATGTAGCGTGAATCTCGAAAATGACCTATTATGAATGTTATGATACGTAATGAGTTATGATGTAATGTTATGCATGCAATTAGTATGTTATTTATACCACTTGTGAGTTTTGAAAATAATACTCTTCGTCGAAAAATACTCTTTGACGTCTTGACCATTCTTAAATTACTTTGCAAGTATTTACGTCAAAATAACATCCTACAACAGTTTCTTAATGATTTATTATGAAATTATAACTTTTCGTCGTAAAATAATGTCGTTGGAAATTTCATGAAAGTGACTAAAATGTCCTCGAAAAGCTAGTCGTAAAATGGTGTACGTCGGACGTTAGGAAGCGAACTCAACGGTTTTGGAAAGCTTGTATCATAATCTCAAAGTTTTGGCATTTAAGTTTTTATCCTAGAGGTCTCGTTCATAGAGAAAAATATAGGTTAAGTATGGTGATTTTGTCCAAAAATGTAGTTTAAAAGTAAATTTCGGCAAAGTTTAAGCAACCGTAGTTAATTCATTACAACTCCGCTATACAAACGGTTGGTCATTTTGGAAAATATGCTTGGTGATCTCACTTTTATTAGAAGACATCTCTTTACAAAAGTTCTACGTCAACGTTAAAATAGCCTTCAATATGGTCACTTGTTTACCGTAACACTTGTCTAATAAAAATAATATAGTTTTCTTAAATAATAAAGTTACGCAATTTTGTGAAGGCGTGTATATTTTAGTCGTTACAAATCCGCTTTCACGTATTATACGTCCTTAGCTTCGTATCAAAGTATACTAATATATTTTTGATAAGTCGAAATAATTTATAACGCTTAAGACTCGTTTTGGACTCGTACAAAACAAAAACAGTTCTTTGAAATTTTCGGGATATATATATTTCGTCGTCAAACTTGAAAAATTCATAACTTCTTCGTTATAGCCCGCTTTAATCCGTTCAAGCGCCACGGTTTCGTTTTAAAGTATATTTTCTAAATATCTAGGCCAAAAATTTATGTCTACAATCGGATTTTCCAGATTTACAAAATAAAATCAGACCCTTTTATGACTTGTCGAAAAGAGTTTTTCTCAAGGCTAAACCTATTCCAATCCCTTCAAAACAACTCCGGCTATTCTAATCCTACCATACACCTTCTTAGGGTGTCATGGGTTCCTAAACATCACCAAAACTAATATATAACAAGGATAATTTATAGGATGACTTATATATGTATAACTCTAAAACAATGTAAAATGGTATAAATATCCATAAGTCTTGCATGCTTTTCTCAAAATGATGAAATAAATATGAAATGATAATGAAAGATGTAAAATGAAAATGATATGCTTACTAGTTACTTGATGAGGTGACAAGAACAAAGGATTTTTCCTAATCACTTGAGGTTTTTATTGCAAAACCTATGCAACAAGTGATACTAGTGTTTATAAAATCTTGTCTTGAAAAATTATGATGATTCCTCCTTGGGTCTTAGTGTGGCCGGTTTGTGTAAGAGGAGAGAAAGGAAAATGGTTTTTGATCTTTTCTTGAAAGAAATCAAGTGAATGTGTAAAGTGTATAATATGATACATTGACTTAGTAGAAGATATTTGCAAATTCAAGATCCACAATTTAGGGGATTTGATGGGTGGGGCGTGGGGGTTAGCTAGTTTTTTTTTCTTTTCTTTTATTTTGTATATAATTGTGTAAGTAAATAATTTAAGTAAAGATAACTTGTAACTTGTATATACATTTGAGTATTTAGGGTAGCGTTGGCTAAAAATAAATTTTTAACGGATCAAAGTAAAATATATTGAGGTCATAAAAATTGTAAAAATACATTTCTTGCAAAATTTGAGTGATATAATAATTATCGTGTAGTTTTTAAGAAAACCGTCGTAATAATATAAATTTAACAATTTATATACAAAATAAATTTAAAACACTGGGTAAACTCATAATATTATTTTTATGAACTTAATGTAAGTATAAAATATATCGGGATAATTTTTGGAAGTATCGGGTTAAATGTTCAAAATAATAACTTACGCGATAGCGTTTATTTAATATGAAAATTACGCGTTTATTGTGAAATGCAAAATCATGAATGAACTAACGTGATGATAATGATGCCAATGAAATGTAGACTAAACCTAGTCTATATGAAATGTCCTTGATGATTGTTCATGAATTCGCAGCTAAACCATTAAGGTTACGCGAATTTGATACTAAGAAACCAGCTTTTACGATAAATGATGAAATAGTGAAACTTGAGAAATGACCGAATACGAGTTGTCACATGGTGAGTATCAAGAAACGGTTGAGCACATTTTTGTGTCGTGTGCCTTGGCCCAGTCAATTTGGCATTGGATATCTCAATGGTGCAAGGTGGGGAATGTATATGCGTTCGAGTTTTTTGATCTAATTAAGTTACATTCGTTCGTAAGGGGGTCGAAAGAGTTTAGGAAGGCTTTTCAAGTAGTATGTTTTGCAACCATTTGGTGTATCTGGAAGGAGCGTAATAAAGCAGTCTTCGAGCAGCAGCAGTGTTCAATCCAAAAGCTGATTGGCGACATAAAAGCTTTTAGTTTCCTTTGGGTAAAATCGAGGGCTAAGGCTCAGGAACTGGATTGGGAGGCTTGGATGGGATTCAATGTCTCTACGGTGTAGGGACAGGGGATTATAGAGGGTGTGTTTGGTTATGTTTAATGTAGTTTGTAAACTTATGTTTCTGTGTTGTTTTCGGGTGTATTATGGGTGTATCTGCTAGCAACCCGCTAGCGTTTGGTGATAATAAAATATTTTGTTGGCCGTTCAAAAAAAAAATAGTTGCTATCAGTTGACTGTAGTCTCATTGGATGATTGCATATATAAATAGTTATAGATACAACAACAACAACAACAACATACCCAATCCCGCCTAAGCGAGGTATGAGGGAGGTAAATGTAGACAAATCCTACCCCACCCTGTGGAAAACCACAAGTAGGAGACTGCCCAACAAGACCTCCGGCAAGTGTAGTGTGTGGTGAGAAAGAGAAGGAAGAGAGCGAAGCAGTGAAGCATCAAGCACATGCAGAAAGAAAGCAGCAAGAACAAGTCAAGGCAAAGATAGATAAGCGCAAAGAAAGCAATCGAGACCTAAGAGAGCGAAGGCGAAAACATCAAGCACATGCGAGAAAAAGAAGACAGGCCAAAACAAAGCATGGCAAAGATAGATAAGCTAAAGAAGCGGGCAGACCTAAGGAAGCCAACAAATAAAAATATTAAAAAAAAAAAAAAAAAAAAAAAAAAAAAAAAGACGCATGGCCCAAAGCAAAGAAGGGCAAAACAAAGCACCACAAGCCAAGCCAGGCAAGAAAAGCAAGAAAAGCATGCAAGCCCAAACAACACAAGCAAAGCGAAGCAACGCACGGGCCTAACACTACTAAGAAAGACAGTAAAACAAGCGGGAACGCCCAAAAGCCAAACCCACCCAAACTACCTAATCCCAGAAAGCCCCAAGCCAAAAAACTAGCCGCAGATCCTAATCATATCTCTCCACCCTTTCCTATCTGAGGTCATGTCCTCCGACAAGTGAAGCTCCGACATATCAATCTTAAATAGTTATAGATACACTCTTCAATAATCATTCAACACTCGATCTAATCTACTTTGCATGAACTAATCCAAACCAAACACAGCAATATATCAACTATGAAGTTTGCTTTCTTCATCTTAGCTTTCTTTCTTCTTCTCCAAACTTATCGTGCTCGACATCTACATGGTAAGTCTTTTAGTAGTGTAATCGAGTCAGTTTTGCTCAAAACTTTACTTGATTTTATAAAGTCTTCGGTTTCAAGCTCGAGTTTGATGATTTAATCTATGAATTAGAGCTTGGCTTAGCTTCATTTGTAGCATTAAGAAAAAGTATATTTCATTACTATAGTTTTAGCTTCTATATATTGTTCAAAAAAGAATCACAAACAACTGTAATTAATTAACTCGATATTTTGTTTGCAGACGTGTTTGTGAACCGAAGATTTTATCGAGCAGCACCTTTACGTGCAGCGGAGATAATTCAAATGGTAACACGCGGAGAAGAACTCTTATCTCCTTCATTGTTGCAAGACAAAACGACATATGGTAGAGTTAACAGTCCGCCACCAACACCACAAAGACCGGTGCCACGAGGCCAAACAACTTACAGCCGTGTTAACCCAAAAGCACCACCACGGGGTCAAGCTACTTATGGTGTAGAGAACCCAACTCTTACAACTCAAAACACACAAATGAACTCAAACCCAAGTAACTTAGACTTACATGGTATTTATGGTCGAGATGACCCTCAAACACCACCAGCACCACAAGGAGCAACGCCACGAGGCCAAACAACTTACGGCCGTGTTAACCCAAAAGCACCACCATCACCATCAGTAGCACCCTCACGGGGTCAAACGACTTTTGGTATAGAAAACCCAACTTTTACAGCTCAAACCACACAAACGAACTCAAAACCAAGTCACTTAGACTTACATGGTATTTTTTTTGGAGATAACCCGAGTGCGCCAACCCCTCCAAAAATGCTAAGCGAATATGCTTGCATTGACAGTAGAAGTGAATCAACCAATTTATCGACATCAGTCGTGAATTTGCTAGCATCTTACGCCTTTAGAGTTGTTAACTTATGGGGCTAATTAACGTGTAATTTTCGTTTTTCTAGCTTCCAAAAATGTATGTCTTGGTCATAATAACTGTACATGTAAAATAGGTTCCTTATAATCTTTCTCGTCTTTAGCTCAAATGCCGTTTTGGAAAAAATCTTACATATGTTTTAGTCATATTAAAAATGAAAGATGATTAAGATATTTAAAGATGCTTTTAATATTCTGACTAGACATGCATGCATGAGTAGTATTTTGCAGTTAAAATTACAAAAACTAAGTTTTCACAAATCAGTGTAACAGAGACACAAAATAATTTAGAGACATTTCAATTATCTTAATAATTCATCCTTCTCAAAATTATTATATATTTTTATTTTGAGATGTCTTAAAATAATTATTTATTTTCTTTTTTTTTTTTGGATTTTCTTTTTATTAACACTAATATGTTCTTTGAATTTACATAGAGATGCAAGCCAAACGAGCAACAAACTGTGCCATTAGCCAATTTTAAAATGCAAAGCCAATTCTTTTAAAAACTATTTTTTTAGATCTAGGTGTCATAACATTTTTATGGATAACTCGTTGGACTCTGTTGAGGAGCTCCACAGCCTCAGGTGCAAGGAAACCAAAAGTATCAAATACACAAGGAATAAAAACATGTTGATTTTCAATGCACGTTTTCTCATGTTTAGCCACTTTGTACGACGCGGCTTTCAAAGCAGCTTGTCCTACTGTAAAATCCCGGTTACTCAAACCCACGAGAGGAGAAACCCCTGTTGGATCCACACATGCATGTTTCCCTCCAACGCATCCAAACACTAAAATGTCTGTCGGGCTGAGTGTGGATCTTCAATCCAACGCATCAGTCAGATTCACAGGTGCTTCTTTCTTGATCGAGATCCCAACATGCCTACAAATGTAAAAAAGGACATCCCTAACCATATTTTGTCTATAGTTGAAGCCCAAGAGCTCTTTGCAATGAAGTGCATGTTCCCCAAAGGAATCCAAACACGCCTTACGACAAAGTGGGCATATCTCATCAACCGAAAATAAAGTAATCATAAGGCGATACTTAAGGATAGTACGATATTTCACCGGTGACATATGTTGACCTAGCTCGTCTATGGGGATAGCTAATAGAAAATCTTGGGCATGTGGGGCCTGTAGACACTTAAAAACTGCTTTTTGTCTTACAGTCATGTCGAAGTGAACTTCCATATCCTTGAAGATTTTACTAAAAGTGCATTCGCCAATGTTTGTTGGGTTTTAAAGGGGGCGGTGTCCTTATTAGTGAAACCACTAAAATCAAAGCTTGTAATCGTATCACGAAGAGAATCCAGAGCACAAACATAATCATCATCCATATCACATATGCCACTCTCCCGTAAGATATGGTCTTGTAGCACCTAAGATTGGGCCCTCGAGGCCACAAAAGCATGTAAGGAAACCACTTTTGCCGAGTACAAACCCAAACCACCAAATCGAATGGGTAAAGAAGCGATTCACCACTGTAAGTCTCCAAAGAAAGGCCCTCCACAAAACACTATGTTTTCAATCGACCCACGCAACCCTTTATCAAAGAGCAAATCCGCTTCCTCCATGTGTACAGGTTAACAAGTCCTTAACCCAAAAAGGAGTTTCGCAACACCATACATGATCAAATAAAAAGGAGCTCACTATGCGAGTCACGTAATTGTTGAAGGAGACTCATCAAATCAACAGCATTCGCAGCTCTCCTGATAGCCAACCCACTAATGAAAATCCGCATCTTTACTAACACCTCCCCCAAGAAGCTTCAAACCCAATGACGGCCTTTTAATCTAAACTAACTAAAAGAGAATTTAGTGAGTAAGGATGATATATGATGTGAATCGTGAAGTGCAGTGTTCTCACTTTTTATAAAGCATGTTATTGTTCTTGTTAGAGTGATTACAACTCAAGATTACTAAATTAAACCACTCTCCATGAAATCTCATGTGTTGTTTAAAGAGTTTATAGCAAAAATATCTAAAGCAATTAAGTATTATTACTCTAAAGCAATTAAGTATTATTAAAGAGTTTAAAGTTTTTCCCCGGTAAAATATTATTACTCTAAAAAAGCAATTAAATACAACGGGTGTGGGTGAATCCCAAACCTCAGCCAAAAAGGCAAACCAAACACACCTACAGTGCAGAATACCTAAACTAGCATAAGAAAGACAAATCAATTTTATGAGAAACTACTATAAATACAAGAAATAAAATCAACTTTTAAACTGACCACGGAGATTTATATCCATCGAATCACAAAATGCGCATTGTTCCGGAGTTCAACCTTGAATGTCATAAGTGTCATATAGATTATAATCTTCATCCTCAAGTAAACTAGCATCGTATGCACCTCCACTCGTCATGAAAATCTTTGACTTCATCATCACTATCACTATCCTCCAGTCCTCATAAGTGTCATGTATATCATAATCTTCATTGTTACCCATGTGTCTCACATTAGCCTTCTTTTGCATAGAAATCAACTTCTCATCATCACCTAGAAGCACAAGCTTCCCCTCGATTATTTGACTTTCAAGCTTATTAATCTTTTCAACAAGAGGTGTAGTACTTGGACTGTCAAATGAATCAATGGTAACACTCTCCTGCTTAGCCATGCTCCCAAATCCATTATCAAAACCCGAATCTGTACTAACAACAAGAACCTCATCCAAATCACTAAGGGCGTCAAAAGCATTAGACGTGTTAACCACTTCAGCATCCTTACATGGTTGTTTAGACGTAGACACCTCCTTAGTAGAGTTTTTAGGAAGAGAAACTTTTTTACTCTTAGGAGCAACCGACCGATACTTCATATTCTAGGCTTTAGAAACCCCTAAACACCCGCTTATACATATGACTATTTCTCTTGACAGTAGTGAACCCATCATTCGACAATCCCTTAGTAGCTCCCGAAGACCAAGGAACACGTTTAGGAGGAGCTTTGGGACACTCCTCAAGAAGATGACCATACCAAGCATTTACTACATATAGGAGGATCTCATTCATATTCAACACGAATAGCGTGTTTTGTTATCCAGTTCCTTTGAGATTAGGTACAACGACAACCAAAATATCACGAAATTCGTTAGTCGCATTGATTTCAATCAAGGCTCTAACATAACTACTTCTACCCCATGATTACAAGTACATCTCATTAGTATACGAATCAAGTATCATAGGATTACCAATTTTTGAGGCAATAGAGCTCAAACAATCTGAAGAATATGCAACAATTGGGACATCATGGAACTTTACCCAAAATGGAAGACAAGACAAATCTTCCTTTAGGAGACTATTCTCAGGAGACAGCTTATTGACAATTATTGGAATTTCACAAATCATCCATGAACCATCACGAAGAACAAATTTGCACCCTGAGTAGTCGAGAATATGTTAAGTTGTTTAAAAACCAAATACACAACAAGATTTTTCAACTTTAAAAATTCTTATTAGAAATTAATCAAAGAAATTGACAATAATTGTTTGTGGAATAACGATCCAAGTTGAGTGACAATTGTGATGGTCTCTTCTCTAACTTATACACAAAATAATTTATGGTTTAAGTAAAAACTTATGCTTACTCATTGAGTTTTTCAATGACCTAAGTTTTATTAGAGGAGTAAATGCTCTTAAATGTGTTTCACATTAATTGCAAGCATTTACAAATATTCTCTTTTATAACAGAGAATTAGGGTTTTTAAGGAAATCTACTTTACACGTGTTTAGCAAGGTTGGTAAGATATACATTAAATGCTACTACATTAGGTAAGGGATACACTCTTCATCAAGATAGTGTTGACAACTGTTACAACATTATGTCAACTCTGAAAAGGTGTTGATTCCAAAGAAAACTTTACTCTATCACTTTTGCTTTAGTAAATTTTCTTGCCTTTGACCTTCTAAATACTTGAGATTTTTCGCTAAGTAACTTCGTGAATGAGTAGATCAAACATCCTTCAGTGAGTCATTGTTAATCTCACTGAATAAAACTTCTCTTTTGGATCTTCTACTTCAATACCCGAACTGCATTGGCACTAAGGTGAAGACTTGTCTTCAAGAATTCAAAAGGATTCGTGACTATTTTCAACAGCTTAGTTAAATTTATATTCATGTTAATAATAATTTAAGAGGTATTCAATTTTAAACCCGTGTACGTGTGGGTTTAACTTATAAAGAAAAATAAAATGATTCATTATTGAAAGTAAATAGTAAAAAAATAAAAATACCGACATCCTTATCTAATCCTATAAAGACGAATAGCATGAGTCTTTGGTAACAATATCGTGTATTCAAATTACATATCATACTAACTCATTTTTTTATTTTTAATTTATAAATAACATCAATCTATACTACTTTATAATGCATTTAGGCCTTCTAAAATTAGAAGGCTTAAAAGTCGACTTTTTTTGCTTATTATGGAAAGATATATTATAATGCATGTAAAATTAAGATAAGAGAGCCCAATCGTGAGATGACATGTGTCACTTAACAAACTCCAAACCTAACTTCTAACAAACTCCAAGCCTAACTCCTAACCACCAAAAATTAAGATAAAGAAACTAATTATAAAATGACATGTGTCACTTCTCAACTAAAATTCATCTTTATTTTCAAATAAAAATTTCTTTTTATCTACTTATTTATATTATAATCTAATTTCACCATATTTTCTAAAATTTTATGCTCTTTAATTCAACATCCATTTTAATATATTTTTATGAGTTTTAGTTTTTATATTTTAGTGGGTTTATTTTATTTTAATTCAAATTTTATAACTTTAACCTTTATTTCATTTATTCCAATCAATATAATCTTGATTGGTCAAAATTATATACTTTTGGGGAGTGTTTGACGCGTAAGAGATTGCGAGGTATTTTTATATGCGGGAATAATGATGTCGCGTGAAAGTTACGTAACCCAAACAAAACACCTACAACTAACACATATCATTCAAGTATTGTGAAACAGATTCACTAAACGGGTAAGCAAACACATATAACTATACTTATCGCCATTGTCACCACCATCTCATCACATCACCACCTCAAAACATTTGTTCGCTACAAAATAGTCATCGGCACTCCATCACCGCATTGCTTGGGTACCCTTCTAGTATATAAAAAATATATATAAAGTGTATGGCCATACGTTTTCATCCGTTTTTATACGTTTTCGTCCATTCTTATATGCTTTTATCCGTTTATGTCTGTTTTTATACGTTTTCGTACATTTTCTTATGTGTACATACATTGTTATCCATTATTATCTGTTTTTATATGTTTTCATCCATTTTATACGTATTCATCCATTTTTCTTATGTTTTCATACGTTTTAATCCGTTTTTTTTTACGTTTTTGTATGTTTTAGTACATTTCTATACCTATTTGTACGTTTTTATGCGTTTTTATACGTTTTGTATGTTTTCTTACGTTCTCATACGTTTTAATCCGTTATTAACCAATTGTAACCGTTTTCATATGTTCAAAAATGTAATAAAAAGTACCAAGACGGACGCAAAATGTATAAAACTGGCGAAAAAATATAAAAATGAACGAGAACGTATAAATGTAAGAAAACGTGTAAAAATAGACAAAAACGTATAACAACGGATGCAAACGTATAAAACGGAGGAAACGTATAAAAATGGATGAAAACGAAAAAAAACGGATAAAAATGTATTAAAACAGATGAAACGTATGAAAATGTATGAAAACGTAAAAAAAGATGAAAAAACGAACGAAAACATATATTCTCATGTTATATTTAAGAAATTTGGTACCAAAATTGAGTTCTCTTGTTGCGTGCTCTAATCTCTTGATAGATCTGATTTATTTTATTGTACGTTCTCATATTATATAAGAAATTTGGTACAAAAATTTAAAACCATTAACGGATAACTCATAAGTTAAACTATGACTCCATTATAGGTTTTAATAATACAAAGCAATATTTGATAAATTAGTACATACTTTTTATAAGGGCTAATAACCTTTTAAAATATTATACTTGTCAAAAATGACAGTTTTGTGTAGCGAACTAAAAAAATAACTCTTTTATACATTAAAGTTGATATTTTTATCTTTCTTTAAGTATTATGACCATTTTACCTTTTCTCAAATTTTTCAAATACTTTTTTTCAAATTTTTTTGAATTTTTTTTGAAATACTTCGTTTCAAATTTTTGTTCCAAAATTTTTTTTCCGAATTTTTTTCAAATACTTTTTTTTCTAAAATGTGTTTTTTTTTGTGACACATGAAAAAAATTGAATTTTTTTGTAATATTTTGTAATAAAAAATTTCGATAAAAAATTCACTTGTGAAAAAAAAAATAACCAAAAGAGAATAAAGCAATTGAAACGATAAAAGCGGAGAAACGCTTTTTTTGAATTTTTTCCTAAATATTTTTTAAGAATTTGTTTTGTGACATGCGCTTTTTATTTTTATTTTTCGATTAAAAAAAATTTCGTATTTTTTTTTTCAAATTTTTTTTGAAATTTTTTAAAATAATTTTTTTAGATTTTTTTTGTGACATGCGATTTTTATTTTTATTTTTAGATTAAAAAAAATTGAAATTTTTTTTCAAATTCTTTTTTTTATGAAATATTTTTGAAGGGTAAAATGGTCATATCTTAAAGAAAGACAAAACGTCAACATTAATGTTTAAAGAATTATTTTTTAGTTTCTTCTAAAACCCGCTATTTTGACAATTATAGTCTTTAACGGGTTATGAGTTGAGATCGATATAACTCATATTTCGCTATATAACAAATGAGCCAATCATAACCTTCCATCTTTTATCTAAATTAATAAAAAATCATTTTTCACTTTTTTTTAAAACAACATATCTTACAAGCGGTAAATTTTCAAAATATAAAAATACATCATGACGATTAAATTATCTTTCATAGATATGCACTTTTATATATTTTCGACAAACATTTTTTTCAAAATTCCGTCCGAAAAAATCATATATGATTTTACTGAATCATATATGATTTAAAAATCATGTATGATTCGATTTTATGAATCATATATGATTTTCACTTAATCATATATGATTCTCAAAAATCATATATGATTCGTAAAATCGAATCATATATGATTTTCATAAATCATATATGATTTTTGTTGACGAAATTTTGAAAAAAAATGGTTAAAATATATAGTAGTCATATCTATGAAAGATAATTTAATTCGTCATGACAGATAATTTTATCGCGAACGATTAACGGTTTGCGAGATATTTAATTTTTAAAAAAGGTGAAAGTTTATCATAATAAAAAATGAACGACTATTATTGGTTCGTTGGATATATGGTAAATTTTGGATCATATTGAGCTTTCGCCATGAGGTTATTAGCCCTTTTATAATGAGTGACCTTGGTACTTTTGCTCATATCTTAAGCATCTTTCGAGGATGATGGTTACTAATTTTCTTTTGTGAGATTCTTGTGAAAATTTTAAAGCATTCGTAGATGACGCGCGCGTGCACGAGTCAAATCTACGTGGGAGAAAATATTTTCATGATGGGATTTTCAATGCCGATCAAGATGAATATTTGTGTTCTTCAGTTCTAGATTCATTAGTGGTACAAGTGATGGGAAGATGTTTCATTTATTTGAGTTGAATTGCTTGGAAGCCTCGATCTGTTTTTAGCGTTGCTTGACTTATTTGAAATGCATGGAACCGCGAAAAATTTTCTAACATCAAACCTTCTGGTGATTGAGGTTCAAAATTAAAACACTTGAATATTAAATTGTAATAAAGTGAATTAAAATTGAGAATATTGTGTGCGAATTTGTTCATCTCTATTCTCTTGTGTCCTTAACCGTGTTCTCCATTGGCTGATACTTATTTTCTTATGTTGTTTTATTATTTGGTTTGTATTTATGTAGCTTCTTACTAACGTTTTATTTTTCTTTTTTTTTTTGAATAAAATGTTGTTTCCAAAGAATTTCATTTAACTGTAATAAATTTTAGTTTTCTTAAGAGTAAACAAAGATAATCACTGAAATACATGCTAAAAGTCTGATAATCGTAATTTTTTTACTTTTTCACATAACTATATCAACATTTAGGTATAACGACTTACGTTATGTTAGATACTTTTATGTTCTTTATACGATCGAGTGGTTTCTGGCAAGATTTCATTTGTCAAATTCGCACTTAGAAAATAATTCCTTCGCCTCATATTGATTGTTCATTTTGAATTTTCTAGGTATTTCATTTCTAAATTTGACCTTAAATATTTTTAATTGTGTTATATAATACTTGATGCAAAATATATTAATAGATTGAGTTTTAAATGTAATTTTTATTAGTATAATTTTTATTAAATATTATATAACACAAATAAAAATATTTAAAATTAAAGTTAAGAAAGAAAGATTTAAAAAGACAAAACAAGATTGACTTTGTCAAATTCACACATAAAAGAAGAATACTTACTTGACCTAAATATTTTAATGATCAACTAGCAACTAGCAACCAAATCATGCATGCTTGACTTATAGAATACCACGAGAGCAAACTCTATCGACTCAATATGTGTTAAAGGGGAAGTTTTATCGAATCCAAATGTGGCAAAGAGAGCAGTTGTAGATTTCTTCAAAGAGCACTTCAGTAATAGTAGGGGCCCTTTCACGCCTCTAAATGGTGCTTTTAAGTCTATTTCAGATTGCGATCGATCATCTTGAAGCTCCATTTTCGAAAAAGAAATTAAAGCGGTGTGGGGTTGTGGGGATGATCGGGCGGGTCCACGATGGTTTGAACCTTAAATTATTCAAGCAAAATTGGCATGTCATAAAAATGACATCGCTAAGTTTTTGATGAATTTCATGCAAATGGTTGTTTCCCAAAAGCTTTTAGTAAGTCTTTCATTGCTCTCATCCCAAAAAATCTTGTCTCGAGGTTGAACGATTTCGGACCTATCTCCTTAATTAGTAGCATGTACAAAGTTCGCTAAGGTATTGGCGGAGCTAATTAAATGTTATGGAATCGGTGGTGAGCCAGCTCGGTTTGCCTTCATGAAGAATAGACAAATAATAGATTGCATTCGATTGCTAATGAAGTTATTCATTCGTTAAAAAATCGAAGAATGGTGGGTTGATTCTAAAGGTTGATTTGAAAAGGCCTACGATACTATTGAGTGGACTTTTTAGATAGGGTTTTCAAGAGATGAACTTTGGGTTTAAATGGAGAAAATGGATTCGCTTTTGTTTATCTTCCGCAATGTACCCGGTTCTTGTTAATGGTTCACCAACGAGTTTTTTCGATGAAGAGGCTTAAGACAAGCGACCCTTTATCGCCTTTCCTTTTCAATATCGTTAGTGAAGGTCTCAATGTCCCGCCTTACGAAAGCGAAAGAAGTTGGGTTGTTATCACAAGTGGATGTCGGACGAGCAAAATCATTTTCAATCTCCCATCTTGATTTCACGACGATACTCTTCTTTTTTGTGGTGCTACTAAGGAGAATTTTTAAATGTTAAAGGGTTCTTGATGCTTTCGATTAACACCGGTCTAAAGATAAATTTCTTGAAGAGTATGTTATATGGGGTAGGCATTGATGATCGTTTAGTTCGCGGGTGGGGTGACGATCTTGGATGCTCGGTCGGTTCCATTCCTTTTCGTTACCTTGGGTTGCCTGTTGGTGCTAATCCTATGTTTAAATCAGTATGGGATCCTGTCATTGAGAGTTTTAGGAATCGATTATCTAAGTGGAAAACTAAGTTTATTTCTCGAGGTGTCGTGTGGTTCTTTAAAATCGGTTTTAAATAGTCTTCCTCTTTATTTCATGTCGTTATTTAAAGTGCCCGTGTGCGTGATGGAGGAAATTGAAAAGATTCGGAGAAGCTTCTTTTGGGGAAAAGACCCATGTCGGTAAAGCGTATCATGGATTGGGGCACGATAACTAGAAGCAAACCAAGCGGGGCCTAGGCCTCGGGAATCTTCGGTCGAATGAAGCCCTTTATGCAAATGGATATGGAGATATGGAAATGAAAAGAAGCTTTATGGAAGAATCTTATAGATGCAGTATGGGAAAATCAAATCTGACCTATCTCCGGCAATTAGAGCAAAGCTTGGCATCCCGGTTTGGAAGAAGATTACGATACTTTCCATTCAAGCTCGCCATCCGGAGTTGTTGCTAAACAAGGGTTGTTGCATTGTGTTGGTAAAGGCGATCGTACTAGATTTTGGGATGACCATTGGGTGGAAGGCCATATATTAAAGACTTCATTCAGAATCTTTGCTCTAGCACTAACAAATCGAGCCCTGTTTGTGATTTGGGATGTGGGAAAATGGCCAATGGAAATGGAATGTGAAACTAAGGAGAAATATATTTGATTGGGAGGTGGAACAATTTGATTCATTCATATTAACTCTTAATTCAGTGGTGATGATGGCAACAAGGAACGACAAAGTTGTTTGGTCGTTTGACTCATTGGGGAAGTTTTCCTCAAGGTCGTTTGGTAAAGAGATGGAGAATTCTAGCTACAGTGATCCAACTCTCCACGCGGTATGGAAGTTTAAAGCTCCTCCAAAGGCTCGCCTTTTATGTTGGCAAAGCATCGTCGTGAACTTCCAACAAAAGATATGCTTCTAAGAATTGGTATCATTCGAGAACCAATCTGGATGTCCTCTTTGTAACTCATGCATTGAATCGGTTGATCATCTTTTATCCACTGTAAGTTCGCTCTTTTTATATGGTTTGAATTCATTAGAGGTTGGGATTGTGAGTGGGTTATTCCAAGAAATATGAGAGCCTTATTTTCCGGTGGATGGATATGGCAAAAGTAGTGAAATGTAAAGAGGTATGGCAAACAACGTTCTTCCGGTTGTGTGGCATGTTTGGGAAGCAAGGAACAAGGCAATTTTGCGGACGATATATCTTCTTGTTGGCGGGTTTTAGTCTTGGTTAAATTTGAGCGGTTGTTGGGTTAAGGCTTTCATCCGCATGCCCTTATTCATTACTTGATTTTCATGTGAACTTATATTCGATTACAACGCGTGGTAGTACTATGGAAAGAAATGATCACAATCAACAATGGCGTCCCCAGTAGGTTCATTGAAGTTTAATGTTGATGGCTACGCTAGAGGAAACCGGGGCCCATGGTATCGGTGGTTTGTTAAGAAACAATTGTGGTGATGTAGTGGCCATGTTTTCTATTCCTCTTGGTGTTTTAGACTCAAATGTTGCGTAAGTAATGGCAATTAAAAAGCTTGTAGGATGGTAAATGAGAAGCTAGATTTGTCCTCTTGGGTATTATGGTGAAAGTGATTCCTTAAATGCGGTTTCTTGGGTTGGCATCCTCTTGAGAGACCATGGCGGTTGTTGTCCCACTTTGAAGAGATTGATCTTTTCTTTCATCTAACCAACCGATCCATAGCTCATATCAAGCGTGAAGGTAGCGTGAAGGCGATAAGTCGGCTAAAGAAGCGTCCTTCGTTCGTCCCTCTTAGCATCCGGAATCGTAATCTAGTGCGGTGAATGGAGAGCTTGTCTTGCTAGTGTTTGGGAGTTTACGTGTCGTGGGGTTTGATAGATGTCTTTGGTTTCGATGCCTATATGTTGGTGGTTTTTTTTTTTGGACCGTGTCTTGGACGTGTTCTTTTATTTCAATGATATCTTCTCCTACTTTCAAAAAAAAAAGAATACCACGAGTCAAGAGTTTAACTCGCTATAGTCGTTGATGCAATATATTTGTTTTCTTTCAATAATTATACAAAATATTTTATATTTTTGCTAGGTAGTCTCTTTATAGAAAATATTACCAACTAGTCGAGCTATGTGACAAAGGTGTATGGTTTGCCATGTTCACACGTACGTATATAGAAGTATAGTAAACAAATCACCAAAATATACTTACAAAATAATACTTTGCTGACTTAGAGTTTAAAATGATCAACTAGAAACTAGCTAACAAGCACCAAACTATGGCTGCTTGACTTAAAGAATATTTTAACGGTTGTTGGTGTAATATATTTGTTTTGTTAAAAACTAATACAAAATATTTTAACGGTTTTTCCAAACACTAACTCTATTTAAATGTTTTATATCATATATCAATACTACTTTATAACAGATATTTCACCGACCGGGTCAGCTGGCGACTATTAGATGTATATGGCTCGAGCCCACTTGTGGGCTTTGGGTCCGTTAGGACTTTTAGGGTTTTTAGTAGGTTTTATGTAATTACATTATAAATACCGTATCAATAATACAATATCTCGTATGGGGTTTTTATCATCTAATATGGCATCAGAGCGGGCATGATCCTCATACTTAGCTGACTAAGTTGAGCCGTCTCCTTTATGTCACACCGTCAAACTATAGCCGCCATCATTTATCCATTTTTCCAACAAAATAAAAATAAAAAATAATGATAATAAATAAATTAAAAAATGAGTCTATGCTATGCTTTGCTTTTATTTTATTTATTTGCTTTGATGTTGTTGTATTATGAAGATTAATCTCGTTTGATCGGATACCGTCATCAAATTAATTATTGTTTTAGTGTTTTGCTTTGTTATTGCTTTATTTTGCTTTTAGTCTTCTGAGATGAAGATTTATCTCCCGCTATTGAGCGTCTTCATCAACGAAACTTTACTTCTTTAGTGCGTGTTTAATTTTCGCATCCAACTGAAGCTTTTGCGATTTCGCTTCGGATTACGGAGGATTATTAGTGGATAGATATGGCCCAAGCCCGATTGAGGTTTGGGTCCATTTGTGTTCATCATGTATTTTCTATATATATCGTATCGATAAAATGTGTTATCTACGGGGTTTTCATTGTCAAACATGGTATCAACAAATATATTATTTGCTTTTGCTACTGCTTTTATTTGTTTTTAATGCTGCTTGAAAAATTGCTTCCACTTACTGCGGATTTCTTCATCAAAAAATTATGTGTTTATTGCCTTAAAGTCTATTTAGTTTTCTAATACAATTCAAGCTTTCGTGATTTTGCCATTCGGATGCGGGAGATATTAGATGTTTATGGCCCGGGCCCAGTTGTGGGCTTTGGGTCCGTTAAGGTTTTTAGGGTTTCTAGTAGGTTTTATGTAATTATTACATTATAAACGTATCAATATCTGATATCTCGGACGGGGTTTCATCATCTAATAGCGACGCCAAATTTGTCCTCCAAACAGAAAAGATTAAGTCGTTGTTCAATGAGAGTTTACTTGATTTGAATTTGTGTGACGATGAATTTAAACCTAATGGATTAATCGGTTGAAAGGTCGAAAACCATAATTATCAAAAAAAAGTTTATGTATACAGCTTTTAAATAAATAAAAAATTGATTTACGCACTATTTCTTTTAAAGAGGGCACATCAATTCATGTTTTATATACTTGTATCATACTTATATTTTGCTCGATTCATGTTTTATATAGTTGTATCATACTTATATTTTTATCTGTTTGTTTGTAATGTGTGTGAATAAAAAAATTGAAGTGTGTACAGGGAAAAAGGAAAACCGTTGATTTAGTTTGTCAAAACACGCGGGAGGTTAATTAGTCCACATATTACACATAAGTTGCTATCAGTTGACTGTACTTTCATTGGATGAGTGCATGTATAAATAGTTACATACACTCTTCAATAATCATTCAACACTCGATCTCTACTTTGCACGAGCTAATCCAAACCAAACACAACAATATATCAACTACTACTATGAAGTTTACTTTCTTCATCTTAGCTTTCTTTCTTCTTCTTGAAACTTATCATGCTCGATATCTACATGGTAAGTAATCTAGTTGTGTAATGCCGTAATCGAGTCAGTTTTGCTCAAAACTTTACTTGATTTAATGATTTATAGCTTGGCTTAGCTTCATTTATAGCATTAAGAAAAAGTATATTTCATTGATTAAGTGTTCGTGTCAAGTTGGCTTACTACTGTAGTTTTAGCTTCTATATATTGTCCAAAAGAAATCTCAAAGAATTGTAATTAACTCACTATCTTGTTTGCAGACGTGTTTGTTAACCAAAGACTTAATCGATCAGCACCTTTACATGCAGCGGAGACAATTCAAATGGTAACACGCGGAGAAGAACTCTTATCTCCGCCATTGTTGCAAGACAAAACGACATATGGTAGAGAAAACAGCCCACCACCACCACCAGAAGGAGGATCGACACGAATCCAAACAACTTACGGTCGTATTAACCCAAAAGCACCACCATCACCATCAGTAGCACCCTCACGGGGTCAAACGACTTTTGGTGCAGACAACCCAAATTTTACAAGTCAATTCACACAAACGAGCTCGAACCCAAGTGACTTAGACTTGCATGGTATTTATGGTCGAGATGACTCTCGGAGACCACCTAGTCCCCAAGAAAATGGCTCACAAGGACATGGTATGTATGGTCGAGATAACCCGAGTGTTCCAACCCCTCCAAAACCAGCCGACCCAATCCGTCCAGTGCTAAGCGAATATGCTTGCATTGACAGTAGAAGTGAATCAATCGATTTATCGACATCACTTGTGAATTTGCTAGCATCTTACGCCTTTAGAGTAGTAAACTTATGGGGCAAAAGTGTAAATTAACTTTTTGGCTTACGAAAATGTAATTCTTGGTCATAATAATAATTGGCTAATATTCTCACTACTACAAAATGAGCCTAAACCAACACTTTTGAAGCAACACTTATAAAATGTGTTGCTTTTTTGACAACATCACTCGTAATGCAACAATTTTGAAATAAGTGTTGCATTTTAAGATATGATGCAACATTTTATTTTAAAGTGTTGTCAATTTTTTTATGTTAATGCAACACTTTGTATTAGTGTTGCATCTGTAATACTTGAAGGCAACATTTAGCACCAAGTGTTGCAAATTTTCTAATATTTCGTAATATGCGCCATCACTTTTACATATTGTGTTTGTTAGAGATGGAGAATAACGCATAGTTTAGACTATCGTGTATTTTCATGATTGTAATTGGTTCGGAGGACATAAATTGCTTGATATACTACTAGCGATGCCATTCAATTTATATATGTGTTTTGTTTTGTTTTGCTTTTTTCTCTAACATGTTTGTAAATTCCCTAATCTACGTATTCATTAGAGCATCAAATGTGAAAATAAATGGCGCCATGATATCTTCCGGTCCCTCCAATATTCAAGTTCAATAATTAATACCGGATAACTACCGTACGTGGTCTAAGCTTTGGCGCCATATTTTGCATATGTTCCCTCCATATTCTAAACTAGTACTGTACCTTTTTCTTGGCATGTCAGGCATGATATGTGTGGACTGTAGTTAAATAAACCTTCCTGGACCTGGGCCATGGTGCATAGTGGGCTACTATTTGGGCTGACAGATAATACTGTTAGCGGTACGACGTCGTTTTAAACGACTTATAATATATATATATAATTTATTGTAATACGAATTTAATGTAACCACGTTTAGTTGAATAGCTATAATTAAAAGAAAAGTAAATTGTAATAATCATTTTTGTGGTATGGTCAAATTGCACGTTTCGTACTTGTGATTCATTAAGTGCAAAGATAGTCTGGATTTGGCACTGTTACGTAGACTTTTGGTCCTTCAATTTAACCGGTTGTAAGTGAGTTCCGTTAATAGTTACACGATAGCCCTTTTGGCTAACGATCATTGCAGCGTTCATACTTTACCGTTGCAGTGCCTATCATTTATTAACGGCCGTTTATAATTTAACGTTTTCGTCCTTTTTTTTATTCGTTTTCGTCATTTTTTTACGTTTTCGTCAATTTTTTTTACGTTTTCGTCCATTTCTTTACGTTTTCGTCAATTCTTTTACATTTTCATCCGTTTTTTATGTTTTCGCCCGTTTCTTTACGTTTTCGTCTGTTTCTTTACGTTTTCGTTCGTTTTTTAACGTTCTCGTCAGTTTCTTTACGTTTTCATCGGTTTTTCGCTTTTCTATTTTTTACGTTTCGTTCGTTCTAATATATGCTTTCGTCCATTTTTACGTTTCGTCCATTCTTATCGTTTTAAATCCGTTTTTACGTTTCGTCATAAAAAATTCGACATAAAAATTTCGAGAAAAAAACTTTGAAAAATTTTTCAACATAAAAATTTTAGTCATAAATTTTTCTTCAAAATTCTTTTTCAAAATATTTTGAAAAAGATATTGGAAAAAAAAAATTTGAAAAATTAAATTTTTCAATTTTTTTTTCCCAATTCTTTTTTTTTTTAATTCTTTTTAAAAAAATTGAAAAATAATGGAAAAAATTTGTAATATTTTTTGACGAAAATTTTTCAAAATTTTTATTTCAATTGGAAAATTTTGACATAAAATCAATTGAAAATTTTTGGACTTAAATTCTTTTTTCCAAAAATTTTCGACATTAAATTTTCAAATTTTTACAAAATATCTTTTTCAATTCTTTTCAAAAATTTTGAAAAGAATTTGAAATAGAGAAATTGGAAAAAATTTATAACGAAAAACTTTTATGTCATAAGTTTTTCAAATTTTATTTTTCGAAAATTTTATGTCGAAGTTTTTTATGACGAAAACGGCAAAAAACAGAAAAACATAAAAAAGACGGATGAAAACGTATAAGAACGAACGAAAACGTAAAAAAACGGACGAAAGCGTAAAAAAACCGATGAAAACGTAAAGAAACGGACGAAAACGTTAAAAAACGAATGAAACCGTAAAGAAACGGACGAAAACAAAAAAACGGACGAAAACCTAAAAGAATGGACGAAAACGTAAACAAAAAGACGAAAACGTAAAAAACGGACGAAAACGTTAAATTATAAACGACCGTTAGCAAAAGGATGGGCGCTTCAATGGTAAAGGATGAACGCTGCAACGATCGTTAGCCAAAGGGGCTAAAGTGTAACTATTAACAGAACTCACTTAACGACGGTTAACATGAAGGACAAAAGTGCACGTAACAGTGCCAAATCCGGACTATCTTTGCACTTAATGAACCACAAGGACGAAACGTGCAATTTAACCATACCACAAGGACGATTTTTGCAGTTTACTCTTAAAAGAAGCTTAATTCTCTCTTTTTCTTTTCCTTTTTTTATTTAATTTTTTTAATTTAATAATAAAAACATTTATTTATTTTTTTAAAATTACCCCAGTAAAATGTATTAATCACAAAAATGTTTAAGTAAAAATAGAATGTGGTTGAGCTACCACATTAACTCAACAAACGCTTGATAGCGTCTATAAAGCGTGTTTATGAAATGTCATAAACACATGCAAGGCGAGCTAGTAGAATTACTAGTGGGTGCTGAGGTACCCCTAATTAACCCACATTGTTAAGTAATTATTGAGCCCATAAGTCATTTTTTTAATGTTTTTGCAGTTAGCTCCTTTATACATATCGATATTTTGTTAAATATTCAGAAAATAATAACTTAACTAACATAATATTATAATGTTCGGGCATGATGGGTTAAAAATAATTTGATTTTTGTGCGATATATATTGCTCTAATTTTTATGTTAAGCTCGGCCCAAGATCCCATTGGCTCAGCTGATATTGCGTCTTCAACTTATGATTGATAACAAGCTAAAAGAGAAATGCGTGCTTAGAGATACATTTCGGAGACCACAGCACATGAAACCATGGGATAGTATCTCCTCTCAATCCAACAGAATCCCATACACGATTAATTAAAAAAGGCTTCAATTCACCTAGCTTGCCACACAAGCTCGTCATCCAACTCCTCATTTAAATTTGAAACTTGGATAGCCAAAACCGAATAACTAGATAACCATTCAGTATGGCACCTCCATTCCCTATTATGAATTAAATCATCAACTGAATCCTTAATCGTCACCGAAACAATGGATTTCTCTGAACGAAAATAATCGCATAATAGGATCCACAAAACATATGACACTTATCAAAATCACAAATCAAACACCTTGGATCAGAAATCAAATTGGTTGCGCAATACAACTGCATTTTATGCCATACAGTTTTTGCCACACCAAAACTAAAGTTGGCTGCAAAATACAGTTGCATTTTATGCCTTTCAATTTTTGCGAAAACCAAAATAGCCAACCAAGTGCTTGCCATATCAGCCGTAAATCAGCAAAATGACAACATGCAAGTTAAATTTTAGACACCAAGAAATCAAGAATAACCAAATATTTTACACATTGAATAATTTCTAATTTAAATGGAAAATCGGGAAAACTAAACTTAATAACTTTGATTACAATATGCACAAACGGTGAACAAAAACCCCAACACCTCGATTAACTCTTTTAGCTAATTGTAATAATATAACAGGCATAATCTAACATTCTACTTACCATTTCAACCAAAACCCCTAAAATAATTCAAGCGATTACTAACTAAATTAACAAACCCCAAATAAAAATTGCATAAAGTAAATTACATACCAAATATTCTTACCTACACCCCACAATAGTGCCTTATTTTTACATAAAAACCAAACAAATTTAAAGCCATATATGATTTTAGCATAAAACATCAAAAACCGATAATGGAATACTAGTGTACAAGATGCATCGAACACTGAAATTAAGTGGCAAATACGCGGAAACCTCACTAACAAACCCACTAACTTTATTTTAATCCCTTTAAGTGAATTGGCTCGGCTTGACTCGGTGTATGAATAATGCCGGCTCGAGCCGCGGCTCCTCATTGCACTCAAACCGTCCCCATCCCTTTAGCCGATCTCTCTAGCGACGGCTTAAGAACAATGTCGGCTCCAAAAATAATTTTACTAAATGTTGTATAGTATAATGTTTGTCATAACCTATAATATCTTTATTATAAAGTTTTGATCAAATGTTATATAGTACTCGTATAATGTTTGTCATAACATACAATTTATTGTAGCTAATTCGCTACAATTTTGTGCTAAATAATGTGGGTCTCTAATTTTTGTGTGTGTCCTGATTATTTTCTGTGAGTCCCTGATTCATTTGTTAGTGTATTTTTTATAAATGATTGTAGCCAATTGGCTACAAAAATTGTAGCCAAACTATCTCCAAGTAATCTTTATTGTAAAGATTCATCAAAGTTCGAAACATAATAAAAAATTTATAGACTTGGGTAAATAAAGTTTATAAGCCATAACCGTGAGGCAAACTACCTTTTACGCTGTAATCGCACCCAATCCCCATAAATCTATCCACTCTCTTTCCTTCAAATCCGTCAAGAAAAAACCGTAAACTGGCACTCCTTCGCCGGTGGCATCTCTCTCAACGAGCCTAGTCTTGGCCGCCATAATAGGTAAAGTTGTTTAACTTCTTTTATTTGCATAAAAAAAATTTAGTTATAAATGATTCTTCATGTTTATTAAGGATATGCTGATATTCCAATTTAGTTGTTCATATGCTTATGTAACATGATTATTAAGGATTTAATTATATTCAAATTCAGTAGCAGAAAAAGAACCACCTAATTTTGACTATGCATGTCCAATTATACAAAACAAAATAGCCATTCAAGCCATTGGTCAAGAAAGATTTAAAGCTCGTATACAATCCAATTACAGTTTACATATAGTATCACAATCACAACATAGGGTGGTTACCGAAATCGTAACTTGAATTTATTGACTTTCTTAATGCCCGCCTTTGAGGCTTGAGCAATAAAGTGGTGAGGTAATTTGGTTTTAAATGATTTACTAGTATTTGTTTATCATTTTGTTCTTTGATGTGTTTACGCTAATTAATGTAAGTCTTTGAAGCATTGTGTAATCGCAATGGATCTACATATGTCTAAAAGAAAACACCCATTTGTGGTCCAAAATTTTCGCCGAGGTTCATGAGCAATGGTACTTTGTAATTGTTTTTGGTGATTCGTGCTTTTCATATCTTTCCGCGATACCATCTTCCGCCAAAGGAAAGAAAGGACCTGTGTATGTTGCTACACTTGGTGAAGGGACTAAATGTAAAATAATACTGACATATTACAGTAATATTTAGTTGTGGGGAAAACATCTTTGTTGCAGACAACACACTAGGCAGGTGCATCATGGTTTGATTTGTAATTTTTCCTTATTCAATTACTAAAGATCATATGCCTCTTCTTTTTTATGTTTCTTTAAACCATGCTTGAGCGCTGTTGATAGCATATCCTCTTAATTATACCATTACTTACATGTAAATGTGTATACTTCTTTCTTGCGCAATAATGAAGGAACAAATGAAGAACTTCAAGGATTTAGAAGATGAAAGGGCTTCTGGCTGTAGATTTTATGGTTGAATTGTGACTAATAAGTTCATAAAGAAGTTGAATGGCGGCGAGACAACTATTTATGTTTCCAGGGGAGCTTATGGGTTAGTGCAGAGGCTCAAAAAAGTCAGTTGGTTGAGATGCAAAAGAGATTGAAGAGGATCGTGAATAGAAGAAGCTTGAGCAAGCATAAGATCATGAAAGAAAAAAGGCCGAATTAGAAGCAATGTGTAAGGAAAGTGACGACTAATGAGACAAGTTAGTTGAAGATGCGGTGCAGAAGCATACATAAAAATCACCTCCTGGAGTTGCTTGACTGTTTTCAACGTATATCATGTTTGGTAAAAGGTATGAACTCGCTCACTCGTATTTTATTTGATACTACATGACTACATGTTGATTTTATTTGATACTACATGTTGCAATAGTATGAGTAACTTTCATATGTAGTGTTAGTTTAGATTTGGCAACTTGAACTAACTTATGAATTTCGCTATCGAGATGAAATTAGTAATTTGTTTGAAAGGAAAATATATTATAAATTTAGTGTTATATTAATATTGTTCTATGAGAATATGAACATTAGATGATATTACATGGTGATAGATAATAATCATTTCACAATGCCCCATCCCATAAATGACTCAACAACTCAACAGTTCATGTAAGTTGACATAGATAGCAACTCAATTACGACAATATGAAACTCATATCTAGTTCCGTGTAATGAAGATTTGAGCTCGATAAAAGCATAAACAAGCTTATCCCCAATTATGTGTACACACCACTAGAGTATTAATGAGCGGTCACCAAACCCGAACCCAAACCCGACCGGTTTGACATGAACTTGTTTTGACCCAAATATGAACAAACATGTTACATAATTGAACCTAACCTCCCATCGTCGTAATTTTCACCAAACAAAAGGTGTCAAGTATGATATTATACAAAGCACAAACATTTCTACATTTTAGTGCAATATGGTTTATGTTGCTGCAATTATAAACAATAATGAAAACACAAAATACCCTGTATCTACTCTTCATGATAATATGTTTTAACAATACATTTTCCTGATCTGTTTTGTTAATTTAAATTATGGTGATGCTAAAGTGTTTAGTGATTCATCTGTTTGTTGTTGTAGATTTTATAAGATTTAATATTATAATAACTGAATATATGGTAACTATCCTTTTTATTCATAGTATGAAGACAATAACAAATTTTATATTCTCTTCATGTGTGCCAGGCAAGGTTGTTTTGGTCTGCTTCAAGCTGTTAGTGGAGATTTGCAAAGAAGATGTCAAAAGATTTCTAGGATCGTAATCAGATAGATATTCTTGTTACCTGATAATGTATGCTAGTTATTTTACATGAGATAAATTTGTCAAACTACGACATGATATCAGTTATTGTATATTATTATTTTTATGGTGTTGTATGAAACAAAAGTTTTACATATAGCATTTTGTATATATAGTGTTTTGTTGTATGAAACAAATTTTTTACATATTGATTTATAAAGTGTTGTAGATATACATGGTATAAAACAACAGAAAGTGTCACATATGGTACATTAAAGTGTTGCATACTTAGAGGTGACAAATAAAAAAGTGACGCATCTCGATACAAAAAGTGTTGTATTTTGATTCTAAGAATGTTGTACTTGACATAATAAATGTTGCAATTGAGTATATAAGTGTTGCACTTGAGTGTAGGAAGTGTTGTGTTTGAGTTTAAAAGTGTTGGAAATAAGTATTGCCCTTGCAAAACATGGGCAACACTTTCAAAGAGAGTCGCATTATCCCATATAAGTGTTGCATATACCTAAGGCAACGTTACATAAAGTAGCACTTGATAAAGTGTTGCATTAAGCATAAGGCAACATTTTAAAGGCAAAATACAACACTTTAGGAGCGTTGCTTTTGCTTCATTTTGTTGTAGTGTCTATTCTCATCTCTAGCTCAAATACGGTTTTGAAAACAACATTCTAAACATGTATAACAACATTTTGTTTGTTGGTTGCAGCTAATATACCAACTTTTTCACAAACAAGAAAACACCGATTCAAATTTAGATATATAATTAGACAAAACCAATAAAATGCTGATACAAATTTAAATGCATATTTAGACACATTTTTTACTTTTTGAGTTTCAAAGTTGGTTCTATAAAAACTAACAGCAGTTTTCATTGTAATATCAAAAGTTATATCGTTGAATTTGATAGCATAGTTAAGTATAATTAATAGATTTGTTTTGATTTTATGTTTAGACTATTGTAAAAACTCCAATGTTCTTCGTTAATTTAAATAGCGTGAGACGACAAGACTAATAGAGACTATCACCATAATGTGTGCAGTTCAATCTTTTTCGTTGAATATGGTTTAAGAAAGGGTTAAGTTCATTAAATGAACACGTATTAATAAAATTTTCTCATTTTAATAAACGAACTTTTTAACTACACATTTTAGCATACAAAAATTAACAATATATGTTCTAATGTCAAAAATTTGGTATCCAATTACCGGCTAAACCTGTAAGTTTTTTGTTGGCATTTTTATTTTATTTTTATGCTTACGTGTAATAGTTATGTGGAATGTTATTTCATTTTTATTTTATTTGTTTAACGTTCATATTACTTGTCTATATCTATGAATTGTTGATTGTTTATCCATTGAATTTGTGAAATCTAATCGTTATAGGTTTGTGGAGGTCCAGTCCATTTACATCCACATGAAGCAAAGCCAAACGATATTACACACCACACAAACTCCACATAAGCATTTTGATTTATCAGTAATCTCAACCCTTACCAAAATCAAGATTCCCATATGATACCAAAACATTCAAAAATATGGGATTCATTTGAGAACTCAGAACTATGAGCTTATCATGTCCTTTGAGATAAAGTTCAAGAATGTTGCATTGTTGATTTAAGCTTTATGGGTTTGGCGCTCGAATTATTTACAACCGAACGTAGATTATTATTATTATTATTATTATTATTATTATTATTATTATTATTTGGATTCTTTGTTTAAGAAGATTGAGTAATGAATAAAATGGAAGAGGAAAGATAAGAAGAAGACATGGTTATGGTGGGCTTTTTTGATTTGGTTTAATTAGGGTTTGATTTAGAGAAGATAAGCGATATAAGAAGTAGGTACAAACCATGTCTCAAAATGGGCCAAGTTAATAAACCGGGTAAAATAGGTAGTATAAATAATCTATGTGGAAATTATGGTGAAATCTACGTGAAAATTAAGAAAATCGTGTAAATAAAATCTAATACGTGAAATATCAACGTGTTAAATATATTTTACTAGCTTCAAGACTCGTTTGATGGGCGAGCTAGTTCAATGAACTTTTTTATATATAATAAAAAGATGAATATACATGATTGGTTATTCATAATGTTAAACTTACTAAAAATGACAAATAAAGTGTGTTTTCATGTCATATCATCATTCATATTTAGTCAAGCATAGTGTTCTTGATTATTTCAGTTTTGCAAAACGTTTTTTAGTTTCTTTCAATTCTCCCTTGTCCACAGTCCACGCTAATATATTTGTTTTCTTTCTTTAAACTATTCATTTCACACACATAAAATAAAAATAATTTTTTTAATAAGAAGTGTTAAACAAACCCACTCGTACTGATATGTTTCATCAAGCATCGTTAAAGCTACAATGTTCGAGCTTCTTAAATTTCTTGTTTTAAAAATCAAGTTCCATCCGATGTTGCAAAAAGTTACATCTAAACTACTTTATAATACATTTAGGACTTGCTATTAGAGGAAGTATTAAAAAAATTAAGACAACAAACATTGCTATTAAAAGAAGTTTTAAAAATTGAGTCAATATTGTTCCAAGCATTATATTCAGTCAACTTGGAATTTATGTATTTAATTGTGTAGTTTGTAACTGCCAATGCTTGTACCATCCCATTCTAACATAATCAACACCGAAGTAACAGCCTCAACCCTCTAGTAATGATAAACAATAAAAAGGGCTAAAATTCAGGAATTCATCTACAAATCATGCCTTACAAAATGCAAAATACTACCATATCCTTAACAAAAATGCCATTATAAAAAGGAGGCACAAGAAATCTAACCGGATCTGTCACCACTCACAAGAAATTTAATCGAAGGTATTGCGGTAGTTTTGTCTTTCTTTTGTACATTTATAGAAAACTGAGGCCTCTTATATTTTTTAGGCGAATGACGTTTTTAGATCCGAACACTTAGGCCAATGATGTGAAAACTGATGCGGTTGATAGTTCTGGTGGTAATAGTGACGGTACTTAGCCGCAAAGCTCTAAAAGACTTTGTTGTTGCGTCTCTGGTTGGTGGTTTCTTTAGGAAGCATATTCATGGTCTGATGAAAGTATTACATGTGGTGTCGGTAGCGTGTGATGTGTATGGGAGGTGAGATTTGAGATGTAAATAAGTTGTTAGTTCTTAGGTCTAACGTTGGTGAGGGGGATGGTTTTTTTTTTTTTTTTTTTTTTGACGATGGTAAATATTGTGTTTGTCTATTCCCTTTTTGCTTCAAATTTGAAAATGTGCGTTAAGAGTTTTTGACCAATGCTTCTTTTGGTTGGTTTATTAAAGATCTAAATCAAGTAATGTTATTGAGGCCAGTGATGTTGCTTATTGAAGCCAATGATTTTGCAGTTTATCATAGATCTATAACTGTAATATTTTGCAGCGTTTTGGCTCTATAATATTCTGCCGTTAATTATGTTTGTTTTCGTATTTGGATTTTTTTTAGAGGCTTCGATGATTAATTTTCCAATAAAAAGTTATATTAAGTTATGCAAGTTTAGAGAGTTTCAAGTCAAAGGATGACAGTGTGTGACTTCTACACTTTGCAAATTGTGATTCTTAGATAATGATGAATAGATATTATTGCTTCTTTTGTAGTAACGATAGTCTAAGGTAGTTAGTTTTCAAGTATTTTGTTTGTGTTTATCAAAAGTTCTTTGATTATCGTAGAAAGATGAGATTGGGTTTTGGGACTCGCAAAATTCTTACCTACAAAAGAGACTGACAAAAAATGTAGTTTTGGAGTAGCACAAAAAGATAATAATAAATATGTATCAAACTTTCAAAAAGCTTGAATAAGTATTGGGAGTTGTATTTTAAGAACACTATAAAAGCTGTGATAACATTATTTCTCCTAACCAATAATTTTAATTATTAATGGATTAGTAATTACAAGATGATCTTGTAAAGGCGAGCCAGAATAAAACATAGAATAAAACATTGATGTCACAAACTTGATTCTTAATATGGAAGTAATAACATAAAACACTAAAACATATATGAAAAAGTTTAACTCATGCCTGAAATGGCATCGTTAAATAGTTGTTAAACAATCAACAAACCAAATGCAATTTAATGTTTAGAGTCATAGTTATATTTATCTTAAAAGACTTGATAGTTGTCAAATGAACCTCGGGAAATAACCAACTGGGCTAGCTCAGTTGGCTAGGAGAGGTCTCAAGTTTGAGTTTTATTTGGGACTTTTACCCCTTCAGACAGTAAAGGAAGAACATGCGGGTCTCAAAGTCAACATACTGTTTAATCGGATGTCACTGCTGAACCCAAACCACTAACAACTAACAAGCCAGTCTAAAAAAATTAAACCTCGAAAAATGGTAAGACTTCATATGAACCTTGAGAATGGTGACTGATCAATGTAGGATTTGAGTAAGTCAGTGTGTTTTACTCAATGGCTATATCAATCTTCAGATTTAAAATTTGTCTTGGCAATTTTATCTATACTCAAATGATGATAATTTATTACCTAAAAATCAAATGTTTAGGACTTGTTTAAAATGGAAGGTTTAAAAAATTCATATTACACACTTGCTTATAATGAAAAGATTTAGTCAAATACTAATATTAGTAACTGACATTTTCTGAAATTAAATTATGTAATTAATAATATAGATGATTTTAACCGAAGTACATAACATTATTAATTTTCGGCTACACAATTTTAAATTCATAATAAATTATAGGTTATTTATTTTAGTATAAAAAAGACCATGAAAGATGATAGATTCATTTTAGAAAGTGATTGTGTACAATATGTTAACGTGGTGAAAGAAGAGATGTTGGGCGAGATGGTGAAGTTAACCACGACGTTTAGCAATCTTGATTGACATTGTTTTGTCTTCATATTATCACCAACTCTGACGTGTCATTCTTATTATTGTGTACTAAAACATCACCATTGTTCCTTTCTCCCTTTTTGGTTTCGATGCATTGCGCATATACTACTATAATGTATAAAGATGATTATGATGCTTTACTTGTATGTTATTGTGGGTTATTTGGTTACACGGGTATCTGCCACCGCAACGCGTGCGGGTACCCGGCTAGTAATGACATAATGTTTGAAGTAAAATACCTTCATCTATTTTTAGACTATAGGTAACATCCTAGTGAAACTAGTTGAGTTAGTTATCATTCATTGCATTTGATTAACTAGTACCAAGGTCTTAATAATATTCAAAATCGTGTTTTTTTTACTTAAAATCGCAAAGGGATGACACTCTAGAAGAAGATCGATCAAAGTACTATCTTATTCATGGATTCTAAGTAGCTTTGAAGCCGATACCCGTTGGTTAGATTCGAGACGAAGCTTCATAGGGCGAGGATGGGCCTAGCCCAAAATTATCATCTTTATGTATTTTGTAACTAAGTTTATGCTAAAAATTTCGTTTGATAATATGGCCCCCGAATTGAAATTGATATTTCATTTCCAACAATTTGGTTCAAGCTTCGTCCTTGGTTAGATTAGATAGTTGTTGATCCTAAAACTGTTTGTATGAACTTATTGTAACTTACTGCTTAATTGCAACAAGCTAATTAAGCTGCTTAATTACCAGTTAAATTGTAACTAGTTTAAATTTTCTTTTGACTTAACCATAAAGATTCCAATAGTTGCGGTATATTGGTAGCTAGTTTGTATATGATGTCATATGTGACTATTATTGTTCACACTTCGTTTTGTTATACGAGTGGTTTCTGTCAAAATTTCATTTGTCAAATTCGCACTTAGAAAATGATAATTTACTGACTTAAAATTTAAAATGATCAACTAGCAACTAGCAATCAAATTTTGCATGCTTGACTTAAAGAATACCGTACCACTGTCAACAGTCCTAACTCGTTGTAGTTGTTGGTGAAATATATGTTTTCTTAAAAAATAATACAAAATATTCTAACGGTTTTCCCAGACACTATTAAGCATATTTAAATGTTTCCTAGTCAGACAATGCACCCTAAGCTATACCAGATTTTGAGATTCCGGATTTTAATTGAAATAGTTTTATGTACCATGTGAACATGCACAATAGTCTTCGTACATAAAAACATCAAAATGTTAATTTAAGCACATTTTTTACAGTGTACAAAAGGGTCGTACTCCCTAAAACTGTAGAAGTGCGTGATGCATGAATGCACAAACTTATTGTACAATTTCAAAGTTTACGTATATATATAGTCGTTACATGTACAAATTAAAACTTTAAAAGTATGTTTTGGACTGATGTCTTACCAAAAAAAAAAAAAGTTAGTTTCTGGTAGGGCTTGCAAAACCGACCGATACCCGACAAGCCCGACAAACCGACCGACCCGACACTCACCCGAAACCGACCGACTAAGGTTCGGGTCGGGACTCGGTTTAACATTTCTTCCTTAATCGGTATCGGGTCAACCCGAATAACCCGCCAGCCCGAAATGTTTTAGGTTTAGTAAAAAAAGTGCGCCCCTTTCTTTTTCATTCTAACTCAGAAACTGCTTCCCTCTCACGTCCCTCTTCACCCAATTCGTTTGGCTTCTCAACAAATCAATCAAATGGAACAATCTCATCAACCTCATAACAAAAACCCCACATATGAATCAATCTCATCTTCTTTACCTACCTATGAATCATTCGCTTCTCAACAAAACACTACAATGGAAGTAAGTATTTATGAACTATTGACTTATTAATGGGACGAATTTAATTTATGTGTAATGTGGTATTGTTTTTTTTTTTTTTTTTTTTATTAATTTTTATGAACCGGTTTCATTTTTTTTTTTATGAACTGATGAAGTCTTGATAGTTGATAATGATTGATGTTTCGAATGTTGTAGCCTTGTCATTTATGATTGAATATAAGAGCATCAATGGTATAAAACTGAATATAAGAGCATTTATGGTTTTAAATTTTTAATACTGATGTAACATATAAGAGCATACTGAATTAGTGATATAGCATTTAATTATATAGTAGTATACTGATGTAATATGGCATAGTAGCATTTATGGTATACTGATGTAACATGGTTTCGATTTTTTTAAGGTATACTGATCATAGCATTTATGTTATAGTAGGCATTAATTGTTTCATCTTTTTTATTTTTGTTTAGGATGAGAATGTTGACGTTGAGGCGGTTGACTTTGATGAAAATAAACGCAAAAGGAAAGCCCCAACCAAACCAAGGAAAACGACTTCCGAGTGTTGGAAATACTTTGATGCAAAGTTTGAACCGGATGAAAATGGTATAGTCACTAAGATGGCCTACTGCAAAAGGTGTGATGCGGTTCTCAAAGCCGATTCAAAAATGCATGGTACTAAACACTTGAATACTCATTACGCAAACTGTGATAACAACCCCGATGTTGAGAAAATTAGGAAACAAAAAAAACTAGCTTTTAAGAAAAATATTGGGGAGAATGATGAGGGTGGCACTAGCATTGGGACTTTAGAAACATGTAAGTATGATGAAAAAGTGATTAAAATGTCGTTGATTGAGTTAATTATTCTTGTTGAGCTTCCGTTTAAGTTTGTAGAACACCCAGCATTCATTAAATTTTCGACTAACATGCAATCTAGATTTAATATGCCCTCTCGTTTTACTATTGCTAGGGATGTTTCTAAGTTTTTTCTTGACGAGAGAAAGAGCCTATTAAATTTCTTAAGCAACAAGGCCACCACCGTTCATTTAACCACCGATACGTGGACTTCTAGTTGTAAAAGAATGAACTTTATGGTATTAACCGCCCACTTTATAGATGATGATTGGGTAATGCATAAAAGAATTATTAATTTTAGACCAATTCATAGCCATAGAGGGTGGATATTGGTAGAAGCACTTTGGAATGTATAAGCGGATGGGGTATAAAGAATGTTATGACCATTACGGTTGATAACATTGCTTCAAATGACAAAGCCCTTGAATACTTGGTAGAAAATTTACCAAATAAGTATGATGGTGGTAAACATTTTCACATAAGATGCATGACTCATATTTTAAACTTAGTTGTCAAAGATGGTTTAAAAACATTCAACAAGGAAGTGAATACCATAGGCTTAGCCGTGAAATACATAAAACATTCGAGCCAAAGAGTGACCAACTTTAATGAAAGTGTTGAAAAGGCTTGTACTTCAAATAAGTTTTTGGTTTCCGAATGCCCTACAAGATGGAATTCCACACATGATATGTTGAAAACCGCTATTGATTTAAAAGATGCTTTTTTTATTATGATTTTAATAACTCTTGTTTTGCTCGAGACCTTGAGGAAATAACTAAGCGGTGTGATTTTGAGGTTTGTAAGAAGATAGTTGCTTTTTTGAAAAAATTTAAAGAAACAACCGAACTTGTGTCAAACGTATCATCTCCCGTAGCTCATTTGTGGTTTGGTGAAGTACTTGATATTGATAAGCATCTTCGTGAGTGAGAAGAAAAACCTTCTTTTAAAGTAATGGTTGAAGAAATGAGAAAAAAATATGACAAATATTGGGGTGATTACAAAAAATCGACCATTACATGTATTTTGCCGTTATCTTGAATCCCAGATTGAAAAAGGAAAAGGAAAACCGTTGATTTAGTTGGTCAAAACACGCGGGAGATAATAAATAATTGGTTATTGATTTAGTCAACATTATACACATAACTTGCTATCAGTTGACTGTAGTCTCATTGCATGATTGCATATATAAATAGTTATAGATACACTCTTCAATCATCATTCAACACTCGACCTAATCTACTTTGCATGAGCTAATCCAAACCAAACATAACAATATATCAACTATGAAGTTTGCTTTCTTCATCTTAGCTTTCTTTTTTCTTCTCCAAACTTATCATGCTCGACATCTACATGGTACGCACTATTTGATTGATCAATCTCTCCTAATTCTGTTATATACCTTGTTAGCGGTGTAATTGAGTCGAGTTAATTAATACTTCTTAAAACTCTACATGTATCAAGTTCCAAGCTCCGAGATATTATTCTAGCTATGCGTAGCTTCATTTAACTCGATTGTCATGATTTATTTCATGTTTACACTTGATTATCACGATTAGTTAATACTTTTGAAATTCAATTCATAAACACTTATGACAGTCTTTGTAGTTGATTAGCTTATAAAAAATGTTTATTTCATTATAAGGACTTGAAATAAGTATGTTAAAGTTATGCGTAGCCATCTAATATCTGTATCTTCAGCTTCTTGCAATATTTTGCAATCTATGATAGCGTCAAAAACATATATTACATCTATTAAGTGATCGGCAAGCTAACTAGTTGTGTGTCTTGTTTGCAGACGTGTTTGTAAGCCGAAGATTTGGTCGACCAGCACCTTTACATGTAGCAGATGTAATTCAAATGGTAACCCGCGGAGAATTCCTATCGCACTCATTGTTGCAAGACAAAACGACCTATGGCCGAGTTAACAATCCACCACCACCACCACAAGGAGGATCGACACGAATCCAAACAAATTACGGCCGTATTAACCCAAAAGCACCACCATCACCAACAGTAGCACCCTCACGGGGTCAAACGACTTTTGGTGTAGAGAACCCAGCTTTTACAAGTCAAATCATACAAACGAGCTCGAACCCAAGTGACTTAGACTTACATGGTATTTATGGTCGAGATGACCCTCAAACACCACCTAGTCCCGAAGAAAATGGCTCACAAAGACATGGTATATATGGTCGAGATAACCCGAGTGTTCCAACCCCTCCAAAACCAGCCGACCCAATTCGTCCAGTGCTAAGCGAATATGCTCGAATTAACGGTAGAAGTGAATCAATCGATTTACCGACATCAGTTGTGAATGTGCTAGCATCTTACGCCATTAGAGTAGTCAGGGCCGGAGCCAGGATTTGAAGTTAGGGGGGGCTTAACTTTGTTGTCCGATAGTAACAACAAATGTCTTATTTCAATAAAATATCAATGTCTCGTGATTTGTAGCGTTCGTTGACAATATTTTAGAAGTAACGGTGGACATCTCATATACAAAATGATATTATGTCAAATTCGATCTTGAAAATGATTCTACAAATGTATATCAGTTAACCAAAAATATAGATATCCGCTATGATTGATCACAACATATTTGTGATGGTATTTTAAATTAAGGTATCATTTAAAGTTGAGATATTATAAAACTACGAAAGATTATTCTTGAAATATAATAACACTCATCTCTTAACCAATGAATAAGAAAAGTCAAAACAAAAGGCAATGATTGAAATGACAGAAAACCACAAAATAAAATGAATAATTTGATAGAAACTATTAATTGGGACTTTGGGAGGGACTAATAAGAAACATTATTTTCATTTTGGTCAATATTTAGTATAACTGTTATAGAATTTGGGCTTGTTAGGGGAGGCCCAGCACCCCTCTGCCACCCTATCAGCTCCGGGCCTGAGAGTAGTTAACTTATGGGGCTAAAGTGTAAATTAACTTTTTAGCTTACGAAAATGTAATTCTTGGTCATAATAATAATTGGCTAATATAATCTTTTGTTTTTTCTTTTTTTATTTTTTTTGTATATTAGCTATGAGAATCTATTCTCGTCTCTAGCTCAAAAACCTTTTTGAAAACAACTTTCTAAACATGTAAACCAACATTTTGTTGGTTGCAACTAATATATCAACTTTTTCATTAACCAATAAAACGCGATACAAATTTAGACACATTTTTTAGTTTCTAAGTCGGTTCTATAAAAACTAACAGCAAATTTCATTGTAATATCAAAAGTTATATCGTTGAATTTGATAGCACATATTAAGTATAAATGATTTGATTTGATTTTATGTTTAGACTATTGTAAAAACTCCAATGTTCTCCGTTAATTTAATTAGCGACAAGACTAATAGAGATTGTCACCATAATGTGTGCAATTCAATCTTTTTCTTTGAATATAGTTTAAGGGTTAAGTTAATTAAATAAACACGTATTTTTACAATTTTCTCATTTTAATAAACGAACTTTTTAACTACACATTTTAGCATATAAAAATTAACAATATATGTTCTACTATTAAAAATTTGGTAACCAATTACGGCTAAAGTTGTAACCATTTTTTTTTTTTTTTTGCCGTTTTATTTTATAATTTTATGCTTACATGTAATAGTTATGTAGCATTTTATTTTATTTATTTAATGTTCACATTACTCGTCTATGTCTATGAATTGCTGATTATTCATCCATTGAATTTGTAAACTCTGATTATTATAGCTTTGTTGAGGTCGAGTGCATTTACATCCACATAAAGAAATGCCAAACAATATTACACACCACACAAATTCCAATTTTATTCAACTCCACATAAAGCATTTTGATTTATCAGCAGTCTCAACCCATACCAAACTCAAGATTCCCATATTATACCAAAACATTCAAACATATGGGATTCATTTCAGAACTGAGAACTATGAGCTTATCATGTCCTTTGAGATAAAGTTCAAGAATGTTGATTAGTTGATTTAAGCTTTATGGGTTTGGTGCTCGAATTATTTAGAACCGAATGAATTTTCTTTTTCTTTTTTTTCGTTTTTTGAGAAGATTGAGTAATGAATATAATGGAAGAGGAAAGATAACAAAAAGACATGGTTATGGTGGGTTTTTCTGATTTGGGATAATTAGGGTTTGATTTAGAAGATAAGCGATAAGAAGTGGGTACAAAGCATGTCATCAAAATGGGCCAAGTTAATATAACTGGTAAAAAAGTGGGTATAAATAATCTATTTAGAAATTATGGTGAAAACTGCATGGAAATTAAATAAACATGTGTAAATAAAAATTTTTACGTGGAATATCAACATGGCAAATATACTTTACTACCTTCAAGACCTGCATATTAAAAAGGTGAATATACTTGATTGGTTATTCATATTGTTAAACTTACTAAAAATGACAAATAAAGTGTGTTTTCATGTCATGTCATCATTCATATTTAGTCAAGTATAGCGTTCTTGATTATATCAGTTTTGCAAAACGTTTTTCAGTTTCTTTCAATTCTCCCTTGTCCACGGTCGACGCCAATATATTCTGCTGCCGGATGACGACCCCTTCTTGTTCTCGCCCAGTCGCTTCTTTTTTTTGAGAATCCTAGACTAAAGAAGAATGCTCTTGAATCATCGCAGGGAAAAATCCGCAAGCAGGAGAATTGTACTAACCTGTCGTGCTCTTCATTTTAGATAATGAAAGCATTCCATTACTACCAACCCAAAGAAATACGACCTCTCTGAGATATATGGTTTATGCCGGAAAGATACTAAGTTGGACTAATTTGAAAACATTGGGTAATTTTGTTGTCTTTCTTTAAATTATTCCTTTCACACACATAAAATAAAAATAAACCTTTTTAATAAGAAGTGTTAAACAAAAACCCACTCATATTGATATGTTTCATCTAGCATACTTTGCTAAAGCTACAATGATCAACCTTATTAAATTTCTTGTTTTAAATATAAAGTTCCATCCTATGTTGCAAAAAGTTACATAATGTTCAAGTAAAATACCTTGGGGGTGTTTGTTTAAGCTAATATGTGGCTTATGAGCTTATTTGTGTTTTTATTTATATTTCATAAACCTTAATTTTGTGGCCCTTTTTTTAGGCTTGTTGGCTTATATAAGTTTATTATAATATGATAAACTTATATAAGCCTCAAAATCTTAAAATAAGTCAAATAATTGGGGCTTGTGAAATATAAGCCATAATCAAATCAGCTCATTCGCTCACATATAAGTTTAAACAAACACCCCCTTAATTAGACTATAGGTAACATCATAGTAAAGCATTATCAAAGTAACCATACCGAGCTTGTTTAATTTTCTTTTGAAAACATCGATCTTGAACAAGTAATGCAAGGGATCCTAATGCCTTATAGAGTTTTAAAGTGTGATAATTTGAGATAGTTGTTGAATATATTTTCACACGTTCACAGAAACAATTACAATACTTAAAACTCAGTTGTTTATGACTTAACAAGAGCGGATTTCTCCAACCAATTGATCAAGACACATGCACATGCCTTGATAATTATATAATGTTAATTAGTTCTTTCGACCTATCCAATTAACAAGTACAACCAGAAGTGCTAAACAATAGAAAAGACTTTCAAACACAGCAATGTTTCAACATAAGCAAGAAATAAAACGAGATCATATCATAGGCAAATCCACTTTATTATATTAACATATCGAAACAATAATAATGAGTTTAGTCTGACATACTTTGGTAATCATGCTTAGAGTGATGAAATGAGATGTAAAAGTAGACATACACCTTGAATTGGATACAACGATTGCACTACCGTCACTAGTGATCAACTATACCGATACCAAAGTCGTACTCAACGTATACTACAATTATGCTTCACACACTCAATCTAATTGATGTTATTTGGCTGAGAAATGATATCAAAAACGTAGTAAGTAGTTGAAAATCGGAGGTCTTTATTTGTGGCAGATGGAGGTGCTATTTATAGGCTAACTATGACTGGTCATCTTCTAAGGTACGCCATACTTGTAAGAAGATCGGCGAGCTTCAACAGCGATGCCGGCGGGCTTCAATAATTTTCTTGGCGCCGAAGGGTCATAATTAAACTGAAGACCGACGCACTTTGTACTATAGATCGACCCACTTTATGATGCTGACTTGGATTATGGGATTGATTGTGACTCCCGTAATCGGCGTACTTTTATATAAGATCGACCCTCTTTCTACTTTTTAGACTTTTTTTTTTGCTTTAGCTCAAACTTAACTTCAAAGCTTATGCTTTATCTTGATAATGGAGGTTCTTTGTCGATTGGATCTGAAATGTATTTTCATGCAATTAAGTATCGAAACTCCGTAGAAAACATTAAGAAACTAAAAAATAACGCTATATAAAACATGTATAAATCGGCGTCATCAGAACCTAACAGAGTTACAAAGCCTGAACTGGAAACTTGAGGCCCTAAGCCGATTCCTATCAAGGGCAGCTAAAAAGCAGTTACGGTTCTTCAAGATTTTGATTAAGCATAACAAGATCAAGACCTACAAATGGACTGAAGAAGCAGAAGCGGCATTTCAAGATCTGAAAATATTCCTAGCCGATTTATACCTACCATGGTAGCCCAAAATACCAGGAGAAACCTCACCATGTACTTGGTGGCTTCTCAGGGAGCTATTGGTTCAATACTCCTAGTATAAAGGGAGAAGTTCCATAAGCCCATATACTTTGTTAGCAAGGTCTTACTAGAGGCCCAAGTCATCTACAACCCAATGGAGAAGCTCATCTCCAACCTGATTATTTCATCTAGGAGTCTTAAGAGATATTGTCACACCCCAAATTACATTTTTCGTGGAATGGAATTCACGGGATTGATTGTCATAGCATCACAATCACAGTTATATTGAGCGACCTAAAGTGTCGTTTGGAAAATACATCGTTTGATTTAATAAAATAACCGAGTTTACAAAGTAGGTCCCAAATGTAAATCAACGTGCGGAAATAAGTTTGTTACAATTCAAACGATGTTTTAAAGTACATAAAACCCAGTGAGACGCGTCGTCACCACGACTCCATAATGTGTCCAAATGCATGCCATGAAGTGAATGCCTTAGATACGAGATAAAACATGCTAAAAGTGTCAACACAAAGGTTGAGTGAGTTCATAGAGTTTGTGATGAAATGTAAAGCCTTTAGAAATCGTTTATGCAAAGAAAGGCATTGTGAATCCACTCGGTTCAAGTCCGCCCATACAAAACTTGCAACCTGTGTGTTCACAACCCATTGCCAAGATATGTATAGTTTGTGTTCAAGCGCATGATGTTAATCCCAAGACATTCTGCACAATGATAATCCCAAGACATTCAGCACAATGATCATCCCAAGACATTCAGCACAATGATAATCCCAAGACATTCAGCACAATGATAATCCCAAGACATTCAGCACAATGATAATCCCAAGACATTCAGCACAATGATATATGATATAAGATATGACTAAACATTAAGTTCGGTGAAGCATGTAGTTTGCAAATAGATATGAATGTCATAAAAGATGATGAGCATGTATCTCCCCCAAAACAGTTATGAAAGCAAGTAAAGGTAGGGGCTATGAAAACTCACTTGGTGGAATGATGCGAAGACAAAAGTGAGTACACCGAGATGTAGTGTGATACGTTAATCTTGACCTATGATGAATGTTATGATATGTAATGAGTTGCAATGTAATGTTATGCATGCACTTCATATGTTATTTATACCATTTGCGGGTTTTGAAAATATTACTCGTCGTCGAAAAATACTCTTTTGACGTCTTGACCCTTCAAAAATGACCTTACATGTTTTTACGTCAAAATGTCATCCTATAATGGTTTTATAATGATTTTGGTGAAATTACCACTTTTCGTCGCAAAACATTGTCGTCGGAAAATCATGAAATCAACAAAAATGACTCGGAAAAGTAGTCGTAAAATGGTGTCGTCAATCGTTAGAGAACGAACTCGACGGTTTTGGAAAGTTTGTATCGATATCTAGAAGTTTCGTTCAGGATTTTTCGTCCAAAAGGTCTCGATCATAAAGATATCAAAGGCTAAAGATGGTGGTTTTGCTAATTGTGTGCGTAAAATTGAGTTTCGCCAAGTTTGAACATCCGTAATTAATTTACTATGACTCCGCTTGACGAACAGACTTTTTGTTTTGAAAAATATGGCCGATGAACTTGATTTTACTAGAAGACACTTCGTTCGAAAAGTTTCACATCATGGTTAAAAACAACCGCAAACATGGACGTTATGATTAATGAAATACTTGTGACGTAAAATAATATAGTTTTTCGGAAAATAATAGTTACGGCAACTTTATAAAACGTGCATATATTTGTCATTTTAAATCCGTTTTCACGTTTAATCGTCCTTAGCTTCGTATCAAGTAAACTAATATATTTTGACAAGTCGAAATAATTTGTGAAGCTTAAGGCTCGTTTTGACCGAACTAGTAAAAGCAGCAAAGCTGAATTTTCGAAAATAATACGTTTCGTCGTCAAACTTTAAAAATTCACCACGGCTTCGTTATAAGTCCGTTTTAATCCGTTCAAGCGCCACGGATTCGTTTTAAAGTATATTTTCTAAAAATCAAGGCCAAAGTTTCGTACAATCTGTTGGTTTTCCAGAAACTCGAATTAAGGACAGAACATAAAAATATACATATCGAAAATAGTTTTCTCGGACAAAACCTATTCTAATCCCTTCAAATCAACTCCAAAGCTAATCTAATCCTACCATACACCTTCTTAGGGTGTCATGGGTTCCTAATCACCATCAAGACCAAAGATTACCATGGGAATATTTATAGGATGACCATAATTATATATATAACTCAAAAATCATAAGAAAATGGTATAAATCACATAACATGCATATAAGCTCCAAAATGAAAAGAAACATATGAAAATGAAAAGGAAACATGAAAATGATAAAAACATACTTACTAGTGATAATGAAGAGGTGTAGGTAACAAGGATTAACTTAAATATCCTTGGTTTTATTTCAAAACCATATAAAGGATATATACTAGATTGTAATAACACTTAAACTTGATAAAATTTTGATCCCTTGTGTTCTTGAATGTAGAACCGGTTTTGATGGATGAGCAAGAGAGAAGAAAAGAACTTTTACTTGACTTCAAGAAAATGAGATGCATGAATGAAATAAATGGAAGATTGAATGGAGTATAAATATAAACTTGTCAAGGAAAATTTTCACCAAGTCTTAATTGCCAACCCCCTAGTGGCGGTTTTGGGGCTTTGTCCACCAAATATATATATTTTTTTCTAAAATGTATATATATATTTACTTGTATAATATTTGTGTAATTTTGTAAGAAAAAGGTAAGTAAAATGTAGAAAATGTACAAGTAAGTTTTTGATAGGTCAAAATAGATTGTAATGATGTAATAAAAATTGTAAAAATACATTCCTTGTGAAAATTGAGTGATAAAATAATTATCGTATAATTTTTAAGAAACACAACGTAATAATTTAACTTTAACGATTAATATACCAAATAAATTTGGAACACTAGGAAAACTAAAAATATAGTTTTTATAAACTAAATGTGAGTTTAAAAATACATCGGGATCATTTTTGAAAGTAACGGTTTAAATATTAAAATAATAACTCACGCGATAACGTTTATTAAACATAAAAATTACGCGTTGAATGTGAAATGAAATGTCGTGAATGAATTAATGAGATGCAAATGATGTCAATGAAATGTAGACTAATCTTAGTCCATATGAAATGTACGTGATGTTATGATAATGAATTCGCCGCTAAACCTTTAAGGTTCTGAATTTGAAACAAATAAACCAAGTTTACTATAAATGTTGAAATAATGAGACATGAATTGTGTAGAAATGACACGAAAGTACGGGTTGTCACATTCGCCCAACTAAAAAGGAATTCGGTCCACGAATTCAATCGTTGTTAGTCTATCGGGTTTAGGGTTTGATGTGGCAAACTTTCCCATTCCGAGCAAAACCCTCAAAGACTTTTGGTAACCGATTTTACTTAATCTCACAACTCATCAAACAAGAACTGTCATGAGATTAGGCTAAATCGGTTTAGGTAACGACTTGTTTCTAGCTCGATCTTTGCAACTCATCAAACAAGAATCGCGCGGATCAAACCGAAACAAGTGGTTTGAAGAAAATCTTTGAAAATTTGGCTCGATTACGGAATTGCTTACTCATATGAGACTACTACTCCCTTCATTGCATGATTCTTCTGAATTAGACATAGGTGATCGGGCTATGTATAATTTAGGAGTAACTATGCAATGCTTGGACTAATCGACTCATATGTTGTTTGGTGTTGAGTCAAGCGATGTTAAAATTGTGATGAACATCGAGGAGAGAAGACATGGAGAAGTGTCGTTAAAATGATCGATAAAGTAAAAGAATTAAAATCCTCGTAAATGATAACAAATCGGAAAGAAAATAAAGTACGATAGATGAGAATATTTTACAACGAGTGGTTCAGCAAAAGTAGTACATCTTTAAGTTATAAAGTTTCGGATACGATGGAAAACATAAACTTAGTACGACATAGTACATAAGGAGAAATAAGACTGTTAGTCTCCGAACTTCTTGGTCTTCGCGTCGTTGATACCTTGACGAGCTCCTCCTCCTCCTTCTAACATATATACATTCCATGAGCACCTTCGACTTGTTGACCTTGATTTTGAGGACATTGACTTGATAGTGTCCTTGCTCCCCACATCCGAAGCACGTAACTATGGTCTTGCCTCTACAATCCACGGCATGGTGTCCTAGTTTTTGACACTTGTAGCACTTAACAGACAAAGTCCGTGTGATGATACTTACATCGATTACATAGTGGGTAGGTTCAGCGATAACCTCTCGCTTTATTGGTGCGACAACATATACCATTGCGGTTTCTTGCCCTCTTTTACATTGTTGATGATGGTTAGTGTTGCGGTTTTGGTTGTTGTTATTGTAACCTCCTCGGTCATTTTCCCATTTTCTTTTGTTGTTGTTGATTTGGTTATCGTCGTTGTAGTTGTTGTTTTGGTTATTGTAGTAGTTGGTGCGGTTGTTGGGGTTGTTGTTGTTTTGGTTGGTGTTGGGGGGTGCCTCTCTTCACTACGGGCCATGAGCTTTTGAGTCAATCGAATAGCTTCCTCAATCGTTTGGGTCGAAGAAGTCACATCGCCTTGAATAATTTCGGAAGTCCCCGATGAAAGCCTCTAGCAACTTCTCATTATCGAAACCATGGACGGGCATAACACACCAATTCTTGGAATCTCCGAATGTAAGTGTCAATATCGTACCCAATGGTTACTAATTCATAGAACTCCGTCTCCAACTTTTTGATTTCGTGCGTGGACAAAACTTCTTAGTCACCAAACCCTTAAATTGCTCCCAAGTAAGCTTGAAAGCATTCTCCATCCCAATCGGTTGAGCATAAGAATTCCACCACGATAATGCTCCATCGAGTAATGTGCTCGTAGTAAATTTAACTTTACTATCATCAGGACAGTTACATAGCAAAAACACCGATTCCAATTTTTCAAACCATCGAACCATTCTTTGTAGCTCCTCGGTACCTCTAAATTTCGTGGGCTCACAACTTTTGAAATCCTTGTACGAACATTTCTTAACTCCGGATCCTCCAAGCATTTCCGATGTGACTAGCCTAGCGGCTAAAGCGATCATGACCTCGGCGGCAGCAGCAGACCACCGTTTCCTTTCAACTCTTAGAGCATTAGCAATGCTATCATTCACTAACTTCGAATAGCGCTTGGGTCATTTCAACTGTAGCTTTCTTCTACGCCATAATTCTTCAAAATAAGAGGAAAGGGTGAGGCGTAGCAAAATCCGATGTTAATAATAAGCGCTCAAAGAAATGTGATAAGAAATGATAAATTTGAGGTTATGTTTCAAAAATGATCGTCGGGTTCGAAAAGATGGGTTATGAGATGTTGTAAATGCTTCAAATGTATGGTGGTTTAGTGAATGTGTGGATAAAGTGTAACTCGACACGTTAGTGGCGAAACAAAGGAGTGAAAGTGACTTAGCCCTATATAAGGGTTTATCTCGGCATTAAATCGTTATCGATGATGAATCGGTGATATATAAAAAATTGTGATAAGGAATGACAAGGAATTCTCCACGTTAGAATATGGGGAAAAGATAATGGGATGAGCATTTAAGGGCATCCATGTGACAATCGATATGAAATGAAAGTGAATAACTCGAAAATGTACGTATAAACCGCATGTAAAGTGAACATTCACTTATGATGAAATGATGAGATGCTATGATGATGTAGTTATAGTCTAGGGTCAATGATGCAACCTAGTTCTCTATAATCTGAAGCTCGATGCCAATCATCACACCCCAAATTACATTTTTCGTGGAATGGAATTCACGGGATTGGTGTCATAGCATCACAATCACGATTATATTGAGCGACCTAAAGTGTCGTTTGGAAAATACATCGTTTGATTTAATAAAATAATCGAGTTTACAAAGTAGGTCCCAAATGTAAATCAACGTGCGGAAATAAGTTTGTTACAATTCAAACGATGTTTTAAAGTACATAAAACCCAGTGAGACGCGTCGTCACCACGACTCCATAATGTGTCCAAATGCATGCCATGAAGTGAATGCCTTAGATACCGAGATAAAACATGCTAAAAGTGTCAACACAAAGGTTGAGTGAGTTCATAGAGTTTGTGATGAAATGTAAAGCCTTTAGAAATCGTTTATCAAAGAAAGGCATTGTGAATCCACTCGGTTCAAGTCCCGCCCATACAAAACTTGCAACTGTGTGTTCACAACCCATTGCCAAGATATGTATAGTTTGTGTTCAAGCGCATGATGTTAATCCCAAGACATTCAAAGACAATGATAATCCCAAGACATTCAAAGACAATGATCATCCCAAGACATTCAAAGACAATGATAATCCCAAGACATTCAAAGACAATGATAATCCCAAGACATTCAAAGACAATGATAATCCCAAGACATTCAAAGACAATGATATATGATATAAGATATGACTAAACATTAAGTTCGGTGAAGCATGTAGTTTGCAAATAGATATGAATGTCATAAAGATGATGAGCATGTATCTCCCCAAAACAGTTATGAAAGCAAGTAAAGGTAGGGGCTATGAAAACTCACTTGGTGGAATGATGCGAAGACAAAAGTGAGTACACGAGATGTAGTGTGATACGTTAATCTTGACCTATGATGAATGTTATGATATGTAATGAGTTGCAATGTAATGTTATGCATGCACTTCATATGTTATTTATACCATTTGCGGGTTTGAAAATATTACTCGTCGTCGAAAAATACTCTTTTGACGTCTTGACCCTTCAAAATGACCTTACATGTTTTACGTCAAAATGTCATCCTATAATGGTTTTATAATGATTTTGGTGAAATTACCACTTTTCGTCGCAAAACATTGTCGTCGGAAAATCATGAAATCAACAAAATGACTCGGAAAAGTAGTCGTAAAATGGTGTACGTCAATCGTTAGAGAACGAACTCGACGGTTTTGGAAAGTTTGTATCGATATCTAGAAGTTTCAGTTCAGGATTTTTCATCCAAAAGGTCTCGATCATAAAGATATCAAAGGCTAAAGATGGTGGTTTTGCTAATTGTGTGCGAAAATTGAGTTTCGCCAAGTTTGAACATCCGTAATTAATTTACTATGACTCCGCTTGACGAACGACTTTTGTTTTGAAAAATATGGCGATGAACTTGATTTTACTAGAAGACACTTCGTTCGAAAAGTTTCACATCATGGTTAAAAGCACCGCAAACATGGACGTTATGACTAATGAAATACTTGTGACGTAAAATAATATAGTTTTGAGAAAATAATAGTTACGGCAACTTTATAAAAGCGTGCATATATTTGTCATTTTAAATCCGTTTTCTCGTTTAATCGTCCTTAGCCGTATCAAGTAAACTAATATATTTTGACAAGTCGAAATAATTTGTGAAGCTTAAGGCTCGTTTTGACCCGAACTAGTAAAAGCAAGAAAGCTGAATTTTCTGAAAATAATACGTTTCGTCGTCAAACTTTAAAAATTCACCACGGCTTCGTTATAAGTCCGTTTAATCCGTTCAAGCGGCCACGGATTCGTTTTAAAGTATATTTTCTAAAATCAAGGCCAAAGTTTCGTACAATCTGTTGGTTTTCCGAAACTCGAATTAAGGACAGAACATAAAATATACATATCGAAAATAGTTTTCTCGGACAAAACCTATTCTAATCCCTTCAAATCAACTCCAAAGCTAATATAATCCTACCATACACCTTCTTAGGGTGTCATGGGTTCCTAATCACCATCAAGACCAAAGATTACCATGGGAATATTTATAGGATGACCATAATTATATATATAACTCAAAAATCATAAGAAAATGGTATAAATCACATAACATGCATATAAGCTCCAAAATGAAAAGAAACATATGAAAATGAAAAGGAAACATGAAAATGATAAAAACATACTTACTAGTGATAATGAAGAGGTGTAGGTAACAAGGATTAACTTAAATATCCTTGGTTTTATTTCAAAACCATATAAAGGATATATACTAGATTGTAATAACACTTAAACTTGATAAAATTTTGATCCTTGTGTTCTTGAATGTAGAACCGGTTTTGATGGATGAGCAGAGAGAAGAAAAGAACTTTTACTTGACTTCAAGAAAATGAGATGCATGAATGAAATAAATGGAAGATTGAATGGAGTATAAATATAAACTTGTCAAGGAAAATTTTCACCAAGTCTTAATTGCCAACCCCCCCTAGTGGCCGGTTTTTGGGGGCTTTGTCCACCAAATATATATATTTTTTTTTCTAAAATGTATATATATATTTACTTGTATAATATTTGTGTAATTTTGTAAGAAAAAGGTAAGTAAAATGTAGAAAATGTACAAGTAAGTTTTGATAGGTCAAAATAGATTGTAATGATGTAATAAAATTGTAAAATACATTCCTTGTGAAAATTGAGTGATAAAATAATTATCGTATAATTTTAAGAAACACAACGTAATAATTTAACTTTAACGATTAATATACCAAATAAATTTGGAACACTAGGAAAACTAAAATATAGTTTTATAAACTAAATGTGAGTTTAAAAATACATCGGGATCATTTTGAAAGTAACGGTTTAAATATTAAAATAATAACTCACGCGATAACGTTTATTAAACATAAAAATTACGCGTTGAATGTGAAATGAAATGTCGTGAATGAATTAATGAGATGCAAATGATGTCAATGAAATGTAGACTAATCTTAGTCCATATGAAATGTACGTGATGTTATGATAATGAATTCGCCGCTAAACCTTTAAGGTTACGCGAATTTGAAACAAGTAAACCAAGTTTACTATAAATGTTGAAATAATGAGACATGAATTGTGTCGAGAAATGACCTGAAAGTACGGGTTGTCACAGATATTTTCAAGCATATACCCAATTCATGTTTTAACTGATAAAACAATCAAACAGGTACTATTAAGCCCTGAGTACTCAGGCATTATGACAAAATGGTAAATTGAATTGGGTGAATACGAAATAACTTTCGGACCCAGGCATGCTGTCAAAGGTAAACTCATGGTTGATTTCCCTGCAGAGGTTGACACACCAGCCTTAGTCACACCAACTAAAAAGCCAAATACCCAACCAATCCATAAGTCACATAGATGACGTATGGACCCTCTTCACAGATTGGGCATCATGCAAGGAAGGATCAGGTGGGAGTCTGGTACTAAGTAGTCCAACAGGGCAAGAGTTCACTTATGCACTAAAGTTTGATTTCAAAGCCTCGAACAACGAGTCCGAATAAGAAGCATTTTTAGGAGTCCTACGCATAGCCAAAATTATAACATCAATTAATATCTATTTTTAGTTATCATTGTCCCATGTTTATTACTTTATTTTATATCATTTATGTAGATTTGGTACTTAATTTCTTCATATTTGCATAATAATATTTAACGGAGCAATGGAACAGAAAGACACGAAATTTGGATGAAGTTTGAATAAACTTGAAGAAAATCTTAGATAAAGTCTTTCTATGTCGTAGAGAGACATTTATCTCTACGTCGTAGTTAGTATAGAGTTTAGAGAAAAATCACTTCTAGGCATATAAGACGTATTGGAGCACTTACATATACGGCGTATACATTTTGGAAGATTTAATTATTTAATAGGCCCAACTTCTACGGTGAGAAGAGTACTTAACCCTATGTCGTAGACAATGAAGACATTAAGGCATTTTTTACCAGAATGATATACGGTGTAGAGGCTTACTTACCTCTACGTCGTATAGGGATCGACACAACAAAACTCTATAAATACAAGCCCTAACTTAGCCATAATTCATTAATCCCTCCAAGCCTCGACTAAGGGTTTACTCCAAGACAAAAATCACCATCTTCAAGCTGTAATCCAATCTATGGTTTTTAGACACAAGTTTGGGTCACAATTAGCGATTTTCGTGGATAGAGGGATTTAAGCAATATTTTTGTGTTGTGGCTTCCTATAATTGTGGCAACAAGACGTGGGTGGTTAATATTTAAAAGAGCATTGATTGGCATGACTAATTCATATGCCTAAACTTGTGCCTAAAAAAGAGATGATGACATGTGGTAAAATCAAAGGTAAATGTTTTGAGAGAGAAATAGTGTAATCCACTTGTCAAACATTGAATTTGTTAGGCACAATATTAGTCATGTGAATTAGGTCTCCTAATCATTTTCCTATTTAAAACAAAAGAACTTGTAAAGATGTTATGTGTTCACTCCTCTTCATATTTATTTCTTTTTCTAGTGAAAATTTATTTCATAATAATTTGGTGTATTATGCTTTTATGAGTTCAAGAAAATGGTTATCATATGGTAGTTCTGGGCAATCAGTAATGAACCTATGACAGTTTAGTAGCTTAAATGTTTTATTTCTTATATTTGTTATTATACATATAACCACGAGGATAGTCTTTTATTTAAGAATGTTACATTTTTATCTTGAAAATTTTGGCCTCCCAATCAAGAATGTCAAGCTCGTTCTCGCTTAAAATCTGTTTGTATAAACTTATTGTAACTAAGTATAAAATTACAATAAGCTAAGCTGCTTAATTACCAGTTTGTGGCTTGATGACTAGTACAATTGTAATTAGTTTTAGCTTTTAGAAAAGTGTACTAACTATAAAGATCACACAAATTAAATACCTCTACTAAAGATTCCAATAGTTGCGGTATATTGGTAGCTAGTTAGTATACGCTGTCCTATGTGACTACTATTGTTCACACTTCATTTCGTGGTTTCTGTCAAGATTTTATTTGTCAGATTCACACTTAAAATATAATATTTTACTGACTTAAAATTTAGAATTATCAACTAGCAACTAGCAACCAAATCATCCATGCTTGACTTAAAGAATACCACGAGTCAACAATCCTAACTCGTTATAGTTGGTGAAATATATGTTTTTTCTTAAAAATAATACTACTCCGTCACAAAATTATATTATAGTTTTTTTTTTATTTTCTTTTTAACTTTGACTTTAAATATTTTTATTTGTGTTATCTGATAATTGATAAAAATTATACCAATGAAAATACATTTAAAACCCAATCAATTCATATATATTCGATCAAATATTATATAACACAAACAAAAATACTCAATGTCAAAGTTGTAATAAAAAGACCGAAAAAGTCAAAAATGACTATAATTTTGAATCGGAAGGAGTAGAAAATATTCTAACGGTTTTCCAAGACACTATTTAGCATATTTTAATGTTTTATTGCATATATATTTTATACATTTTATACAAGGGTGGGTGGTTAATAAGCCATGTTCACGCATGCGCTATATATAGAAGTATTTATGGTAAAAAAAATCACCAAAATATACATAGATGATAGATCAATGATGTAAAATTGGAAACCACAAACGAGATACATGCAAGGGCGGATCGGAGACAAAAAATGTCGAACGCGTTCATATATGTTTTTGTACAAAATCAGCGGGTTCACAGTAATACCCTAGATGCATGCATGTCATAGTCAGACAATGCAACCTAAGCTTCACGTTTTATAACTGAATTTATGTACCATATGAACATGCATAATAGGCTTCGTACACAAAGCATCAAAATGTTAGGCACATTTTTTATAGTGTACAAAAGAGTCGTAAATATGTAGAAGTACCTGATGCATGCATGCACAAACTTATTTGTACACTTTCAAAGTTTACGTATATGGTCGTTAGATAAACATATATATTAAAAGTATGTTTTTGATTGATCATGTCTTTACACGCGGGACGTTCTAAAGAAGTGGTTATTGATTTAGTCCATAATAAGTTGCTATCAGTTGACTGTAGTCTCATTGGATGATTGCATATATAAATAGTTATAGATACACTCTTCAATCATCATTCAACACTCGATCTAATCTTCTTTGCATGAGCTAATCCAAACCAAACATAACAATATATCAACTATGAAGTTTGCTTTCTTCATCTTAGCTTTCTTTCTTCTTCTACAAACTTATCATGCTCGACATCTACATGGTAAGTCTTTTAGTAGTGTAATCAAGTCATTCAAAATATTGTAAGTAAGCTCCTTGTGCAGTGGTGGTGGACTTGAAATAACTACGTTAAAGTTATGTGTAGCTATTTTAGTATATGTATCTTGTAGCTTCTTCTAACTTTTGTAATTTATTATAGCATTAAGAAAAAGTATATTGCGTCGATTAAGTGTTCGCTGCAAGTTGGCTTACTATAGTTTTAGCTTCTATATTGTCAAAAAAAATTCTCACAAAATTGTAATTAACTCATTATCTTGTTTGCAGACGTGTTTGTAAACCGAAGATTTAATCGACCAGCACCTTTACATGCAGCGGAGATAATTCAAATGGTAACACGCGGAGAAGAACTCCTATCTCCGCCATTGTTGCAAGACAAAACGACATATGGTAGAGAAAACAGTCCACCACCACCACCAGAAGATGGATCGACACGAATCCAAACAAGTCAAATCACACAAACGAGCTCGAACCCATGTGACTTAGACTTACATGGTATTTATGGTCAAGATGACCCGAATAGTTTTAGTTTACTATAGTTTTAGCTTCTATATATTGTTAAAAAATCTCAAAAAATTGTAATTAACTAATTATCTTGTTCGCAGACGTGTTTGTAAACCGACGATTTAATCAACCAGCACCTTTACGTGCAGCAAAGATAATTCAAATGGTAACACACGGAGAAGAACTCCTATCTCCGCCATTGTTGCAAGACAAAACGACATATGGTAGAGAAAACAGTTCACCACCACCACCACAAGATGGATCAACACAAGGCCAAACAACTTATGGTCGTATTAACCCAAAAGCACCACCATCACCATTTGTAGCCCCCTCACGGGGTCAAACAACTTTTGGTGTACAGAACCCAAATTTTGCAAGTCAAATCACACAAACGAGCTCTAACCCAAGTGACTTAGACTTACATGGTATTTATGGTCGAGATGACCCGAGTGTACCAACCCCTCCAAAACCAGCCGACCCAATTCATCCATTGCTAAGCGAATATGCTCGCATTGACTGTAGAAGTGAATCAACCAATTTATCAACACCAGTCGTGAATTTTCTAGCATCTTACGCCATTAGATTATTTAACTTATGGAGCTAATTAACGTGTAATAATTTAACTTTTTGTAGCTTACAAAAATGTATGTCTTGTCAGATATCGGATAATTCTTGTTTTTTTGTTTCTCTGGTAGGGATATGTCCTGAGCCAGTTTGTATTCATCAAATGTATTTGTGTGGCATTAATAATATATTTTCACCCGTTTCCTTAAGTAATATTTTCTCATCTCAAATCTGCTTTAAAAATTGTACGCTTGTTTAGTCATATTAAACCTAGCAAAATGCGAAATGATAAGAAGATATAAAGATATGTCTAATTTCATCTCTAAACATGCATAATAACAACTTATTTGAATATAGTTTAAGGAACGATATATTTTCTTGGTTTTGTTTGTGCGCATAAATCGACAAAAGTGTACTGGGCTCCTCCTACTCCCTAAATCAGGCCCATAGGATTGATTATCTATTTATCTGGTCCATTATTTGGACTTATAGGACTAAGTTTAGTAAATTAAAAAAACAAAAAAAAACAAAAACAAAACAAAACTTACACTCTTACAGGACTATTAATGGTTGTTTCTTAATTTGAACGAAAAACTAAAGTAAAATCTGAAAAAATAAAAATATTTTATGAATTTAAATCGTAACGAATTTTGCCACTAAAATGAAAACAAATCAAAATCAAAGAGCTTAGGAGTTATTATTTCACCAATGTGCCGCTAGAAGTCAAAATTTACATCAATTAACTTGAAAGACTGTTGTAATTTATTAAAGTCAAATTAAAGGGTTACTTTTTAATTTGACCCCATTATTTCTGATATTAAGAATCTATAAAAAATTTCTGTTGAAGCATTTTGTTTTCCCTTTTAGTTGTATATGTTTCTTATAAAAAATTTCTCAGTCGAGATTAGGGGTGTTCAGAATTCGGGTAATACCCACAATAATCAAAAACCGAAACCGAACCGTACTGAAAAAAATCAAACCGAATTTGTAATCGAACCGCAATTGACAAAACCGAAATGAACCGAATTAAATATTCGGTTTTCGGTTTAGATATGGTTTTGACAATCAAAAAGAAAACCGAATTCATATAAATATTTTTCTAACATATTTATATACATAAAATAACCATTAAAACTTTTTCATAATACAAATATAACATTTTTTAAGCTTGAAATTTTTCTTTTAACAAAGGATCTATATAAATAAATAATTAATTAATTAAAATTAAGTATTTCAAGTTATTCGAATCGGTTTTTGGTTATACGGTTTGATTTTCGATTCGATTCATTTAAATTTAAATTCGGTTTGATTCGGTTCAGTTTAATATTGTTTAGAATGCGGAACAAAATTAGATTGTTCCATATTGCCAACTTAAATACTTGACTGTTCGTACTAAAATTAGCTATGAGCCATGTGAGGCTGTGAGCTGTTCGAGTTGACGTTTTTCTTTGATATTAAGTTGTTGGGAACATGCGAAGTATATGTCTCTACTTGGTCAAGGTTTTTAATGTTCTTGCCTCATTTATTGCTACAAATTCAGTATTGCCCCTTAATCATAAAGTTTCATAATTTGAATTTTTGATACCCTTTAAATTTAGATGTATTCGATTATTCGCAAAAAACAATTGTACATTGCTTAGGGCTGATCCTTTGACAGTCGACACCAAAAAGTGTACAGAGTTGGGTTCTTCCGCTAATTCAAACCTTTTGAAGATATTTAGATATATAACAAATTAAATTTAAAACTAATGAAACTTTAAACTTTTACTCATTTATGTAAATTTTCTTGTTATCGTTAATACTCTATATATTATGAAAATATATTTATACTTCATTCAGTACTTACAAGATGATTGTTTTTACACCCGTTACAATGCTTGTGCCGGTATATTTTGTATATAACACATTTTGGATCATTTCACTGTTTGAAACCTATGAAACTAGACAATTCATAAACTACTTCAAGAACATATTCAAATCCAACCAAATTATAACCGATTGTACCATACTCACTTCTTCATTTGATTAATCGGATGAAACAACTCAGTTCATCTTCATCATGACACATCAACGAAGACCTTATATTACAATCACTTAATTAAATGACAATTATATTTGTGTTATTACTGATAGAATATGGATTATATTTGTTCACTATTATAAAAATTAAAAACTATCAAATTAGAAAATAAGAAAAATACATAAATAAACAAGACCTTTATAATAGATATATGGTATGATAGATCACTAGTTTACAAACACAAGTAATATAGAAAGAGATAGAAGCGATTGAACAGATCCAAACACACACACACGATAATAAGGCACGGTTATGCGTAGATGTGAGTGAAAAGAATAACTGAACAACCAACCTTCAAATGAAGGTTTACATAAAGTATTATAGGAGAAACCTGAGGCAACACTCTAGTTTCATCCTTTCTTTAATGGACTAAGGCCAGGGCTTATGGGCCTTACATAAGCCTAAGGCTAATTACAAACATAAAGGCCATAATAAAGCTAACTATTACATATTAATTACAAACACTTGATTATGGTTTAGAGTGATTCCAACAATCTCCCCCAGTGTTGGTGATGAGCGGTGAAGGCGTTGATGTAATAGTAGCTCGGCGTCTTCAATTCTTCTTTCTTGTGAGAAGAATTGCCTCGATTCGAACAATCTCCCGGTGTAGAGATAGTTTTCCTTGAGCGGTTATGCTTTGGCGTCATCATTAACTTTGTTCTTTGATTATTGTTCTTTGTGGTGAAAGTGATAGTATGTTGTTATGCGCATCAAGTCCGCTTGTGTGCCTTGTTGCTGGTGTCTCCATGTCATTCTTGAGATGCTCACACGCTCTTTGGCGTTGGAATTGATCTTGATGAAGTTCTTTAAGTTCTTTTATCTTTGTAGATTCTTTGATTTGTGAAGAATCATTCGATCATTGTGTTGCTTTTGGATAGAACTTCCATTAGTGATGATGTTGGCGTGAGCATGAGAAGAATCGAAGACGATCATCCCGCTCCTGAGCTTCCATAAGAAAACATTTCAAGCGGTTAGTAATAAGCGGATTAAGACTTACAAGTTTGAACTTTGAGAGTGTTAACGACATAGTGTGAAAACACAACTCTAATTCTCAAAGGCCTTTCTTGAACTGGAGTCCCACAAGTGAGATAACGCGATGAAAACCAGCACACCTCTGATTCGGATGAGTCATTGAGGTACAGAAGCATCACCACGATCAGAGACCGTTTGAGACACACTAAGCGTAATCCACGGGGAGTTACCGGGTGACTGCTGTCGGTCGTTTGATGTTGACCATGGCGGGAGTTTCCATTCAATCACCGAGGATCACAATTGTGAACCTCTCATAAATGTTCTCGACAGTTGCTAAGATCCGTGAAGGACTCGATATGAACCAATGATGATCTTATTTGTTGATCAACAAGTGATGAAATGTCAAGTGTCCTTAAGAGATCTTTTGATGAATCTCGTGGCTCTAGACTCAATAGTGCGTTTTGGTTTTCTGACGGAGACTAGGAGAGGGTCTCCTTCTTTAATACCGGCGATCTCAAGAGAAAGCCAATAGTTTACGTAGGGTTCCTGTGAGAATGAAACAAGCTTCGTGAGAGAAACTTGAGTGGCTAAGAAGGTTTAGTGCATGCGTCACCGGGTCCATGACGACTTTTAATCTTCAATACCGGCGTCACTAAGTGACAACCAAGTAGCATATGAATTGAACCTTGTCGCCTAAGTTGAATAATTTGGAGGGTTATTTCTTTTCACCCTTTTCTTTGCATTTCTTTTTAATTCTTCAACTCCTTCTTCTCTCGATTCTCATTATCTCCTTTTTATAATCATACCTAAGGACTTCTAAATACTAACTATTTGTGATGTCCTTGGGTAGATTCCTCCGACTCTGGCGGATCATAGGACAGTTATTCTAACCTTAGTCACCTTATCACTCCATGACTAACCTATGTTTCCATAAAACCATTTACTTGAAAATCTCTCACGGTGTTTGTTAATGAAAACATTTTGAACCCTGTTGAGATAAGATTTTGCATAAATACTCCCCTCCACGGGTGCTTAAGAGTTTTAACGGTTAATTGCACGATGAGGAAAGAGCAAGACTTTTGAATTGATCCACTCAAGATAGACAATCCCAGCGAGACACGGTTACATTGCATAGTTAAAGAGTTACATTGTCGACTTTTAGGTGACTAGCTCTAATAACTACCTTGAAGGTGTAAACAAACCTCGAAAGGTTGTCAAACCCGTCGAGTTCATGTCTACCAAGAGTTTCTCGAATGGTACATTCTAATCGGACAAGTCCTTTGCGAGACATGTTTACATTACTAGCGAACTAGCTTGAAATTATTACCCGTCGAGGACAAGTCTTTTCGAGTTACTAACAGTTTAGTACCGTCAATTCGTGAGGTTAAGTCTATTACACAAAGATTCATTTGCATTTACACAACATATTTCTTATCACATAATTTTCTCCCCTCAAAATGGCATATAAAATGTTATTTTTGAAAAGTTGAAATAAATATGATCATTTCGAGTGTTGCGGGAAGATGACCACTATGAACAATTTGTGAACAAAGTTTTAATCAAATACTCCCCTCAACAAGTGATATAAGCGGTTGAGGTTTTGAAAAATCATACGGGAAGTACTTGTCTTTTTAGCAAAACCTTGAAAATGAAAGGTTTGATAGGTTTTACTCAAAATAAGAAGCTTTGGCTCCTTTGATAAGGATTGTGGTAATCAAGCGTACCACGTGGTCCTTTCTTGACAAGAACGGGTTGTACAATCGTTATGTGTGCACAAGCCATAGACATATATAATCACACATCCAAATTTATAATGAAAGAAACAATTCAAGGGTACCGGAAGTCCGGAGATGTCGCCAGAGGTGTGAATCGGACGTTGAAAGCGGTGATGTTAATCATGGGTCGACCACCAACATAGCTTTCCAATCTTGAGGCGATCGATCCTTCTATACAACCTTTCATCAATCATCTTGATGATTCTCCTCACATCCCTTCGATCCCGAGAATTCCATCGGTTAGGAGACCTAATCTTTTGTCGTATATCCTTCAACCTATAAGCGATCGTCCCTAACCATCTTCAAAGTGTGATCTCCAAACTTGTGAAGGTCACTACACGCCATTAAGCAATTTCGTTGAAGTTCACTGCGGTGGCAATATTTGAAAGGTTTCTTGATGAGTGTATATTGTGAGAGTGGTTGAGGTCGGGAAGATCTAGGCGAGGTGGAGTGAAGTTGACACGGTGCGATAAGATTCAGCGCCGGTGAAGATCTTCTACACGTTCTTTGATGACTATGCGTCGATGAAGATGAGCAATGACTTGATCAATTCACGTTGTACTTGGTTGAAAATTGTCTCATGCGACCTTGTACTTTGGCAAGGTACATGTCTTCGATGTCGTTGATAGACAAATTCTCAAAGTCGACAGAGAATGCATAATCCCTTTCATCTTGTCGTTTGACCACGATATTCTTTAGGAAGGTGTAGTCCCACTTAGATGATGAACAACATGTTTGATGGCAACGATATCCTTAATCTTGAACACCACATGTTGAGACTTCGAACGACAACCGTAGTAGATTCTTGGCGTTCCGGCGTTGATGAATCCGTACATTGCATCTTGGTCGTATGCTTCCACTTTGTCGGAGAACAAGTGATTGGCACGTTCCTCGATGGCTATGCGATTCGAGTATATAGGCTCTTTGGAATGGAAGTGTCAACGATGTAGCGTATTTCCTTGAACCATCGCCACCATGTAGAAGAAATTCGGTCTTTGTTGAAGAAATATCCGAATGGAATTCTCGGTTCATCTGGTTGGCCAATTGTTGGTAGAGGTTTTGACCGATCGGTGTAGTATGGAGGGTTGTCCGTTTGGTGAAGTCGACGTTTGCTTATGGGTTGAGCCAATCCATGTTGTTAGACATAGCTCGAGCAATGTTTTCAAGGTGATATTCGACCTAGATGGCACTTTCGAGCTATCTTTCCACAGTTGAAAAGCTTCATTCTTGATTCGCCTCAACTCGGTTTCGTCATCTTCTTCACATGGAACTTTTCTTGCAAAAGTTTTGCATGCTCAATGTATTACCGTCACCAAATCCCCGACCTTCTTGGGGTAGGAGTGTTGTTAACAAGAGTAGAGAACCATTCAAATTCTTGATTTTATCGTCATCTAGCCAAGATCTGACGTCGATCTGAGGCATCTTTTCTTCTTCTTTTGAAGGCCTAGATGATGATTACGGTTTTGAACTTGTTTGGGAGAGGTGGGTTGTTGTAGGGGCTCGAGGACCTCTTCATCGTCACCACCCGTATACTCAAAGTGATCACCGGTTTTACGAGTCGGGGTGGTAACTGGAATCGTCACGAGGTTTACATGTAGAAGAACGGGAAGGAGGCCTTTGTTGAGTAGGAGTCCGTTGGAGAGGAGGTAACATAGAAGATGATTCACGGACTTCTTCTAACGTTTAGCTTCATCATTCTTATCCTAATCCTTATATTCATCGTCTCTAGGACGTTTAGACTTTCTCGCTTGAATCTACATGCTTCTTTGAGTTGGTAGTCCGGCAATGCTTGAAATAGCTTTCCTTCCTCGAGTAAATGTCCCGGATCGTTTAGACATTTGTGTGACAAGCTTGGCCACCAATTCATTATCCGAGAAAACTACGAGGATCGGATGGATTGATTGTGACGGTTAAAGGTGTTGATCTTATAGTTTGCTTGGCTATCGCATAAGATTCGGATATAGTTATCGGTAAACATCTCCTTTGTGACTTTAGGAGCGATATCCTGAAGGTACTTGTTAGTGTAACATTCGATCATTTCGTTCGAGTTCCTCTTGACGATGACTTCTCATGAATTCGGATAAACTTCCTTTCTTCTTGCATCTTGTCATTCTCGTCATGTAGATATTGTATTTGTCGATTGAGAAAGTTCGACTTCAGTATAGCATGTCTTTCTTCGACTGTTTGACTTTCACAATTCTTTCATGTGTGAGAAATCCAAGATCGAGGTGGTTTCTTCCTGATTTGGATGTTGATTTGGTTGATTTCTTTGATGGTGGTTGGGAAGAGTGAGATGATGAGTCGATGAGGAAGAGACATGAGGAGATTCGGGGTCCTTGGGCGGTTGAAGTTTCCTTACGAGCGTGTAGGACTTTCGAGCGACTTGTCATAATCGGTATCTTTATCTTTCTCGGACTTCTCGGTTTGGTTTTCTCAAACTCATATTCGATAGTATCCTCCACAAGCTTTAGTTGTTGCACAAGTGGTGGCACGGATCCCTTATCGGGTCGATTAACGCATCGGGATCGGTGAAGAGTGGCGACACCACTTGATCCTCCGGGGCCACCCATTTGGTCTTTGCAAATTCTTGACTTTTGAAGGTGTCGGCAATTTAAACTTCTTCTGTATGATTGATCCGGTAGCTCTTCTTCTTCTTGAGCTCTCATCATAGGGCACAAGTGCAGAGTCTTCCTTTTCCTTTATCGACTTGAGGACTTGGAGGTTTTGCATGAAGGATTGTCATCCTGCGGTTTGAGTAGGTAATCTCTTCATCGTGTCGGTACCTTGAGCTTTCGTCCACAAGCTTTCTTCTTGATTCGGTGTGGGAATAGGATCGGCTTCTTTACGGAACAATCCTTTTCTGAAGAGGATTCCTTGTGGAATAGCCGGTTGTGGTGATCACGAGTTAATGAAAGTTAATGGGTCATTACAAAATTAATTAATGGGTTGCACATAAAGACCCTTAAAATTTGGTGGTAACATATGTGTATGTATTGAGCGTAAATTAGTACAAATATTTCCGTAATAAGCAAGTTAAAAAGTCTGAACTTTAAGCCTTGTCATTTAGGGAAATGTCCTAAATGCATTATAATGTAGTAAATATAAAGATCAATTTATTTTATGCTTTATTTGTTGTAATGTTTAATTTTTCAAATGTTTTAATCAATAAATGCAACTTACGTTACTCGTATCAGTCATATAACTTTTATATGTTTTCGTCCGTTTCTTACGTTTACGTTTTAGTTCATTTTTGCACGTTTTCGTCCGTCTTTTTACGTTTTCATATGTTTTTATACGTTTTCATCCATTCTCTTACGTTTTGTTCGTTTTGCACGTTTTCATCCATTTTATCGTTTTTATTCGCTTTTACGTTTTATCTGTTTTATATGTTTCGCCTTTTTCGTTTGTTTTGCGTTTTAAATACTGTTTTTATACGTTTTCGTTTGTTTTTACATGTTTCGTCATTTTTTATGTTTTCATCCGTTTTTATACGTTTTCGTCCATTTTTTACACATTTTCGTTCGTTTGATACGTTTTCATCTGCTTTTATACGTTTTCGTCCATTTGCTTACATGTTAAATACTGCTTTTATCGTTTCGTCCATTTTCTTACGTTTCGTCCGTTTTATCGATTTAGTTTGTTTTCGTTCATTTTTATACGTTTTCATCTGTTTTTATACGTTTTCGTCCATTTTCATACGTTTTTGTTTGTTTTTACACGTTTTCGTCATTTTTATACGTTTTCATTCGCTTTTGCACATTTTTGTCTGTTTTATACATTTTCGTCCTTTATTACGTTTTCGTCTATTTTCATTTGTTTTTGCACGTTTTCGTTCGTTTTTGCACGTTTTCATTCATTTTTATACGATTGTACACGTTTTCGTCCGTTTTTATATGATTGTACACGTTTTTGTCCATTTTTATATGTTTTCAAACGTATAAAAACGAACTAAAGCGTATAAAAACATAAGAAAAAGTATAAACGGACGAAAACATGTATAAATGCATGAAACGGAAGAAAGCGTGCAAAAGAACGAAACTTGTAAACACGACAGCGTGTAAACACAAATGGCGTGCAAAATGAATGAAAATAATTAAGATGCATCTAATAAAAACAACAAATCTAAACATATGATGATAATTTTATTGTATTTTTTGATGGATTCTTACACCAATTTCCATTAGCAACTACAAAGTCACAACAACCTTCCTCATCTCTTAAAAAAGGAAAATTAGTCAAATAGACCGCATACAGTGCATATCACTTTATGGACCACGCTTTTTGCCTTACGAAATGGACTTGTTGCCAATGACTTTCTTGTAGCCAACCATATGGTGCCACGTGTCCGACAAAGGTATATGTAGTACATATTTTGAGCGTATTTGTCGTGTATTGTTTTTGGGCAACTATATATTATTGGGCAACTTGTATTTATACACGAGGATAATATGGTCAATTTACAATGGATGTCTTATAAAAGTAATATTAATAAGTCAGACACGTACTCACACACCATCACGCGCGCACACACACAATCAAACATCTTCTACTACAATTTAACAGCTTCTACAATTAAACATCTTCTTCTAGATCACTCGCACACACTCACAAACCACATCTTATTCACAGAACCCTCTAACCCCCTAATTAATTTTACTGTATAATTACGTATGACAAAATTAAAGTTGTACAATTGTAAAATCGCAGTTCGTTCTACATTGAAGTTGCTGCCAGATATTAAACTCTGTTTGTCAAAGAACGAAACCGAGAAATGTTATTCGGGAAAGCGAGATTTGGTCCATGGTTGGATATAAAGTCGATGCGAGAATGAGCGCCTTCGATGCATTATGTTTTGCAACACGGTATATGTTTCTAACATCTCCTCCGATTCCCCTCACTAACATTCCAAATAGGGAGCATTCGTTAAGGTTTGGTCGGAAAGAATTTTGTCCGATAATGGGGTTTCGATTTGGCAAAGTTTCAAAAGCGAAAAAAGCGATCTAGCTACGTGATCGTGTATTTCAAAAAGAGTAATGGTGTAACAAATGTACATGCCATTGATCTTTTGGAACTTGTTAATGATTCAAAAAGGATGGAAAAAGGTGGTTATCGCTTTCGATGAGGATCTTTGTTAGGGTGTGTCATTGGTAGTCAGCAGAGTTGGTGTTTATGGAAAAGAAGACATGAATTGCAACCATAATTACTTATTGTCCTTGGTTGATGATTTTAAGGCACGGAATGTATTTCCTTGGGGTGAATATATGTGGCATAAATTTTATCAAAGGATGTCAATATTGTTCATATTCACGAGAAAACATCATCTGTTAAAATTGAAAAAAACCCAAAGTTCGATGCACATACAATCTATACGGGTTCGCTTGGGCTTTCAAGGTTTGAATTCTCGTAGTTTGTACTAATGTAGGTATGTCTTTGTTTGATAACACGTTTGTTTTAGAAAACAAATGTTACCCGTAATTTAGATAACATCAATGTTATAACACTTTTTAGTTTGCGATTTTTTGTAATTGTCATCATAAGCGTATTGTTTCATCGTAAAGCAGTTACATTTGGCTTGTTAAAACTTTAAACAAATTAAAAATGATAAGCGCATAGATAGACATTTTTAACGATGACGGGTGTGCCTATTACTGATTTGGATTTTGGAGATTTTTCCTAGAAGCTCACTTTGGTGGGTGAAAGACAACAAGGTGATTCCACGTGGTCTTGCTTGGTCGAACTTGCAAAGTTTGAATGCAACTGTTGTAATCTCTTTGGACCGGTAGGCATCACACGATCTTATGATGCGATTATACTAAGTTGTACCTAAATTTGTTCACAATATCGGTAATTGTAACTCTTTTTGTTCTTAGGACTCAACTACCATTGTTGAAATTTACGCAACACAAGTGAAATGAAGCAACCGTGGTGTATTTATAGTGCCCAATATATAGATGGTTTATGCATGCGGACCGCAGAGCAGTTGTGAAGACCGCACAACACTCTAATCAATTCGTGGGCGCTTTCAATTTACACCTTGTCATGGAAAGTCAACTCGAGGGTTACACGAAAGCGGATTGCAACTCAACATTGAGCAACAATATTCTTTAAATGGTGCACAAACGGGGACCACTCTTTCAACAGGGCTATAATTCGTGAGTTAGTGGATTTGGATAAAAACTTTTGATAATAGAAAATGGCATTCATTCGATTGAAACACACCGGTCGTACTTGATGTGTTTACGGATGTCAAAAGCGAGTTTCAAAAGTACAACAACTTTTGGGTCTTAAAATGATGCGCCTTCGTTCTTGAAAAATCTAAAAGTTGTGCCAATACAAATGACTCGACGTTAATCACGATGATCCGAAGGTTTGTATTTACTTTAAGGTTGCCTCCAATGTTACACCAAACCCAAATAATCCTTCGTGTGTACACTTATATCAAACCTTGGGCTCTACAGACTACGTCGTGTCATACTCTAGCCTAACAGGGGATAAGGTCGTCGATGCGGAAGATGCAACGGACATTGACAATGATGATGGGCTTAAAGAAGCGCAACCATGTAACCTTGGGATTCTTGTACAAGCTTGTGCCATGACCCAAAAATGTCTGCTATGGAATATGGAGGTGATCGTACTACTCAACTTCAACCACTTGCACCAAACGATGAAAAAAACACACGGTGACCCCATTATTGTATGTTATCTTTCATTTAGACTTTACATATCAAGTATAACATATGTCCATACTTATGTATATATAATTAAAATTCATCGGGAACCGGATTGTGGTATCGATTGGTCATCGTACATAAACAACGATAAACTTTCGTGTGATAATTACGTAGATGCAATGGATTCGATAATCAACACCAAGATGTGGTGCGAAACAATTTCTGGGGAACTGAACCCGTTAACAATATTGTTAGTGTGCGAGACGGAAGAAGGAACACCAACCAACAAAGCTTTTCGGTATCTACATTATCGGTAAAACAACGCCGATAAATAAAAGATTTTAATGTCTTGTTTTAACATACTATATTTTCAAATCGCAGTTCAAAGACAATAACTTTGTCAAATGTAAATGTGGTTGGCGAAAATGACACACCTATGTTGGGACGTGTTTCCTCCGGATATAATTTCAACAAAGGCCTCGATAAAACATTGTTTGTTCCGTCTTTAGATTTAATGGATTTTGATGAGCAAGAATTGAATTTGGTTGAGGAAAACTCATTTGTTGGCCTCCGTGTGGTAACAATGATGTCATTTCTTTGTTACCCAGAAGAAACACCAACAAAGAAAGACCACAAGCCCCTAAATCTCGTGTTAAATCCAACAAATTGTCATTTGCAAATGTGGTAGGTCCTAATGACAAACCTCCATTGGAAGAACTTTTCTCCCATAATGTCTGAACAAAGAAAGAGAGTCAAATTGAACGACAACCTCGATTAAAAAAAGCGACATTGTAAAACATTATAAGAAGATGGGTGATTCGTCAACTCATGAATCGACCTATCAAAACATCGGCTACTCCTTGCCGTCTTACAAGATCGCAAGGTGTCATTAACGAGCTTTTATCCCTGCCGGTTCGATGTAAAGAACCATATTAAATTCTAACGAAATGAATATTTTATGTTTGTGCGCTTATTTTTCAAGTGTGTTTCGGAAAATTCAGAAACCTCAAAGCAGCGTCGCTTTAGTCACTTGTATTCACCCGAATTGAACCGTTTGTAGAGGTATCTTACATTTGTTAATCCATTAACATCATTATCATATGGTTAATGTTAATCAATTAATTGACCTTTTAAACACTCCCAATTGGCGCTGAACAGAAACCCTAACCGCTCCCAACTATAATTTTCACAAATCCCATATTACATTCACTTTCAACGTACAATGACAACTAAATATTACAAACCCCACAACTTAGTCGCATACCTAGTCAAGAACGACCATTCTGAAGGTTTTCATGAGATGATTGATTTCATCAAACATAGTCCCATACACTATGCATTAAGCTGTAGAACCCGTCATTGTTAAAGCTTATATCTGGCGGTTTGGAGGAATCTTTGAAATTCAATAAAGAGGTGGAAAAGAGGTTATTAGGGCGGTTGTTGATGAAACGGAAATTCGATCACGAGAGGAGGTGATTAGAGGTGTTTTGTAGCTTCAGATCTTGAAGGAGTTGTTAATCTGTCGATCTTTGAAATATTTGAAGGTTTAGAAAGAATGGGTTATGAGAAAAGGGATCGTATAAAGTTTCACAAAGGTATGTTTTCTCCATAATGGAAGTTTTAATCCATACCTTGCTCAAGTGTGTAAGCAATAAAACAACTCGATTTGATGAGTTTCCTCAAAGATTGCAAGCGATGTCATCTGTTTATCTCGAAAGGGTTTTAAGCGGTCTCGAATGATTTTGAGGGTTTTCAAAAGAACATTAAAGAACAGGGCAAATACTACCTCTATCCTAGGTTTGTTTAATTGATAGCGAAAGTCAAATAACATAACCTATTCCCATAAGAAAAATATGACGTTTACATATGGTTCCTAGGGTGTTTGCCCATATGAGGAAAAAGAGTCAAAATTTTACAGAACCATAACACCTTTGTTTCCTCACATGCTAAATCGCCATAACTTATAGAGGAGGAAAATCCACAACCTAATCTATCCTTTGATGAACCCCCGCTACCACTTCCAAAACCAATTCCAAACCCTTACCTTCAACATCCGAACCCCAACGTATTTTAGTTACTAGAAGGAGGAAGAAGGCACTCGACTACACGAGGTGGTGGTAGTGGTGAAGGACATGAGGTGTAACGGTGTGGGAGGTGACATGAGTGGAAGGGTGAAGGACATGAGGATGTAACGGTGTGGGAGGTGACATGAGTAGAAGGGTGAAGGACATGAGGGTGTAACTCTCTGTTTCGGCGAGAGCGACCGAGTAAGTGAAAACCTAAGTAAGACCCAACCACCGGCAACCCTAATGTGGAGAGTTCGCTCGAGCTCAACACAGTGGAGGAATCCCAGCAACAGGGGTAACTTGGGGTCCATGGATACGGAGGCTCGGTCGGATGCCATGGTACTCACATCCACGATTCACCTCTCGGAGTAGTCACACAGATCGGAGTGATGAGGATAGGCGAAACCGAACATGAATTGACGGGTAATGATACTTTTGTGCATAATGACAATTCCAGTGTACACCTCTCGGACCGTTAACACATGTCGAAGTTGTGAGGATAGAATGGAACTTTTAAAGGAATGACGGATAAATGTAGCAACATGGAGTCTAAAATGTCGGTCTTGAGGAATTGACAACCTCTCTAGTGGAACTATTAAAAGGTACAAGCACAGGTGAATGTTTTGGAGAGAATGAGAAGACCGAGGATTCTTGAATATAGAAGAGTCAAAAGGATGGGAAAGAAGGCTAGCTCCTCGAAGGATCGAGTTTGGAGGATGCATCCAAGCAGGGAGGAGTAAAAGCATAGATTCGAGGGAGGATGTGAATTTCGATGTGGTTTTGGACTTGGATAGTCGTGCTAATCGGGATGGTTATCGTTGGTGACATGGAAGGAAAAGCTGCGGCGATAAATGATGCTTTGAAAGCTACTTGTGCGAGAAAAGAGAAGGAAGCGGTCGAGGCAACAACCACTTGCCTATGTTCTGCATCCATCGCTTCTAAAGAAGAAGCCTTCTGGAACCACCTCTAAGGTAATTATAACAATCTGTACTTGGATATTCCCATTGCTATCACAACCATCGCTATCGCAATCACAACCACTGTTACATCACCACCAAAGTCAAAAGAAGGCGAAAAGGAGGTTGGCATTCAGCTGCTAAACCTAAAGCAATCTTTACCAATCTCGAACCTATCGTTGCACCCATTCCTGCTACAATTAAACCTTATGCACCTAAACCCTTGGGAAGTTTAAAGATTGGTGAGCACTGTGAAGTCGGTTGTTAGTCAACCGGATATTGGAAAGGGTAAAGGAATTGCGAAGCAGTTTGGCGTTTAATAGTATAGATGAGCGGGAGGCTTATGATAGAAGAAGCTCAAAGAGTACATACGGAACTAAATGTTGATGTAATTAATAGGGAAAAGAAAAAGCAAGAAGATGACGAAGCTTCTCGAAGCGATTGAAAAATTGAAAATGAAGAACAAGTGTTCCAAGGATCGAGAGGAGGCGATACTCAAGATGAAGTTCTTTGAAAAGAAAAGCAATAAGAAGCTGGAGATTGTAAGCTTTATGGAGGGTAAAAGGCTGGATAGGATGGGAGATCAAATTTCCTTGTTCAACCTACAAGACTTAGATAAAAGACTCTAGAGTTCAACTATGTACCAACAGATGAAGAGATTTTGTTCTTGATAAAACATGATCCGATGATCAAGAAGAAAGCAATTGACCTAGTGGCGGATAAGACTTTAACTGAAGATCAAAGAACTGCACAGTTAAAGGACTTTATCGAGATGAAGAACAATCAAGCACTTCAAGATGTTGTTCGTTCAGTCAAGAAAGGCCAGAAGAAATCAAGACAACCAACAAAGGCACAAGTAATTTCAATGATGAAAGATTATTGTTGCAAGGTTGGTGGTTGGAAACGACATCAATTCAAAGGAATGTCTGATGATAAAGTTGAAAGTATCTACTACGAGTTCGAAGACAAGATAAAGATTTTATTCCAATGGACTCGAAGAAGAATCAAGAAGGTATCCCAATTTGAAGAGAAAGGCCAAAGTTAGTGAATCTCAGACATCTAAGAAGACAAAGTTTGCTGAAGAACAAGAAGTTCCAACTGAGAAGTTCACTGAAGAACAACTGACTGAGATGATTGTGATAGAAGAAGAAGATTTGTACCCTGAACCACTGCAAGTCAGACATCCTATCATTGATTGGGAAGTATTTATTGCAAGTAATTTTGCTCCAACATGGAAGATTACAAGGATGGGTGGTGAAACTTCATCATTCATTCAGTTTGAAGATCTCATAAAAGCTTTTGACAGAGATGATCTTGACACACTATGGAGGTTAGTTCAAGAAAGGTTTACTGTTGAAGATCCCAAATATATGAAGGAGATGCAGTTGTGGGTTAATCTTAAAAGGCTCTATGATACAAGTGATGATTTCTGGAAATTCTCATGTTCATGTCCCGGTACTAAATGGTATTATTATGATTCATGTGAAGTTCATCATGTTTCTACAACAAATGGAGTAGATGCATTCATACTTGCTGAGAAAGAATATCCACTCAGAGCTGGAACTCTCACTGTGATGCTATGTACAAGCATCAGAGTTCATGAAGATAGTGAGAAAGTCAGAGCATTGTTACTCAGACTTCAAGATCAATGTTCAAGAGCTATTCAAGCATTGAGAAGAAGATGAAGTGTTTGAAAGAATTCCCAAATCCTTTCGGAAGATGAAGATTGAAGATTGTTCTTGGATGTTTTTGAGCGAAGATATCAAGTTTTGGGAGGATTGTTGGGTTTTGGTTATGGTTATGAGGATAGAGTGATCGCTCAAGGTATACCTTTGCTAGTATAAGATTGGAACTCTCGCTAGTTTGTTTGAACAAGCGGTACTATTACATAGGTCGGGTTAAGTTGTAATATTCTAGAAGTGGTGATGGTTGTTAGGATCATCTAGAATACTCTTGGAGTTTGACAAATACTATAGTTATTGATAAGCGATGCTTATGTTTTAGTAGATTGTATTGAAAAAAATATATAAAAATAAAAAATAAAATAAAAAAACAACGAAACATATAAGGATGCAACATTGGGCGATAATGTGTTGAAAAACAATAGTTTAAATACGATCGTGTGAAATATTTAAAATCTGCGTATCATAAAAAACAACACATAGTGAGATAAGACACCATTTTTAAGGGATATGTAATTAAAGTGATAAGCGAAAGTGGAAGTTGATCTTGCCGATCATGAAGACCAAGCAATAAAGGTTACGAGATGCATGTACAGTCTCGATTTTAAGTGCTTGATCTTGGCGGTGGTTACAAATGCTTGTATGTGGTCACAAAAGTTTTATTGTAAATATGTTAGGATGTATAGGATGGTGCAAAACTAAGCTTTAGCATAATCTGTAGTTATAAGTTCAAAGTTAAGGATAAGATCAACAACCTAGCATTTATTAGGCGTTAGTGCTTTTAAATGCGGTTAGGTAGAGGCTTTCTTTTATAGTGATAGGCGGTCATAAATAGGCGCGCATTAAAGCTGCTTTTACACACATATCAAAGAAACCCTAATAAAATGACTAAAAAAGGTAGTGGGTTTTTGTTTACGTAAATCTTATTTTTCTAATGCTAAGCTTGGTTTCACGCATCTTTAAAGACTTTGTTTATTTTGAAAATATCATAACAATCTCTTGATTCAAGCATAACAGTGTCCTCAGCGATTCAGATACAATGCGACCATGTAATCCATGGGCTTCATATTTCCCAAATGAAACCTCCGAAAGTGATTCAAGCTCTATATCCACTATTTGTCTACCTACGACTCAAGTGACTCTTCCGCGGACCCGATGTGGTAGCTTACCGCATGATCTGTTGAAAAGAACAACGTTTATGAGTTCTGAGAAAAAAGGCTTGATTAGTGATGCCGAAAGTCGGAACCTCTCGTAAAAGGATTCGGTAATAGGACTTGCAAATAAACAAACATGGGTTGATATTAAAAGAAGAAATTTGGCATAAATAATCCCTCCACGATCATGAGCGGCCGAGAAAACAAAGGAAAAGAAAAATGGCTTACAAGTAACATCTGGTTACCTTATCTCTGGTTTGTTGATGTACTAAAACAACTGGAATGGTTGTTATTTGTTTAATCTATAATATGTGCACTGAAATCTGTTGTTACTATTTGTGCGAGATCTTTTAGTATTTATGCATATGCCTTGAGTTAAATAGGTGGAAATGGAAAATTCACTTTTACGTGTATGTTTACTTTTTACCTATAAACAAGTAATAAATAACCACAAAGTTTAACAGATTACCTTTGAAAAAGGTTCGGGTTTGGATGTTTAACCCACCAAACATGACATTTTTAACAGACATTTTTTATAACGATAAACAAAATTAAGGCGACCATAGAAGGAATCTATACCAACGTATTATAGACTACATAATTACGAATCGACGGATATAAAAAGAACAATGGATTGTAGAATGGAATTAAAGCGTGTGTAACATAGGCATTAATCGAATAAGCTGTTGGGTCTCTTATAGATTTGATGATACAAAATAAGAAGAATGAAACATGAAGGACTTAAAGTGACAAGAAGGAAACTACAAAAGATGGAGGATTTGGAAGATTCTAGAAGATATGCTTAAAAGAATATTTAGTTTCCTAATTGTATTGTTTCCTAATTATATTATGATTCCTCTTGTAAACCCTAGATGTCTCTAGTATATAAAGAGACATAGGGTCATTAGTTTTACACGCACGTACAAGATGTAGGCGTCTAAAGGTGTGTGTGTGTGGGAACCTAGGCGTAGGGATTGGGAAAACGCCTGGGGTTTAGTGGTTTAGTTAGTTAGTGTTAAAGATCAAGTCTTTGATCTTTATTATTGTTTAGTTAGAGATGGTGAATGAAAACCTTGTTCATTATAACGTTAATTCTTATTGAATATTCGCTTTCGTTATTATGTGTTCCTAGATATAATATTAGACCTCGTCTAAGAGCTTACAACGATCTTCACATGTGGTATCGAGCCGGGTTCTTGTGATATCTAGGATTACAAGGTTTTATTTGTCGAAGAATGATGAAAAATACAAAAATTCGGATCTCAAATTTTCGTATTTGTATCTGACCTTTGTTTTGAAACGGCGATAACTTTTTCGTTAACCATTGGATCGTAACGAAATTTTTGGTGGATGTTCTCTATATACCAATCTAACTTTCCACCGAAGGGATCTTTAATTGGAAGTCTGAGTTGAAAGATATAGGGCGTCGAAGTTGGCTGCTAAAGAGATTTTCAGAAAATCAATTATAAATTATTTGGAGATATTCGAGTGTGGTGCGGTGTATATGTGTTACGGTGGTCTGGATCTTTGATTGGTCAAGATAAATCAAGTGGGTCACGTTATATCTTTGTTTGTTTGTTGTTAGTCATCTGATATAATGGTTGCTACAAGTTACGATCACGTGGCATGATGATTGTTTTATATTGTTTATGCGTTGGTCCAAGAATTGATGTGAAGGTGATAGGATAATATTAGGATGGTGGGATATATCTTTGTGTTGATCGATCATATAAAGGGACCCACGAGACAACGGACTACTTGCTACTTATTTAAAGTCTCGCTTATGATTTCATGGGTCTTGCTCATTATTATTCAAATCATTGCTTCACTCGAAATCTTGTTAAATTTTAAAATCTTGTTGTTCGAAACGAAAGTATTGTTGGAGTTTTATTTGCAAAATCTTGTTTCACCTCAAAGGTCTTGCTACTCAAGTTTCAAAAATCTGATGATCTTTGCGTTTAGATGAAATCTTGTTCATTATTTTTGAAAGTACTGCTGATTGATTTTCAAAGTACTGCTTCTCATATGGTTTTTGATTTAAGGGGAAGTCGAGTATACTGAGATTTTTGGCGACACACACATAGGTTATTGTTCACACACACAAGGAGTTTGTTTTTTGCTCTTAAAAGGATTTAAAAAAGCTCGTTTTGGAGATTTATTGAAGAATTGATTACGAAGAGGATTATTTATACTTATTTGAAGGTGAAGTGGAATTACTTGGTTTGTGTTCTTATCATCTAACTTGATGAATCTAGCAATGTGTGATTTTTCTTATGATGCTCTATGCACACATTGGCTATCACTTAAAGGAGTTACATTGTAGTGCTCAGTGTCTCATACTAGTTGAGGATTCTTTTCAAGGGATTGCGGTCTACTTATATTTGTTGGTTCGTATAAGTATGGAGTTCCGTGGATTGTAAAAGATTTAAGACAGAAGTTTGGGAAATTTTACTTCTTCGTCAAGTTCGTTATATTTGGTTTTCTTCACAAAGTGATCATTACATAAAGCCTACAGATTTTGAAGAATCAAGAAGATGGTTAACATATGGTTTTTAGGGAAGCTTATTGTTAAAAGTTTAACCATCTACATGCATCACTCGAGGGAAGTGTTTGATTTTACTATTGTTGATCATTATTACTACGGTAGTTGAAGTTTTCTACTATTTTGGATCCATTTTTCCTATGGTGCGTAATGGTGGGTGATTTGAAGCATTGAAAGTCTTAGATTGGAAGTATGATATTGGTTCGTGGTGGTCAAGATCATTATTTGCATACGTTCTCTATTTGTTGATAACAAAAAGGGGAAGAGATGTTTGAGTGACATGTTTAAGTCAAGGGGAAGATTGTTTCATTTATGGTGAGATTTAATTATCTCAACTTCGCTACTTTCATCTAGGGAAGTTCGTACAAGAATCGTGTTTGTTTTGTTACCATCAAATAGGGAAGATTGTTGGGTCTATTATAGATTTGATGATACAAAATAAGAAGAATGAAACAAGAAGGACCTAAAGTGTAACGCCCGACCCGACAAGGGTAAAGGAATCACAAGTAATGGTGTTATATCAAAGCAAACATAAATATCCAAAGAAATCTCAACATAAGTATTGAAATAATCCAAGTCAAAAGACTTCAATACATAGGTCCCAATGAAAAAATAAACTCAAATGAAATGTCTAAAATATAAAGTCTTAAATGGCATCAAGATCAAAGCTAAAATCTCTAAGGTAAGTCCACACAAGACTCATCCCAAAGCAATACCCAGCTCAATGCTTAGATACCGCGCGGAAGAAAAGAAATGCGGTGAGCTTCAAAAGCCAGTGAGCAGATATACAAGAAAAAGCGAATACGAATCGAAAGCGAATCGAAATAAAGTGAAAGAAAGATAGTGAAATCATAATCATTTCAAAAGATAAATCGGGATAATAGAATAAGTTTTATAGCTAACTACCTCGAGCCCAAACACATATGCCATATCATAAACATATTCAAAATCACATAAGGCAACATTTGTAGGGAGACCTACGAGTTATGAAGGACGTGCATGCACGTGACATCAATCATCGATAACATACATCATATAACATACAATATATATAACATATAACGATTTAGGATGCACCCATATGCCCCACAAACATACATTGATAATATAATATAACTTGAGCTCATAACAAATAACAGATAAGGGGCGTGGCGAACTTCACTCCATCGCCTAGAGTCATGTCGAAGTGCATCAACGACACGGACATGGAACCCCATGACTAGTTATTATTTGGCTCGGGTGTCAAACTATCTTAGGTCAAATTAGAATGTCATAAGCGACATAGATCATATTTTATCAAATGTTTAATCATGTTTTCAAAATCAAAGTTTCATATCATATAGTTCAAAATCAAATGTTTTATGATTCAAAAATCAAAGTTCGGATAAACAACACTCAAATAGACACATTATGGTTCATAACAAAGGCTTAGGAAATCCTAATATAAAAGCTAACGAAAAGAAAACATTATAAAAAACCTTTACTGAAAAGGTCAGAATATCTGTACCTTATTCCAAAGCAAATGATCGAAAAGTAGAAACATGGAAAGCAAAGGATTACTCCTTCTTCACAGAACCTATACACATTAACGGTCGTATATATTATTAATGATTCCATAATCGTCGAAATGATCTTTTAATATTTGGCTTTCATACTTAGTATATTTAATGATCTTAATACTTTAGGGTTTTATAATTAAATGAGACTTAAATGTTTTATACACAATATCGTAGATTAAGGTTCATTATGCCATTTATTAAAGTTTAGGGTTAAATGTGAAAATAGTTTAAACGTCATAACTCACACATGAAATAACAATTGGTATATTTAGCTTCAAACCCTAATCGACTCTCATTTATGTTCTAGGGTTTTCTCATTCTTTAATATCTCATTAATATGCATTTACTTACATGTTCGTCTTTTAATGACTCGTTACTTAACCTAACACGTCATAAAACAATCTTTCCTTTTATGTTTCACCATGCACGTTTATGATTTTATGTGACATACAAGTTACTTATTACTCGGATTAATTACCGTTTACACATTTAGAAGTTCACGACTTATAATTACGCACGATATGAGACATGATTCACAAACCATTAGGGTTTGGCATACCTTATTCGATATACATATCAACTAGGGTTTATGTTTACATGACCTTTACTTGTTTAATACATGTTCAAAACTCCATATGTGGTTCGGTTCAATCTAGGGTTTAGGCTAATAAGTTATTACACAAGTCTTAACTCATCTACGTACTTTAAACATTTTAGTTATCATGTTTTACACCTTAGCGAATTATACACATGGTTCGGTTATAATACTTATGGTTCGGTTTTAATACAACTCGGCGTATTCGACCGATTCAATAATACATATTACGTACATAGCTCTTTAATACTTATCAAGTTTAAATCATATGGTTTGCCTTGTTTTGGTTTCATACGGCTCGGCCACAAAATAAAACAACAAACCTCGACTAAACAAAACATATTACAATATATTAACGTAAGGTACATCAAAGGAAGAGCGAGAACATGTTATACCTTAACTTGGTTGAAGCAAAACTCGACACCAAGGGTTGTTGGTATTCGGCGAATGGAGCAAAGAAAAGAAAAGAGACAAAACAAAAATAGGGTTTCACTTTTGTGATTATGAGTTATATTTATAGTAGTGATATTTCGGTTTAGGCTTAGGAAGGGCTTGGGTTTTCGGCTTGGCCCAACCGAACTCAACCAAACGCACACCATTGGGCTTGACCTTTGATCCATCGAACAAAACAAATCGACCCAAGTTATTTGCGAAGCGTCCAATCTTCATCGTACCAAAATCGATCACGTAATATATTTTAGTTAGGTTTTATTATCTCAAGTTAAGTTTTAAATTTAGTTAAATGGTATAAATGTATTTTACGTATTTTATAAATTTCGATTCAAGGGTATTTTAGTCTTTAATCGATTTTAGATTTCGGGTTTTACATAAAGTGACAAGAAGGAAACTACAAAAGATGGAGGATTTGGAATATTCTAGAAGATATGCTTAAAGAATATTTAGTTTCCTAATTGTATTGTTTCTTAATTATATTATGATTCCTCTTGTAAACCCTAGATGTCTCTAGTATATAAAGAGACATAGGGTCATTAGTTTTAGCGTGCACGTACAAGATGTAGCGTCTAAAGGGGTGTGTGTGTGGGAACCTAGGCGTAGGGATTGGGAAAGCGCCTAGGGTTTAGTGGTTTAGTTAGTTAGTGTTAAAGATCAAGTCTTTGATCTTTATTATTGTTTAGTTAGAGATGGTGAATGAAACACCTTGTTCATTATAACGTTAATTCTTATTGAATATTCGCTTTCGTTATTATGTGTTCCTAGATATAATATTAGACCTCGTCTAAGAGCTTACAACGATCTTCACAATAACAACAACGATTCATTATAACATGGATCGAATAACAATAATCGAATTAAACGTACCATACTTTGCCACATTATTGGAACAAAAGATTGAGAAATTGAAGGTGGTTTCTTGTTGTACAAAATGTAATGAGCGGAAATAATCGGTTGCTATGAACATTGTGCGTTAGGAGCAAGAGAGGTGCCGACGCGACAAGCTGTTTCATTTGTGAAAAGATTAACTAGGAATGCTTTTATGCGAGAAGCAAAAACCGTTTGTTATGTTAGGAATTAGAAATTCCGGTATTAAAGAGTCGGTCACCTCAAGTATATGTAATCGTTAAGCTCGTAGTCGTAGTTCTTTTAAGTTAAGTAGTAATTTAGTTAAGTAACACCGTGGAGGACAGACGGTCTTTACCCATCTGTATGCACGATCCATGACCCATAGTGTGGCGATTTGTGTAAGACTATAAATACTCTCTACCTCCCAAGGTAGAGAGTTGGAGCTCATAATAATATCTTTCACTTTCTCTCACTAAGTTCCTAAACCTCTAACTTTCTCTCTAGAATTCCATCTTATTCGCCACCTTGTGTTATGGTTTGATGTGTATGTGAAAAGTTATATCTTACAATTGGTATCAAGAGCCATGGTTAGATCATATCTTGCACATCTTTGGATTTATAGTGGTTTTAGGTGGTTTTGAGTTTGAAAAAGTTTAGTGGTTTTGCATCATTTGGTTGATTTCTTGTGTTAAAGTTTGAATTTTGTTGGTACTTTTATGTTTAGAATCATCAAAAGTGTTTAGGTTTTCATTTGGTAGCTTGAATCATCTTGGTTGGGTTGTTTTGGATTGAAAAGTGAAGGTTATTTGGTTTTCAAGCTAGCGACTTAGCTCTCGGACTTGTTTTCTTGGTAGCGACTTACTTCATAGTTTTGTAGCGACTTACAGTTATAAAAGCTAGCGAGTTAGAGCTAGCGAGTTAAAGTACAAGTAGTGGAATCTCCACTACGGTTAGCGACTTAATGGTAGCGACTTAGTGCATGTGAGTTGCTCTTTAGCGACTTGCATATCTAGCGACTTGTGTGGCAATTCTTGCTAAATTTGGCTAGCGACTTAGTGCATGCGAGTTACTATAGCGACTTGCTTTTACATTGGCGACTTGGGACTCTAGCGACTTAGGCGTGTAGCGAGTTAAGGGTTAGCGACTTAGTGCACTAATTTCTAGCGACTTAGTGCATTATTTGGTAGCGAGTTAGCACTTTATCATCTAGCAACTTGAGTGATTGTTTACGGTTTTCTCTTGATTTAGTAAAATCCGTGAAAGAATCTATTTCCGGTTTAATCATAGAGTTATAAAATCCGTATAATCATTAACATGTCTACCAACATTCCCCTTTGTTCCCACTGTCATCTCCCATTGCCGGGATGTTCAAGCGGTGGCTCGGATACTAAATCCACCTGATGCTTTGCCAGCCGACTACGATTCTTGGGCTCAGCGAATCAGTTGTATTGCCTTGGAAAGGAAAATGGTGTAAACATTCTCAAATCCATTGATGAAGGACCATATCGGGTTGAAGCGACTAGAGACATACTTGATACTAATGAAGATGGTACTCTGTCTACGGAATGGACGGACCTAAGATGTACAATGAGCTTGATAATGAGGAGAAAAGAGATTCGATCACGGATATCGGGGCTTCAAACATTGTTCTTCAAGGTCTTCTAAAGACATCTACAAGGCGATCAATCATAACAACGATGCAAAGGCTGTTTGGGATAACGTTAAGATGCTTCTCTCGGGTTGAATTAACTATGGAAGGCAGGGAATCCCAACTCTATGATGAATTTGAGCACTTCAAGATGAAACCGGATGAGAGTGTCTATGAGTACTATGTGAGATTTCATAAGTTAGTGAATGACATGAGGAACATCAAGATGACTATGCCTAACATTGAGTTGAACTCAAAATTTGTGAACAACATGAATCCCGAATGGCACAAGTTTGTTACCATTGTGAAGCTCACTAAAGGATTGAAGAACACAAACTATGAGCAACTCTATGCCTTCCTCCTTGAGAATGAAAGACATGCCATGTTTGAAAAATTGATTCTCAATCGGTTCAAAACTAACTCGGGAGAGACAAGCTCGTCTAATGATTCAAGCGCCTTCTACTCAAACATTGGAATCACAACCAAAGCATCACAAGTCATACCCTTGGGTAATGGTAATCACAAACTCATCCACGATCCTCGGTTCAAACAAGGCGATCTTGATGCACACGTGGGTAACATCATTAATCAACTTGCTCTTCTCATTAGTCAAAACATGAATTCTCTTCCACAAACCAACAACAACCTCGAGCGCATCTAACCCACATAATCAAGCCACTATTAAAGATGGAAGGATCGTGGTGCAACGATTCGGGAAAGGCAGTATGAGCAGGGACGAGGTGGGGTGGGAGAGGTTATGTTGGAAACGAGAATCGAGGAAGGAATGGTAACCCGGTCAAGCTAAGCCAATCAAATGCTTTAAGCGTGGTGGTGAGGACACTTTGCAAGGCGCACATCTCAGCGTCCACAAAATGCCGAATACTTGAGAGATAAGATGTTCTTGGCTCAAGCTCGGGACAATGGTGCTACTTTGAATGAAGAGGCTAGCATTTCTTCTTGAAGGCAATGCCAAGACCTATGATGCGAGATGTAGATGAGCGGCCCATTCGGAGATAGGTCACAATCATCAAAATGCCTTTCAAGTCGGTGGCTGCGATGCTTCGACTACGATGTGGATGATGGACCTCTTGCACACACAATATTTATGGCTAGCATCTCTCCATGGTGTCTCCCAAGGTCACTTCTTCACCACAAGGTGGCCCATCAAAGGACAAACTCATCTACGAGGTATTAAAGCTATATGATGATCTTGATGTGCAGCGGATGCATGACAAAGTACAACCAACGAAACTTTTGAATCAAATATTGAAAATACGGGTAATATCAATATTGTCCCATATGATCAATCGTGAAACAAAGTGAAAGTGAAGTTGTACCTAGTGATGCATCTTCTGCGATCAACAATGACTATGTCTTTGATGAATACTTGCATGTGCTCTGATGATTCCATTATCTACGAACTAAATGCCTATAAGGGCGTGTTGCCATTTATGAACAACGTGCAAAATTTGAGTTGACCACTCGTGAGCGGGAAATGGATGACCAAGTGCGTCTGATAATTAGAAAAAGTAATTTTAGAAGAAGTATTGAAACAAGAATTAAATTCTTTGCAAGAAAAACTTTCTAAAACAACTAAGCAAAAACAAGAACTTCAAGAAAGCGTGAAAATGCTTAAGCAAGAATTTAATGTAAAAGAATCAAAGCTCTTAAGAGATTTTCTAATCTGAAAACTTTGAAAAACAAACTTGAAAACAAGTTGTACATACAAGGAAACACCATTTGATTGCTCACATGGTCACCAAACATCGAGTCTTAGCGATAAGCATAGCATTCCCTTGTTGAGGAACCAAATCGGAGGTAATCAAAAGGCTAGAAATGCTCATAAGGTGATTTATGATGGTAATGAAATTCTTAAGCCTGGCGAAACCTAGTTGCGTTGAGTGCACCGAGGAAGATAAGAAATCGAGATGAAGTCACTGGGAAAGGATGAACAAAAACTAGATGACCCTAAATGCAAAGAGAAAAAATAATTATCTCTCCTCACGATTACAAAAGGAAAAGCTGGATTGCATTAAACAAGTTTAAGCCTCGGACTTTGTTGACTCCCGAACAAGTCTTACGGAAAATGGATTTAGATAGCGAAAGCGAAAATATTGTGAAACAAACCCTCCCTTCGGAAAATGCCTGAAACAGCTGTGTATCCTCCTAATACACCTATGCATCTTGTACCTAGAACAATTGCCACTAAAAGCAAGACATTAATTAGCCAATCGTTATATTCCAACTATTTGTTGATTTTGAAAAAACTTGCAAGAAAAGGATCACTCCATTTGGTATAGCGAAGGTGAAAGAGGTTTTGAACAAATGAAAGAATGTTATTTAAGCGAGGTCATGCCTTTCTTTAAACTTCTAAAAGATCACTTTGAGAGTCTTAAAAGGGGTAGAAGGCGATATTAAGGGTATGGAAAGGAATTTGATGCAATGGTTCTTTGAAGTTAGTGATTATGGCGTGCACTAAAATATAATGAGATTGAGAGAAAGAACTTGCATACATTAAATGAGAATCTTATTCTTGAATGTGTTGCTCAAGATGTGTTTTCACCGCTTCAAATTGCTCCATTAATGCTTCAAAATTTCATGAATTATCGTGTACTGAAAGTCTCCCATGATCGTGTCATTGAGCTTGAAAAACTAATTCTAAACTAAGCGAGAAAATTGAGCTGGATGATCATGACACGTTGGTTAAACACTTTTCTAAACTAGAAGTTGAGTATTTTAATTTACAACTAAAATATCAACATCTCAAAGAAAATGTCAAAACTTCAAATATCAAGACATCTTGGATGCTCGAGTTTGATGCGAGTTTTCAAATTAACAAGCGTGATGAGCAGATTCAAGCTCGGTCCAACACGATCGAGAAAGTTGAAAGCCCAAATCTCTCAATTAAAGGGTCAAGCGAACAATATGCGGGCTCCCAAATGCCTCCCTCTTTAGATTCTCGAATTCTCAAGCGTTTCATCTTCAAAACCTAGTAAATGTTTTACAAAAGGAAAGCGAAAGTTTTCTAGAAGAGAATGAAAAGGTTAAGCGTCATTTCAATGAGTTGTTTGAATCAATTAAAGTCACTCGTAACAAAACAACGAACAAATAACTTCATTGCAAAGGAAATTGAGAATCGAAGAGTCGGGTAAAGGGAAAATGCCAATGATCAATGAGGAGAATGTTGTATCTAAGGTTCACTCGGGAATAAATCTACTTTATCGTGACATATGTCCCCCTCACCTAAGGAACAACAAACTTGCCATTCAAACATATTTCTCATCCCTTAAGGATTGCTTAGAATACTGCGTGAGATTGTTGAAGAGGATAAGCTAGAGAAACCTCATGATAATGCAATTGGACATGCATGCCTATATGCCAAACGATCTCAAGAAATCTTAGAATGTTTGATCACTATATGCCCAAAAACATTAGGTGAGAGAGTTAACCCTTTGATTCCATGCTCAATGCCTAAGGCCAAACATGACATGCACTCGATTCCCAATGGTTTGAATGTGAGGAGTAGTGCACCGGTGAGTAATTCGGATTTTAGATCATCAATACTAGGAAAGTGAACTCAAATGTGCCTTCTAGGAGTACTAATCTCGGTACCTCTAATGTTAAGAAAGTGAACCTTAGTGCACTGCATGTAGTTCGAGATCGGCACATCTAAGCAGGTGGTGCAAGAGTAGTAAAACAAACTAATGTTCCCATTCCTCTACAGAGTGTCGGTGACATTAAAGGGAGGCGGTCAAAGTCTCAAGACAATACAAGGAATGATAGGACCTCTCAAGCTAAGAATGTGCCTTTGGAAGAGAGTAGAAGAACAATCTAGGAACCTTAAGTTTGAATCGAATAAAGCGAATCGTGTTGATTCTAGTATTAGCCATAGGCGTCTTGTAATTAATTGAATTCGATACTATTTGCAAACCTTGTCGATGATTGCTTGAATTACATTTCTAATCATGAATGTGATGTTAATGTTACGCTAATGATGTTAATTGTCCGATTAATGTTGTTAATGCTAAAATTCATGCTAAAAAGGCTAAAAGGCAAAAGCGAAAGAGTTAGAAAACAATGAAACCCCGGGAAGAACATTGTGAGAATAGGCTTTTATTGGATACATTGGTCATAAAACTAATCGAGATAATGCCCACTAGAAAATGGATGCCTCTTGGTAGAACTATTCCCTTAAGAAGTGGTCACTGCTTGTAAATAGGGCTATCTGAGACACTAGTATTGCATCTATTCACAATGATTCCACTACTTCACCATCGACATGAATGCTTCTATTTACGATGTGGGTGGTCCAAGCTGTTGCTACTAACCAAATGGAACCCATTCTTGCATGGGGATCCCAAATATCGATTATCCATTCTTATGCATGTTCAGCTGCGGATCGTTCAAATCGTTACGTGGTACTGGACTCATTTGTTCCAACATATATTTGGAGACCGGTCACGGCTCATGAACCGTGAGCAAATTCATCGGGGCTGTTAGATTTGGTAATGATCATTTCGGTGCTATTATGGGTTATGGAGATTATGTTGTTGGCGATAGTGTCATCTCGAGTGTATTATGTGGAAGGTTTAGGTCATAATCTGTTCTCTGTTGGTCAATTACGTGATTACGATCTAGAAGTAGCCTTGAAAACATACACCTTTGTTAGAGATCTTAATGGAAAGGGCTGTTGAAAGGAACTCGTGGCTCAAACCTTTACACTATCTCTATCGATGACATGATGAGAGCATCACCAATCTGCTTGTTATCAAAGGCTTCAAAACAAAGTCATGGTTATGGCATCGTCGTCTCAATCACTTGAACTTGGCACCATCAACGATCTTTCGAGAAAGGACTTAGTTGTAGGTTTACCTAGACTAAAGTATGAAAAGGATCATCTTTGTTCGACTTGCCAATTGGGAAAAAGCAAGAAGTATGCCCATAAACCCAAACCTTCTAACTCATCACGAAGTTCTTCATATGATTCATATGGATTTATGTGGACCAATGAGGTGCGAGAATATCTTTGGGAAGAAATATGTGTTAGTTGTGGTTGATGATTATTCTAGATTCACACGGGTCAAGTTCTTAAGGACAAAGGATGAAACTCACGATATCATCATCAAACTCATCAAGCAGTGCGAGTTAGACTAAACAAGGCTATCGAATTATCGAGCAGACAATGGGCGGGTTTGTCAACAAACAACTTAGTGAATTCTATGAAAGCATTGGAATCGACCATCAAAGAAGTGTTCCACGAACCCCTCAGCGAGCGGTGTAGTTGAAAGGCGAAATCGTACTCTTGTTGAAGCTGCTAGAACAATCTTGATTTACTCAAAGGTTCAATGTTTCTCCGGGTGAAGCAATTGCCTTGCATGTTACACACAAAATCGTTCCACGATTCACACCATTCATGGAAAAACTCCATATGAACTTGTCCACAACGAAACCCAATCTATCTTTCCTTCGTGTGTTTGGTGCCTTGTGCTATCCAACTAATGAGGGTCAAGACTTGGGCAAACTTAGAGCTAAAGCGACATTGGAGTATTTGTAGGATATGCACCAAACAAAAGGGATACGAATCTACAACAAAAGAACCCGAAATATCATGGAAACAATTCACGTTACGTTTGATGGTGACCGGTCAAATGGCTCTGGACACTCCACTCGGGACCCGCACTTCATAATGACCCTATTGGTTCATCCCTTGTTCCAAACTCCTCTCAAGAAACACCATATGTACCTCCATCCGAAGATGATGTAAAGAAATTGTTTGATCCAATGTTTGATGAAGCTGTATGAGTCCACTACTAATGAAGTCTTGATCCTACAACGAGAGGATGCTCGATTCCGATGAATGAAGTCAATCCATCGGTTTCAATATCTTTAAGTCAAGAAGCACTGCTGCGATCCTTGATCTCATCAACAAATCATCATTCTTCAAATGTACATCATGGAAATGTTTCGACATCAACAATGAAGTTAATCCCTGCGACTCACGAAGATGCTCCATTTGAAAACATATTTGCTACTCACGAATCATCATGAGAACCATCTTCTTGAGGAGACATCGACTCGACTACCTCGGTTCCTCAACAAATGCCACATGAACACCTCGGAAAATGGACTCACGATCATCCATTAGACAACATCATTGGTAATCCTCTCGCCTTTATCAACCGGAAGCAACTCGCAACCGATGCCTTATGGTGCTTCTTCAACTCCGTACTATCTAAGATCGAACCAAAAGGCGTTAAAGCGCCATGAATGAAGATAGGCGGTTCAATGCTATGCAAGATGAAATTCATGAGTTTGATCGTCTTGATGTATGGGAGTTAGTACTGCTCCGGGCGTGCTATGATTATAGCTCTAAAATGGATCTTCAAAGTAAAACTTGATGAGCATGGTGATGTGTTGAAAAACAAGGCTCGATTAGTTGCTAAAGGATATCGTCAAGAGGAGGTATAGACTTTGAAGAATCTTTTGCTCGGTTGCTCGAATCGAGGCAATCGAATCTTTTGGCTAATCTTGCTAGTAAGAACATGGTGGTATATCGGATGGATGTAAAGGCGGCATTTACGAGCGGAGATCTTAAGGAAGTTGTCTCGTAAGCCAACCCGAAGGATTTGTGAATCAAGAGCATCCTACTCACGTTTATCGTTTGAAGAAGGCTCTTTACGGTTTAAAGCAAGCTCCAAGGGCATGGTATGATACACTATCAAAGTTTCTTCTATCAACGGATTCATCAAAGGCGATTGATCCTACATTGTTCACCGAAGTCGAGCAAACATTTGATTCATGTTCAAATTTATGTTGATGATATTATTTTTGCCTCGGTGACCCAATGGAATGTGATCGTTTTCAAATGAAATGAGTTCAAAGTTTCAAATGTCAATGATGGGACAAATGTCATTTTCTTGGGATTACAAATTTCTCAAAGTCCGGAGGCATTTTCATAAATCAATCTAAATATGCATGAGAGATTTTAAAGAAATTTGGATTTGATTCAAGTGACCTGTTGACACCCCATGATTGACCGAACCAAACTAGATGAGGACCTCTCGGGGATCATGATTGACCAAACTAAATATCAAGTATGATTGGATCACGATGTATCTCACTTTGCTAGTAGACCGAGACATTTTGTTCTCTGTGTGCATGTGTGCTAGATACCGAGCTAAGCCTACTAAAAAGCACCTTGAAGCGATTAAGCGGGTCTTCGGTATCTCCAAGGAACCATCAATATGGGACTATGGTACCCGAAAGACACCGGTATGTCACTAACGGCCTATGCGATCTTGATCATGCAGTTGTCAAGATACACGTCAAGCACGTCGGGAGGTGCTCGATTTTGGGTGATAAGCTTGTGGTGGTCTTCAAAAAGCAAATGAGTACTTCTATTTCCTCTGAGAGCTGAATACATAGCCATGTCATCTTGTTGTGCTCAAATCTTATGGATGAGATCTCAATTATCGACTATGGCTTTGAATTCAACAAAATCCTCTGTCTTGTGATAATAAAAGTGCTATTGCTCTCTCATGCAACAACGTTCAACACTCAAGAGCAAAGCATATCGACATTCGACATCATTTCATCGGGGAACAAGTGAAAAAGGTGTAGTGGAACTATATTTTGTGAGATCGAATATCGGTTAGCGGACATCTTCACCAAAGCTCTTCCAAGAGAGCGTTTGAGTTTATTCTTCCACGTCTTGGTTTGAAAAGCCTTCAACGAAACTCTCAAGCGTCTTGAGGAGGAAGGCGAGGAGTAAAGGTCTATCTTCATCTATCTCTTGTATATATCTATTTGAAAATCAAAATACAAAATTATAAAACTTTCAAAATCCATAAAAATCGAAAAAGTGAAAAATCTTCAAAAAAAAAAATAAATAAATAAATAAATAAATATATTGTAATTTTGTCATGTTTCTTTCGGTTCGATTATATCTACGGTCTTTGAGCTGTCATTCAAAGAATGACACGGGATTTAGATGTTGTTGAATTTAAAAAAAAAAAAAAAAAAAAAAAAAAAAAAAAAAATATTTTTGGGAGAAAGAAAATGGTTTATTGTCATCTTGAGGCAATAACCGGTTTTAAAGAAAAAACGAGCCATATCTTACCAAGTTTTCAAATCTTATGCTCGATTCTATAAACTCTATCTGCTGAAAACTAAATGCTTTGAAAAATAACTCAATCTCTATTTTTGATAATCATCGGGACTTATTTGTCAAAATCTCTATCTCTCAATCAACAACCTCGTCATTGATTGAGGGAGAATGATTTCAATTAAATTAAAAAGTTATTTGGCATTAAAATTGTTTTCAAAAGATATACATGCATGTTTTATAAATGGAGTTTAAAGTCTTAAAATCGATCCTTATCGGTTCAAACGCTTTCACAATCAAGTCACAATTCTCCTTAAAAGCTTTCAAATCAATTTAAATCTATACGAGATCACAAATTTCAAATGATTTGATAATTGTGATCGGGGAGAATGTGTGATTTAAATTGGATCTAAAGCGATAATTAGGTAAATGGTTATAATAGGATGTACATGCTATCCCGCCCACATGTGACAAACGATTTCTAGAAATTTTCAATGCACATGTTGAGGGGAGCATCTATCTTAAAACCTTTGAAGCGTGATCATTCATCCTAATGCGGGTTCCTCTAGTATGTGCAAAACTCTTTTCAAACCTCGAGGCACATATTGAGGGAGCAAAATTCATGGAAACCTCATCCTTCCGGATTTGCTATACCCACTTGATCATTGAGGAAGTGATGTTGATATCTTTAGAAAATGGTAATCAAAAAAGTAAATTCTTTCTCTTGCCTCCGTGTGCAAAACATTTTCAATACTTGATGCACATGTTGAGGGGAGTTCTCGTTCTAAAAATATCAAAAACAATTCGGTACAAAAAGCTTTGATAATATATCACAAGTATCGAATTGATTTTCAAATGGTTTTCAATTGGATCCAATGGCGGATGAACAATACCAAATTGACCTACCAACTTTACTTTATATACGGTGATATAAGGATGATAAGGTTAGGTATTGGTTCCCATGATCCGCCGAGAACGGAGGATCTACCGAGGACAATCCACTAGTTAGTGTAGAAGTCCTTAGGTATGATGATAAAAGGAGAAATGTGAGATATGGGAAGAGTGCGGACTAAGGCGAGCTAGTCTTGGAATAAACCCAACAAGGTTCTAGCTATGAAGTCTCGGTAAGCTTGAAGGGTTGAAGAATTAAAAGAATTGAATGAGAAAGGGTGAAAACAAATAGCCCTCCATTTATTCAACCTTAGGCGAAACCGGGTTCACTTCATATACTCTTGATGGTAACATCGGTATTGAAGACAAGGCGTCATGGACCCGGTGGCGCTTGCACTTCAACTTTCCAAACCACTCAAGTTCCTCTTAAAAGGACTTGTTTCATTCTCACGGGAACCGACATTATCTATCGACTTTCTCTTAGAGATGGTTGATATTGAAGAAGAGACCCTCTCCCTAGTCTCCGTTATAGGATCCAAATATGCACAAATTGAGTCTAGAGCCACGAGATCATCAATAAGTCTCTTTAGGACACTTTCAATGAAGACTCTCTGTTTCACACAATGTGGAAAGAGATTATATCTTGAGTCCTCGCATTATCCTTGTGGTATTGCGGAACATCCGAGTGATGTGTTTACATATTCACAATGAAGATGGAAAGCCTTACGAGCCAACATCAAACAAGCTCTGGTAGGTGGCATGTGAGATCTATTATATAGATCAACCATGTGACAATGAGCAGAAACAATGGGGCGATTCAATCTCTTGAATCAACCACAGTTCGAGTTATGGATTGACGGATACCTTTGAAAAACCGGTCATTGTGCTTAATAAACTCTTTTCTTTAGCACATCGACCGTGTACTAATTTTCAAACCAAAAGGTGTTTTATGATTGATAATTGATTTTCAATAAAACCTTCGTTGTATTGCAAAACAATTTCTATTGAACAATACGATTGTTTTCAAAACTCTTTTCATCAATCGATGGACTTAAAATTATTTGGTTCACTCACTCCGTGTTGTCTTCTTTGAGATGTTCGGTTTGAGAACGACTAGAACATTGCGAAACCACTGTCAAGGAGATTCTTAGGAATCCTACGATCACGAGCGATGCTTGTCTTGATCAGCGAGGAACCGTGGGCGTGTACCTCAATTCATCGAAGTGATCAAAGACACTTTCGTGCGATTTGTTGCTAAGCTGTTGTATGCGAGTCGCCGGCGTTTGCGGTGATCGAATGAAGCGGTCAATCCATAGCCGCATGCTCACTTTACACATTCAACTCAAAAGAAATCATGATTAGTGCATCAATGACTCGATATTTTCACTCCATGCTTACGCTTTCGCTGCTTTGCCAATATCGTGATTCAACAAATGCTTCCGCTACTCGATGAGAAGATATCATGATCCGAATGTGAGCATGTCGGTCCCAAAGTCACAACATCACAAAATACCAACACCACAAAGGATGTGTCGAGATTGTTGATGGTGATGATCTCCAAAGATGGCTCAATCTTATCATCACGTGGATCGATAAAGACCTCCACTTGGAATAACCAAACATGCAATGTGAAGAATCAATGACTACGAGCTTATGAGCAAAGGACTACATCAAGAATGCAAGATCAACTGTTAATGTAATATCTATTTGTATTCAATGTAATTTTCGATGTATAATTGAGGTGACCTCCTTAGGGAGATTGTTAGGAATTAGAAATTCCGGTATTAAAGAGTCGGTCACCTCAAGTATATGTAATCGTTAAGCTCGTAGTCGTAGTTCTTTTAAGTTAAGTAGTAATTTAGTTAAGTAACACCGTGGAGGACTGACGGGACTTTACCCACCGTATGGATCTTTACCCATAGTGTGGCGATTTGTGTAAGCGATCTCTACCTCCCAGGTAGTGTGGCTATAATAATATCTTTCACTTTCTCTGTAAGTTCCCTAAACTATAAATTCTCTCTAGAATTCCATCTTATTCGCCACCTTGTGTTAGGTTGAGTGTTGGAAACTTATAATAATATCTTTCACGTTTTATACTATTGTATTCTCGTTCATTTTATAGTTTTCCCTAAACCTCTAAATGTTTCTCTCAAAACAGCAAAAATTCCATCTTATTAAGATGCATCTAATTAAAAAAATCTAAACTTGTGTTATGGTTTGATGTGTCGAACAACCTTCCTCATTAAAAAAAAAGTTATATCCTTCCAAAACAAATGCCAGTTGTCACACCGTCCACGTCAACACAGCTCCTTCACGTGTATAGTCACTCAAACCCCACACTGAACCCTTTAAAAACCCCCACAAGCCCTAAAAGCGCCAAAATACTAATAAAAAGATACTCACCTCTCCCCCCTCTGACTCGATCAACACACAGAAAGAACAACAAGTATGAAAAACACACACCGATTATATTTTGTTTTTATTTATTTTTATATATATTTATGATATGTGTATATATGATGATTTTAGATGTTAATTTCGTCTTTATTTTATCCAATCGTGTATGATTCTTTGTTAATTACTGTTAATTTCGTTGATTGTTAGGTTTTTAACCTATTGATGTGAAAAACACACACATACACCTAAACACACAGTGAGTATAAATTATTTTGTATTTATAGCATTATTTCATATTTTATTTTTATTTTTGTTATATACAATGATATGTATATGTTGATGTAACATCCCGTGTTTTTCCAGATATTCAGTTTGCGAGGAGTTACATATGTTTTCCACTTACGAACTTTCCTGATCTCATTTGACGTGAAAACGAGAAAGCTATCTCGCAAAACGTGAAAATTAGACACAAAGCGTACCGACACAATCGTAACCTCGTTAAACCATTCAAATTGATCGTTATTTCTAATTGTGAGAAAGTAATCGAATAAATACTCATTCTTGTTGGAAAAATTATTCCGAACGCGATGCGTAAGTCTCGTAATTTTTATCGAACGTTTACTCCTCCGAACGTGTCTCAAATCTAATATTTAAAAAAGTTTAACGAAAATTACGAGTTTGGTCCCTATGATATTTTCATTTTAGCCTACTCTAAAGTTTGAGGAGTTGGCAAGCTAGGTCCCTCCAAGGGTATATATACCCCCACCACTCTCTTTCCTCTCATAATAAACACACATTTTCTCTCTCTTAAAACCTCTCTCTCTCACTAAACTATCCGACCACCACTGTCCGCCAGCCACCACCAGCGTCACTGGGAATCGCCGCCACGCGCCACTGTCGGCCACCGCCATATTACACCGCCCCTATTGGATGATAGATCGGATCCTTGTGGTCCTTTCTACGCACCACACGCGCGGTGAGATGCCCTCACGCGTGCTAGATCTAAAGTCTAAATTTCGGAGTTTTGTTGATGTTTTCTTAAGGGTTTTCAGTTCTAGATCGGGGTAAGCTTAATTGTGTTGGGCTGTTTTTGAGTCGCGAGTCCCCACAGTTCCCTGATATTTTCTCTACCTCCCTCGTTGATGTCACGGTGGTGTTTGGACTTCGTGTAGATCAAGCTTGTGCGTTGTTGGTTCACGGATGTTTCCTCCGTATCATCTCTCTTTTTCTCTCTATCACTTCATGGGTAAGCCATGAATGAAACTCTTTTTCTCATAATCTTTATTGTTTATAAACCGTAAATAATGTGTGGTTGTTAGTTTCGTGGTAATAAGCAGATTTAAAAACAAGTTTTAAAATTAATCTCGCATGATAATAAAACTTGTTTCGTGTGGTGAAAATCAGTTTTAAAATATGTTGGTAATGTGTTTCAAGAGGTGTAAATCTGGAATCAGTGTTAGAGTCGCTTATTCACTGGATTGGTTTCTTGGATTTGATTCTAGTTTTGATATTCGTTAGACCTCCCACTGATTTTTACTTCATTTGGTCTCGGCTGGGAAAAGGTACCCACATAGGGTGTCGGGTTACAGCCCGTGTGGTCATGGTTAACAGGTTCATGCTCATGTCGAGCTTATTCACTTCACGTGTGTACAGAAATAGATAAACCCGTAGGGGTTATAGTTGTTTAACTTTTCCTGTGGTGCTAGAGTGTTAACCATATTTGGGGTGTGTATGTATGCTTGAAGGGTGTTTGATGTACGTCTCGACCTTACGACACCTCATATGTGTCGTGAGATTGAGTGGTCACGAGATTAAAAAGATTAACGAAAAAAAATAGTATTTTTGGTTTCTAAAACTTAAAAAGAATATGAAGTTGTTCGGTAAAGTTAAACATGGTAGTGACATTTGTAGGTGTCGGGTGGTTGTTGACATTTTGGTTAAATAGAGAAAATTACGAATATCGAATGAGTGAGTTAGCCAATTCTTATTAGGTTGTGTTTGGGAATTTATCTTGTTTATCGATTATGCTACTATCGGACTAACTCGTCTCATCTCATTTTGTCATGTTGGGAAGTTTCGGAGTGCTTGGATCAACCATTTGATTCATTTGGACAAAATAAATTATAAACCGGACTAAATAATTATCGAAACCTTTGCTTGGATGTGACTTGACATTGATTTATATCGGACTGGATATTGATGCTATGTGGACTTATTGGATTTCGATTGTTATTGGATTTGCGATATTAGACATTGGACTTATTGGACACTTTGTGACTTAACGGTATAATATATTAGACTCTGATAGAATTTAATATATTAGACACGGAACACTCACAAACTATTCAATAAACTCAAGGCTAAATATTACGTGAATGATAACGAAACAAAATTTATAAATATTGTAAGTTCAAACTTGTTTTATTTATAGTCGCGATGACTTGGGAATGTTATATAAATGGACGCGTTATGCCAAAAATTATATAAACATTCTAAGTCATACTTTTTAAATTCAAATCTTTCTTTTATTGTTATAAAACTCAAGAATCGAAACAAGTGTCCTTTTAATTAGTGAAACCTCTATTATATGAATTATAAATTCTAACTTATCACCATTATAAAACATAGTTGTTTTATGCAAACTATGTGGGGATTATGGGTAAACACCGAGACTTATGAATTAGCTTACTTGTTGGCATAGTTATGTGTCTTTAGTTCCCTGACTCTTTCTGGTCGTTGTCTACTCGAGTTGAGTCTTGGTCAATCTTTCTTGACTATCCCTTATAATATATTGGGATATATATTATACCTTGGCGTGAGTTACGTTTGGCGTGAGTTGTATATGCCGACTCTTGATTTTCTTACCACCGCACGAAGAGTAAAAACTAAACTTTTTGAGATATCGATAATGGACTTTTGAAATTAACGATACGAGTATTCCACGAAAACTAACACACGATGTCTTTCGGAAATTATTTTGCTTTACTCATTGTATTCTGAGATAGCGAAATACTATTACGTTGTGCTGATGTCGTATTGTTGTGCTTTCCTTTTTGGATATCGTTGTACTTTTTTTGTGAGACTGTTGTGCTTTACTCACTGATGCCAGTGTGATTCTTGCGTTGCGTCACTTGAGGTGAGTTCATGGCCCCTACTTTTACTTGCTTTTAAACTGTTTTGGGGGAGAATACATGCTCGTTTTTACTAAATGCAAATGATTGATTGATTTGAATACGCTATTGATAACTGATTTTGATGAAATGCGTGATTTGGTTTGAATATGTTTTTACATGGACACAAGTGCTTGAATTGTTTTGGATTGGACCTGAAAATGTTTTAGTGAGCTATTGCGTGCTAGGCTAAGGTTAGAAACTTAAGCGTTGTTATTAATTGCTACATTGATAACTTCAAATAGTTCTAAATATTAAGTGTCAATTTCCCCCGATAATACTTGTAATTTATATCATTTATATGGATTTACGCTTGTTTTCCATTGTTTTCCACTTTCAGGTAAATTACGAGCATTGGAGCTAAAGAGACACGGATTTGAAGAAATATCAAAGATTTATCATAGTATGCTGAATTTGAAGAAGTTACGGCGTAACTCATATCTCACATTACGCCGTAACTAAAGCGTGACCCAGAAAACCAACTCATCATAAGGTTACGGCGTAACTCTCCACAAAGACTACGACGTAACTTATTAGGTCAAATGAGGTTCCACGCCGCTGATAACTACGCCGTAACTATTTCATCAACTACGGCGTAACCATGGAATATTGAAGATACGGCGTAACCACTTGTTAGGTTACGCAGTAACCAGCAGATCTAGTGCAAATTACGAAGGAATTGAAGATTACAGCGTAACTCTTATATTAGTTACGTCAGAACCCGGATCCGCCTATAAATACCCCACGATTTCCAAAGATTTCAAAGCATCCTGCTCCATACACCACAACCAAAGAACGTGGGAAGAAGCCAAAGCGTGTCTAGAGGAGCATATGGAGTCGTCTCGAGGAGAAATCACTCCCCTACGATAAGCATTAGCATTTTATCTTTTCTTTACTTTTGATTCATGTATTTCGTAACTTTGAATATTGAATTGGTTTGTATGGTTAATTTGAGCGGCTAAGCACCTCTTAGTGCTTGGCCTAGTCATGATTCCTTAATTGTTTTGTTTGTGTTTACATTACTTCCGTATAATTATTTATAAGTGTATGCATGCATAGTTTATTGGTAGCTACCCTTGTTTGGTAGTTTTGAATGGCGGTAGAGGCTAGTTGCTTAGGAGATATGACCAAGTGACCCTAAGTGAGTAGGCGAGACGGAAGGGTAAGATATGACCAACCCGACGACCCTTTCTACTTGTGCGATTTGACCAACTGATCACCTATCGTTCGGATGAACTTAAGAATTAGGGGGTGAGTGTTTAAGTTGCTAACGCCCGGGCACTCACTATTATAAATCTAGAATGTAGCGGTACTTAATGACTTGGCTTATGGGACCAAGAACAACTGGACTTATGAAGGGACACCTGACTTCTCTAGTGGTGGCATCTTTGTTGATAGGTTAAGGCGAATTGACCAAATGTTGTCCTCTCAAATTTGACCCCACCTGAAGTAATTGGAAGTAAGTAGACGTAGACATTACTAGCTAGGAGGAATAACTAGGTTGGCACCACTCTCCTCTATCGATTAAACCTTTGCCTTTTATCTGCTTTAGTAGTTAATTAATTAATTCCTTATCGAAATCATTATTAAAATCTGTAACACCTAGACTTAGTAATAATCCAACACACATAGCTCTTGGGACGACCTCGGTTTTACCAAATACTACACTACACACGACCGGGTACACTGCCCGTTAGTGCATTAGGGTAGACCATAGGTATAATGAGACTATATAAATATTAAAACCTGGTCAGTAAAACCTGCATCATACCTCCTGGCTCAGGACGGTGCGAATGTTATGAATAGATATATTGGGAATGGCCACCCCGTCCGACCAACATGGCTCATGTGGGGGACGTATAACATGTCGATTGTTAGTGTGTTTAGAGATTGTCACGACCCGTGCTATCTAGTGATGGTTTCATGACTTAGCCTGCATAATAGTTAAGCTTGCGTGACACTATATTCATTGTAGTGTATAAATTTTGATATGGTCCAAGTAGTTGTTTTTGAATTATTTTTGTGAATAAATATTTTGATAGGGTGAATTAGGCAGGGTATGCCTCGGTTAAATTTGACTTGTTTATGAGAAATGATTTGCACTTGAAAACCTTGTGATCTACCTTACTATTTTGCTTAAAGGTAAACCTTGTTTTCACGACATTGTGGGCGCCAAAATGATCGAAAGGCTCTTTTGAACTCGCTATACTTTTATCCAAACCTATGAACTCACCAACCTCGTGTTGACACTTTTAGCATGTATTTTCAGGTATTGAGGCGATAGTTTACTTTTGGAGGCGCTTGGGCAATGGCATGGCTTGGTCATAGACGACTCTGATATTTGTATTTGGGGACCGCTTATTTATTATGGGCCTGTTTTTCGCATCAAATTTCATTGTAAACTTTGATTTATTTTGAATAAATGAGTTTTCTTAAGATAGAACCGTTATTCTATACTTGTGTTGTGATACCAATTAATAGCACCCAAGACTTGTATGCTTCCGCTAAAACCCGATTTTTGGGGGTGTTATAGTTGGTATCAGATCCTAGGTTATAGAGAACTGGGTAAAGTTTCAAAACTAGACTATAACCACTTTTATGAAAATTTAACCCTATGACCGACACGTGCCTGCCTGCCAAGCTGATGCCTCACTTGTGACTTTGATTGCTAATATATTTGATGAGATGTGTGACTTACTATTGGATGAGTATATCCATTTATCTTTCACTATTTCTTACAAGTATCTTCGACATACTTATGTTTACGCATCGTATCTGTTGTAGCGTTGCGTCTCTTTCCCTGCACAATCTCATCACTCGTCCTCGCGTGTGGACACTTGTTTTAATATTGTGAAAATGGATTTTGGAAAGTGAAAGACATGAGGCTAGAGTAACTAAGTCAAGTATATCAAAATTCATTGAACCTCGGGTGAATATAGACTGATCACCTATATTCAACCAAGGACAGCGGGACATAGCCTGATCACCTATGTCCGACTCAGAGGTGAATTTTGAGATACTTGGAGTAGTTATAATAGAATTATGTCCGATTGGTTTTTGGTTTGATTTCGGGAAATGGAAAAATTTTGTGTGTGTATACGAGCATGGAATTTAATAAAAGTTTACCTTCACACACAACACACTGGCATCACAATTCTTGTTTATCGCGATATCCTTCCTTTGTTATGAATCGCTTTACGTCGCAGTCTAGTCATTATATGACTTCGGGTTATTTTTGGAATCGTTGGAATCGTACGACCTCATTTCGCATCGGGTCGGGTTAGACCCGATTGCTCACAAGCTTGTATTCGGGTTGTGTGAAGTTGAAATAAACTCATCCGAGCTTATTGGAAGGTTTGGAATTGGTCTCGACCGCGTTTGAATTTGGATTGTTAGATTTTGCGACTTTTGGTCTCGTTGTGAATTTGAATTCACCTGTTCCCGTAACCTTGTTTTGTTTTGGTCTTGTTACGGACACCTCAACCCCGAGTTTTATCTTCGGTCGATGTTATTCAATCGATGTTGTTCTCTTGATGTTTTCCTTACGCTCTATCGATGGGTGTGCTTTTAGCATAACCATTTGGAATCGTTGACTTTTATTCTTAGTTGGAATTTGATTTGGTATCGATTAGTAGTAAAATTTCTTTTGGAATCTATGACTTTGAATTCGAATGTTGCATCCCTCTGCATTAATTATTAAGTGCACTACTGAGTCAATCTATTGATTGCTAGTAGTAATTAATACTCTCCTTTAGAGTCGTACTATGAATCTGCTTAACTCTCTTTTCGACGTAAATTTTGTTGGCCTCGACAGAAATCTTAAGACTTTAAGGAGTAACTTGAACCGCGATCCTTGGGGCTGACGCCTAATCCTTCATTCGCCTCTTAAGAATATCAATTATCCTTGCTACATCCTTATGATATATTGAGCCGTGCCGCTATAGTCGTATAAGTTGATTTCGATTATCATACCAACCATTTTGCGGTCATCCTACAAAATGTTTTACTGTTGTCGGAAACTTTGACCTTACCGTTATCCTTACATGAAGGATTGTTTCCTTGTTATACTCTAAGCTATTTCACAAGTCTTTTCACAATTATTTTGGAAATCGGTTCGCTGTCCTACTACTATATTTTAAACTGAACTTCGGAAGGAACTCCGCGCCTCTATCTTGGTATTTTTTGGGCGTATCACCAAACCTGCTAGTCTTTGCTAACCGAGGAAATGGACACTATGGACAAACTTGCTCGCCTATATGTGAAGGAGATCGTTGCACGTTATGGGTACCAACTTATACTATCGCTGATCGTGAAGGTCGCTTCACATCAAGTTTCTGGGAATCACTCCAAAAGCCATAAGAACAAGTTTTGGTATGAGTACGTGTATCATCCACAAACTATTGGCTAGAGTGAAAGAACTATTCAAGCGTTAAAAGGACACGTTGCGTGTCTGCGTGATCGTTTGGCAAAGGTTGGGATAGACACCTCCCATTGGCCGGATTCTCCTATAACCATAGCCATGTTGTACGAGGCACTTTATGGTTGAAAATGATGCTCAACAATTGTCGGGATTGAAGTAGGGGATACCCTAATTGCTATCCTGAAATTGTTCATGAAACTACCAAAAGATTGTTCAGATCAAAAGCAAAAAGCAAACTGCTCACAATCATCAGAAGAGCTGTGATGGAAGAATGACATGAATATTTGAGACTCCATGATTGGAGACGAAGCTATGCTAAAAAATCTCACCATCGATTACGTGATACTTTTAGAAAACATGGAAAGCTTATTCTCTATTGTGTTGATCCTTTTAAGACAATTGCTAGAATTGGACTGGTAGCTTAGAGACTTGAGCTACCGCTAGAACTTAGCTGTTCATGACGTTTTTATATGTGTAATTGGAGGTAATGCTTCGCTGTTGAAAAAAATTGTTTTCCTTCCTGGAAGAGATCCAGATTAACGAGCGCCTAAGCTGTATTGAGGAACCTATTGAAATCGTGAATCATGAAGTCAAACGACTTGAGCAAAGTCGTTTTCCTATTTTTAATGATCAATGGAGCTTTAAGATATATCCCAAATTCACGTGAGAACGTGAAAATGCAATCTTGAGAAAGTATCCTTAACTCTCTTCAAATCTAACGGATAACTCGAATTGAATCGCGAGGACGCGATTCCGTTGAGGAGGGAAGTCTGTAACATCCCGTGTTTTTCCAGATATTCAGTTTGCGAAGAATTACATCTGTTTTCCACTTACGAACTTTTCTGATCTCATTTGACGTGAAAACGAGAAAGCTATCTCACAAAACGTGAAAATTAGACACAACGCATACCGGCACAATCGTAACCTCGTTAAACCATTCAAATTGATCATTATTTCTAATTGTGAGAAAGTAGTCGAATAAATACTCATTCTTGTTGGAAAAATTATTCCGAACGCGATGCGTAAGTCTCGTAACTTTTATCGAACGTTTACTCCTTCGAACGTGTCCCAAATCTACTATTTATAAAAGTTTAACGAAAATTACGAGTTTGGTCCCTATGATATTTTCATTTCAGCCTACACTAAAGTTTGAGGAGTTGGCAAGCTAGGTCCCTCCAGGGGTATATATACCCCACCACTCTCTTTCCTCTCATAACAAACACACATTTTATCTCTCTTAAAACCTCTCTCTCTCTCTCTAAACTATCCGACCACCACTGTTCGCCGGCCACCACCACCGTCGCCGGGAACCCCCGCCACGCGCTACTGTCGGCCGCTGCCATATTACACCGCCCCTATTGGATGATAGATCGGAGCCTTGTGGTCCTTTCTACGCACCACACGCGCGGTCAAATGCCCTCACGCGTGCTAGATCTAAAGTCTAAATTTCGGAGTTTTGTTGATGTTTTCTTAAGGGTTTTCAGTTCTAGATCGGGGTAAGCTTAATTGTGTTGGGCTGTTTTTGAGTCGCGAGTCCCCACAGTTGCCTGATATTTTCTCTACCTCCCTTGTTGATGTCACGGTGGTGTTTGGACTTCGTGTAGATCAAGCTTGTGCGTTGGGTTCGAACCGGTTTGCGTTTGGTTCACGGATGTTTCCTCCGTATCATCTCTCTTTTTCTCTATCACTTCATGGGTAAGACATGAATGAAACTCTTTTTCTCATAATCTTTATTGTTTATAAACCGTAAATAATGTGTGGTTGTTAGTTTCGTGGTAATAAGCAGATTTAAAAACAAGTTTTAAAATTAATCTCGCATGATAATAAAACTTGTTTCGTGTGGTGAAAATCAGTTTTAAAATATGTTGGTAATGTGTTTCAAGAGGTGTAAATCTGGAATTAGTGTTAGAGTTGCTTATTCACTGGATTGGTTTCTTGTATTTGATTCTAGTTTTGATATTCGTTAGACCTCCCGCTGATTTTTGCTTCATTTGGTCTCGGCTGGGAAAAGGTACCCACATAGGGTGTTGGGTTACAGCCCGTGTGGTCATGGTTAACAGGTTCATGCTCATGTCGACCTTATTCACTTCACATGTGTACAGAAATAGATAAACCCGTAGGGGTTATAGGTGTTTAACTTCTCCTATGGTGCTAGAGTGTTAACCATATTTGGGGTGTGTTTGTGTGCTTGAAGGGTGTTTGATGTACGTCTCGACCTTACGACACCACATATGTGTCGTGAGATTGAGTGGTCACGAGATTAAAAAGATTAACGGAAAAAAAAATAGTATTTTTGGTTTCTAAAACTTAAAAAGAATATGAAGTTGTTCGGTAAAGTTAAACATGGTAGTGACATTTGTACGTGTCGGGTGGTTGTTGACATTTTGGTTAAATAGAGAAAATTACGAATATCGAATGAGTGAGTTAGCCAATTCTTATTAGGTTGTGTTTGGGAATTTATCTTGTTTATCGATTATGCTACTATCGGACTAACTCGTCTCATCTCATTTTGTCATGTTGGGAAGTTTCGGAGTGCTTGGATCAACCATTTGATTCATTTGGACAAAATAAATTATAAACCGGACTAAATAATTATCGAAACCTTTGCTTGGATGTGACTTGACATTGATTTATATCGGACTGGATATTGATGCTATATGGACTTATTGGATTTAGATTGTTATTGGATTTGCGATATTAGACATTGGACTTATTAGACACTTTGTGACTTAACGGTATAATATATTAGACTCTGATAGAATTTAATATACTAGACACGGAACACTCACAAACTATTCAATAAAATCAAGACTAATAATTACGTGAATGATAACGAAACAAAATTTATAAATATTGTAAGTTCAAACTTGGTTTATTTAAAGTCACGATGACTTGGGAATGTTATATAAATGGACGCGTTATGCCAAAATTTATAGAAACATTCTAAGTCATACTTTTTAAATTCAAAACTTTCTTTTATTTTTATAAAACCCGAGAATCAAAACAAGTGTCCTTTTAATTAGTGAAACATCTATTATATGAATTATAAATTCAAACTTATCACCATTATAAAACATAGTTGTTTTATGAAAACTATGTGGGGATTATGGGTAAACACCGAGACTTATCAATTAGCTTACTTGTTGGCATAGTTATGTGTCTTTAGTTCCCTGACTCTTTCTGGTCGTTGTCTACTCGAGTTGAGTCTTGGTCTATCTTTCTTGACTATCCCTTATAATATATTGGGATATATATTATACCTTGGCGCCAGTTACGTTTGGCGTGAGCTGTATGCCGAGTCTTGATTTTCTTACCACCACACGAAAAGTAAAAACTAATCTTTTTGAGATATCGATAATGGACTTTTGAAATTAACGATACGAGTATTCCACGAAATCTAACACACGATGTCTTTAGGAAATTATTTTGCTTTACTCATCGTATTCTGAGATAGCGAAATACTATTATGTTATGCTGATGTCGTACTGTTGTGCATTCCTTTTTGGATATCGTTGTGCTTTTTTTGTGAGATTGTTGTGCTTTGCTCACTGATGCCAGTGTGATTCTTGCGTTGCGTCATTTGAGGTGAGTTCATGGCCCCTACTTTTACTTGCTTTTAAACTGTTTTGGGGGAGAATACATGCTCGTTTTTACTAAATGAAAATGATTGATTGATTTGAATACGCTATTGATAACTGATTTTGATGAAATGTGTGATTTGGTTTGAATATGTTTTTACGTGGACACAAGTGCTTGAACTGTTTTGGATTGGACCTAAAAATGTTTTAGTGAGCTATTGCGTGCTAGGTTAAGGTTAGAAACCCAAGCGTTGTTATGAATTGCTACCTCTTGGCTCAGGACGGTGCGAATGTTATGAATAGATCTATTGGGAATGGCCACCCCGTCCGACCAACATGGTTCATGTGGGGGACGTATAACATGTTGATTGTTAGTGTGTTTAGAGATTGTCACGACCCGTGCTATCTAGTGATGGTTTCATGACTTAGCCTGCGTAATAGTTAAGCTTGCGTGACACTATATTCGTTGTAGTGTATAAATTTTGATATGGTCCAAGTAGTTGTTTTTGAATTACTTTTGCGAATAAATATTTTGATAGGGTGAATTAGGCAGGGTATGCCTCTGTTAAATTTGACTTGTTTATGAGAAATGATTTGCACTTGAAAACCTTGTGATCTACCTTACTATTTTGCTTAAAGGTAAACATTGTTTTCACGACATTGTGGGCGCCAAAATGATCAAAAGGCTCTTTTGAACTCGCTATACTTTTATGTAAACCTATGTGTGAAAACGTAGAGGGGGGGGGGGCTGAATACGTTTCCGTTTCAAACTTAAAACTTTTGTATCAAATATAGTATAAACCATTGCATTTTCTAATCTTGACGGGAGGATGCATTTAACGCATTACGGCATGTAAGGCGAACCCCTTAATATCCCATAAGATTCCGCAAGATTAATGGTTCATTTTAAATCAAGTTTCACCATTATTAGTCCTATTGCTTTTTCTTGATCAAGCGTGTCATAATATGTAAAGTGTTAAATATAGTTTATGACTATATGAAAGACAAAGTATGTATCACAAACATAGACATCAACCACATAGAAAATAAATAATGTAATGCAAGAATAAAAGTAAAGCGATAAGTAAAAGGATAGACAAACCAACACGAGGATTTATAGTGGTTTGGCTACAAGGACACATTCCTTGCCCTACTCCACTCCCCGAGTCACCTACTCGAGAGTTGCTTCACTACACGACACCAACTCCTTATGGCGGAGAAGCCTTCACAACGTCGCTTACACTTTTTCCGGTACTAAGCTAAACACCGAGTTCTTCCACGAGGTAGAACCAAACCTATCACAACGTCACCTACCCTTTATCCGGTACTAGGCTAGATACCGAGCTCCATTACAAAGGAGGAACTACTACCCAACACTACACCAATAACTAACCCCAAAGGAGATCTACTCCTTATGACAATATCAACAAGGATGACAATATCCTTGTGACCCAATACTAATCTATCTTGTACATCGAATCACACCATATCGAATGTACACTTTAGGCACCTTTCACTAATGCCTTTGACTCGATCTCTAGGTACCCTTCACTAATGCCTTGTGAGTTGTGACTTGACTTCTAGGCACCCGTTATGTTTTGTGGCCCAACATAACAAACCTTGTGTTTTATGGCACAAACACATAAACCATCTAGTCTAGTCATAGATGTACGACACATCCATGATACCCGTTATGTTTTGTGGCCCAACATAACAAACCTTGTGTTTTATGGCACAAACACATAAACCATCTAGTCTAGTCATAGATACAAGAATATGATACTAGACAATATCTAAGACAATGTGTCTAATGGATATGAAGTCCTAAACTAAACATTAAGAACACAAAGTATGATGTAGTTAGTCTTCTATGAATGAAGATGATAAGTTTCCCAAGCTTGTTGTAGAAGATCTTCATGTGCTTGTATGCTTGTGATGGGTGATCACTTCAGTAGGTAAAGATGCAAGATCTCTAAGCTTGCTTTGGAGGATCACTTCGGGAGTATGCTTACAACAAATGAAAGTTAGAATCATTATGATCATATGAGATGAGGGTGGTTTAAATGTTTCCTAATGATCTAAATATCCTAGAAATGGTGAAGAGAAACTATGTGTGAAGGTGTGAAGAAATGGTAAGAAGTGGCTTGCTATTTATAGGCAAAAGACCAAAACCATGTTCGCCCCAAGGATCCCTCTTGGAGGATCCAATTTGTAATTCAAGGGATCCGTGGGTCATTTCGGGGATCCGTGCGCTCCTATTTACCCATAGTTTATGGGTTGAAACCATGGGCTATGGGTCATGGTTTTGAGTGCCCACCAAGGTACAATGTATCTAGACATTGGGTATGGGTCTTGGGTCATGGGTCATGGGTTTTACCCAACACATTTACTTATGTTAAGTGTTTTATAAACTATTTAACTAAACATGTTTAATGGTTTGTTAGGGGTTTGATCATAACGCAACATAACAAACATGTATGAACCTGTGTTGTAGCATACAAAGACTTGAGTCGTCGAGAGGTGTTGAGAGTATGTTGAGACAAAATCTAATTACAAGTAACTTATACATTTTACGTTATGTATTACAAGTTACATGTTTGTCATCAACAAAACAAATGAGAATGTATAGATTAGATATCGTAATACTTGGACTAACAATCTCCCCCTTTTTGATGATGACAAAATATATGTAAACGTAATAGATAGGTAAAATGTCAAAGTTGCTTGTGTCCGTACTTCCTATACATTACCTTCTCCGTTTACACTCTTATCCCCCTTTTGTCAAAACAAAAAGGGTGTGTCCTTGGAGTTTAAACTTAATATATCCCAAGAATGGCGAGTTTGCATCATCCCTAGTGAAGTTAAAAGAAAGACACCTTATTTCTCCAATTGGCACACCACACCAATACCTTCAACACGAAACACTAATGACGAAGCTTAGCAACTCATGACCTTGAGCTTGCACGTCTTCAATAGGTGGTGATCTCGCATTTAAGAGGAACCTAGAGAATCAAAAAAAAAAAAAAAAAAAAAAAAAATAGAAAGATCCTTTGAATTATAACCATTATTGCCAACGGCTCAATGGATCAAATTTTGAGGCTTTAACCTACATCAAGGTTAGTGTTAAGAAAAATAAAAATAAAATAAATGATGAGAAAGAAATCTCCTTTTGTTGAAACATAAAGGAATTTTGAAGAATGAATATGTGCATGCTTGATATGTGTCTAAATACACATATATTTTATATTATTTAAACCCACAAAAACAGCCAAAAACACACAAATGACTATATAAATGCTATAAATATCATTGAAATGTGTTTTTATGTGTTACAAGTGCAAAAGGATTAAAAGCGATGAAAAACAACAAAGTTTACATAATTTCTGATTTCAGGTCCTAAACTTTCATAAATTGGCAAAACTAGTCCACAGTAATTCAAAACTTGTAAAATATCATTAAAGGTCCTTGGGGATTCACAAGTTGTTAAAATAGTCCTTTGAAGTTAAAATTTCAAAATGGCAACTTAGGTCCTCAAGTTTCAAAAATGACACAAAAGGTCCTTGGAAATTTAAAATGGAAAATAATTACATTTATGGTCCTTGGTTTATCATATTTGGCAGGATAGGTCCTTGAAGATACTTTGGAATAATCACATCGAGGTCCTGACTTTGCATAATTTACAATTTTGGTCCTTGTGTATTAATTCCAAATCAACCGGACCCTTTGTTATTAACCCAAACCCGAACCCACAACCCGGTGGCCCAGTCTTAAGCCCAACCCATGGTTTAAAATATAAAACCGCTCTCCTGTTCCTCTCCTCACAAGCAAAAACGAGAACCTTGTAAAACTATACCACCTCCAAACCACCACCACCTTTCCACCTCACTTTGTTTGTCTACCCACTACCTTCCACCTCCACATCCTCCCAAAACTCTTTAATTACAAAAACCTGCTACTCCCACTATCAAGACTTTTTGGCGCCAAATTTACAACTGGACGATTGGGATGAATTGGAACAATCCAACGACTGGGATTCAATCAGAGGGACCCAAGAAAGCTTTTGGAGTCGATAAAACACCAAAGTCACAGAGAAGCAGGGAGTAGATTTTTAGTTGTAGTTAAGAATTTTAAATTAATGTCGTTAGTATAATTTTAATGTAAAACCTTTCCGGGTTTCTTAGTTTCTAAATTGTATAAGTCATTTCGGTTGTAATACAAGCGTTTAATTAGATTAATTTCATGTTTTCAGTCCTAACAAGATTTTCCGCCAAAATTGTTCTTGATCGTTTTTTATGTTATAAGCTGTTTGAATAGTTCTAATAACTTTGTTTAAGCTTATTCAAGTTTAATTAATTGAGTTTAAGTTTTATGCTCTTAATGTATAAAAGTTACAAAAGTCAACGAAAGTCAGCGGTGTTCAAATCGGTTCGGAGATGGATATGGGGTGATCTTGATGATGATTTGGGTTTAGTTTTGTGTTTTATTCTTGGTTTGGTCTTGTTTCATTGATCTCATGAGCATGCCATAATGGCTAGGACCACTTGTAAGTCCAAATTCTATTCTATGCTTAAATTTTTAGTTAGATCGATTAAATCGCTTTTATTGTGTTTAGTCCGGTATATTTAGTGATAATATAGCTTATTTGATTGTTAGTAATTTCAATGTTAGCTTAATTCTTCATCCGCACTAATCTAGTACTTATCGCATAAATAGGTTTGTTAGAATTTTGTGCTTATTCGATGTTACATTCGGATCACATAAGGTGTAATATAAGTAATTGAATACGGTTGGTGGAATTACTAGGTCTAGATTTAAGTGTGATATAAAAATTGCAAAGCAGTTTTAATAAAGTGTGTTTGGATCGGATCATCAATCGAGTTTGAGGCTTGTTAAGAGGATGAGATCTCTGTTTAAGTTTTATGTAGGATAATTAGGCTCACTCTAGTTCATAGTTTGCATCTACACTTACAAAAAGTCAAAATCACATTAAAACTTATCTCATTTGCATAACAGTTAGTGATAGATCATCAAAGTTTGCATTTAGGATTTAGAATTAGTTAATTTAGCTTATTTCAGTATTATTATGTCTTAAAACATCAATTACATTCCAGTTCATAAGCTTAAAAGTTCATAATAGTCAAATTTCAAAATCGGATAAAAAGTCAAAAGTGGTAAAAGTTGTTTTTCACAAAACTTTGTGGAATTTTCATTGATTCGTTTTTGGTTCAATTTTGGGATAATTAAGTTCAGTTGGTGAAGTTTTCAAATATCATTTTTGTAGAATTTTATGAATTTCCTATAAGCACTAAATAAGCTGTCCAACGACCCTTTTCCCTGTTCAAACTCGGCATACTTGAGTGTGCAGGCGTTTTCTGAAGCTCTGAGGCTTCATTATAGCTTGTTATGGGCTAAAATTTGGTACATAAAGTCTTTTGTTGGTTGTTAAGAGTCCTCATTTCGGTTTCCCATAAGCTCTCTTGACAAGCCGGTGGTTAAGCTCAAGTAAGCGATTAGGTTGTTTGGCACTAGTGCTTAAATAGAATCATATCATTTTAGATTGCTTTAAAGAGGTTTAGGATAGTTGGAATAGGTTGGTTTTAAGTAATTTTAGCATACTCTAGCTTCTGTGATAAGTTGGTGCACTTTGGTAGCTTTTAGCTTACTTTCAAGTGCTTATTCATATTAGTTGTGTGCCCAAATCATTGTTCTTGTGCTCCAAATTAGTTTCTGTTGTTTTTCCTGGGTTCTCAGTATTATTATATCGTTGTTGGAAGTTTTCATATTTTCACTATTCATTTACTATTTTTACGCATTTAATTTCGGTTTTAGACTTTTAAATAGCTTTTAATACAAATAAATCGAGAAAAGCTTCAAAAAATAAGTTTTCAATTTTCATAGATTAAGATAAACATAAAAAGCAAAAAATAATTTTCCAGATTTTCCTAGTTAAATTTATAATTTTTAGCCATTTAATTAGTTTAAAATAGTTTTAAATTTGTAGAAAATAGAAAATCATCGGAAAAATACAAAATTAGTTTTGAAAATTCTCTTTAGTTATTATAGATTTTTCTAAGTCATAATTTCACTTTTCTAGCTTTATTTCATATTTTCTTATATTTTAGGGTATTATTAAATAGTTAAAAATAGTTTTTAATTAATAATAATTAAATAAATAGTCATAAAAATAATTTTATTTTTCTCCAAATTTTCTCTTATCATTAGGTTTGTAAAAATTTCATTTTTATATTTTTAGGATTAATCTTGTTTCAATTTCACATTTTCTTTTATGCGTTCGTAGTTTTAATTTAAACATACGCGCTTTAGGTTTTAATCGTTAATCGTTTTTAAATATAGAATTAAAATGACTTCAAAGTCTTAAATAGATTTAATTTCCTTAGTGTAATCAATCATAACCTTTTCCTGTTCAATATTCACCCGATCACGAATTAGTTGTATTACAGTTTACACACTTCGTTGGGACTTAACGACCCGGGGAATCCACTAAACTCCTCTGGACTTAATTGCATTTTGTTCTGTGCTGTTTGACTTTTATGGTTGACCATTCACAAGTGGTTGACTAATAAAAGATAGACCGTTTGGAAGCAATCAAAATTTGGCACCGCTGCCGGGGAGGTGTGATGCGTACTACGAATTTGAAGCATCAGGGATTGTTGAATATACACTCATTGTATATTTACCATCTTTGTCCATATTTCCTTATTTTCATATAAAACCAAAATTATCGTGAAGCTAATTCGTTTGACTAAGCGATTACCAAAATATTTTCATTCTTTGTTTTTACAACATGTTTTTCAAAATACCAAAAATATTCATCTTTTCCTCCTACCTTATTTGATTCTTTATCCTTCTACCCTATATCCATTTGATTCTAACTTCTTCTATTCTCATGGAATCTCTCGACTATGGCCAGATTACGGGCAGTTGAAAAACTTCATACTTTATCACAAATGTCAAAAATTCGTGTTGTTCGTGATGATCCATTAATTTCTGCGTAGGGAAATGGAGCGAAACGGGGTGACAAAGGACCGGTACTTCCTACGATAATGGAGGTGCTAATCGTCCAACCTACGGTTATCAAAGATCTAACCCCTCAATTGCTCTAAGCCGTCTAAAATTGATCCTAAACTTTCACAATTTACGGTTAAAAGCAATCATGCGAAATTTAGACCGGTAACTAGCAAGAATGACTTGCCTAAACTTCACGTTTCTCAAAAACCGAGCGGAGACCATAACGAAAGTGGTGGAAATTGCTAGCTCTCGAGCACACCACTTGTCCCACCTCCGGATTTTCAAAATGTTCTTGAGACTTGATAGTCATTCGGATCACCATGTTGGTTTTGTTGATTCTTTGAATGAACCGATTCCTTCTCAAAACTCTCAAATGGAATCGTTTATTCCTTGTGTCGATTGTGGTGAGCCTCTTTTTGGTCACCATGTCATTTGGTGTGCGTGTATGCAGTGTGGTAATGATATTCGGAGCGGAGTTGTTTGTTTTGTGGTTCGAGGAATTCATTCGATTATGATCTAATCCGAACTCATTTAACGACCCTCAAACTTTTCCAATTACCCACCACGGCCCGACTTATCTTCATATAATCAACATAACTCATGTGAATTTTGTGGAGGTCCTCACCAAGGATTTGAGTGTCAATCCGGAAACACGTTTATCTATGAGCAGTTTTCGGTGATGCTCGAACTTTGGTTATGACCAATATCCATATAATTCACCGATCCGGACTCAGCATTTCTTGTTGTGAGAATTATGGAGGTCCTCATGATAATCTTCAATGTCAACCGTGGAATCAAAATTACTATACTTCGGTTTTGACAATTTCCAACCTCCACAGCACCATCGGTTCAAACTCCACCGAGCCGTTGTCTCAAGAAATTTCCCAAGATTTTGAAACCGCAATGAAAACACTTGATGATATGATTCGTAACTTTAAGAATCAAGTGAGTGGTGAAAAGACCATGGGAGAATTGCTAGCCGAAGAGCGAGGCTCGCAATTCTAGGGAAGAATTATTGGTCTTAGAGCATGCGACTCTAAGGCGTTCCCAATTCTTAAAGCGACTATGTATGATGATGACGAGGAGAGTTTTATCCTTTTAAAGATAATATTTCTCAACTCCCTCGATCATTGTTATCACACCGAGATTCACACTCACTCTCTTATTATGGGGATGAGCATCTTGACCTTTGTTCCTAAAAAGGAACAGGACGAATTCATAAAGTCTAGTGTCGAGAACCTTGTCCCAATCCCAAGAGAGTCACAGGAATTCTCGAGCATTTGTGTGATATCCCTACCCTCTTGTCTTCCCAAAAGATCATGTTGAGATGTTCTTGATTCTAATGATGATGATTTGTTATCTTGTGGAGACATCGTTTATGTGGAAGATTTACCTTCCGAGCTTGTTAGCTTAGAAGAAGAGAATGATAAATTCTTGACACGAAATCAAAGATGAAGCACTTCGTGCAACATTCTTGAATGTCGGTCTTCTCATTTCTAAAATCGAGGCTTTCAAAGAGAAACCTATTTCATCTCCTATCCCCATTAAGGGTAGTGACATTCTTTTCGATGATTCTAATCCGGAAATAAAAGCCTTGCATTTTGATAATATGGGAGAGAAGATTAGTGGCGGTACCACTTTTCATTCTCATAATTCTCTCCCGATTATGAATCATTTACATTGGAGAGTTCACGGTGAACCCACTCATATCAATTACGAATATGATTCATTCACCTTCAAGGAGTTCTCGGATGAACTCACTCATATCATATCTCCGCGGGAGTATGATAATTTCTACTGATCTAGACACACCCATAATATGTCTTGATCAAGCGAGCTAGCTTGATGAGATTCATGAAACTATAAATTCTCCTATTGAGGATGAAGAGTTAGTCATGATTTTTATCATGATTTTCTTTCTTTTCTTCATATATTCGTCACTTCTTTCTTCACTCCTTCGGGAATGAAGATATTATCTTCGATCGGCATCTCCATGTACCATTATATTGAGTAGAATTTATCTCATCGGTGTGGAACTTTCACGTGCTTCAAATGTTTGTCCAAACATCTTGAATGAAAGTCCGATGGAGATTGTTTCTTCCACTTTGCTTCCCCATGAACAAATTAATTGGAATTCGAGTCAAGCTAGCGACTCGGTAATCAAAACGATGGTTAAACATGGGTTTCACCGTGTGTACCACCACAGTGTGGGGAGTTGCCCCATTGTTGTATATAAGTTTTCAAAAAAAATCACAAAATAATGGCCGTAATATTTCCTTTACGTTCTAAGTTTCGGCATAACAATTTGGTACTTTGAATATTGAGGGCAATATTTATTTCTAGTGTGGGGGAATTCTCACGAATTTTATCATGTAATTATACCACCCAATTCCCGTTTTGGCCAAATTTTTTTGGAGTAAGTGTTTTCACTTACTCGGCATATAGTTATCGATCCGCCATGTCTAACACACATAAGATTGGCTAATCCAGAGCAAGCGGCTCTTGGTAAAGATTTATCAAATCCGTTTATGGCTTGCAATTTGCCCAAAATTGTATGGTGTTGACTCTCCATATCCTAAAAAGTAAAGAGTTGGCTAGCCCGCAAGTTTATGGCTTGTGGTAAAGGCGGTTGGAAAACCATAATTGGTAATCGACTCACCAAAGATATTTTATCTAAGAGTTGGCTAGTCCGAAGCAAGCGGCACGGTAAAGACAAATCAAAACCGTTCTGTTGGTGATTTGCTCAAAATCATTTGGTTATCATTGTACCAAGGTTCTTACTTGAACTGAAACAAGTGGCTACTCCAGAAGTAACGGCTTTTGGTAAAGAGATGAAATCCATTAATTTTTCATAAAAGATTGCTAGGGACTAGCAATAGTTTAGTGTGGGGGATTTGATATGTGTCTAAATACACATATATTTTATATTATTTAAACCCACAAAAACAGCCAAAAACACACAAATGACTATATAAATGCTATAAATATCATTGAAATGTGTTTTTATGTGTTACAAGTGTAAAAGGATTGGCGATGAAAAACAACAAAGGTTACATAATTTCTGGTTTGGTCCTAAACTTTCATAAATTAGCAAAACTAGTCCAGTAATTCAAAACTTGTAAAATATCATTAAAGGTCCTTGGGGATTCACAAGTTGTTAAAAATAGTCCTTTGAAGTTAAAATTTCAAAAATGGCAACTTAGGTCCCTGAAGTTTCAAAAATGACACAAAAGGTCCTTGGAAATTTAAAATGGAAAATAATTACATTTATGGTCCTTGGTTTATCATATTTGGCAGGATAGCTCCTTGAAGATACTTTGGAATAATCACATACGAGGTCCCTCAACTTTGCATAATTTACAATTTTGGTCCTTGTGTATTAATTCCAAATCAACCGGACCCTTTGTTATTAACCCAAACCCAAACCCACAACCCAGTGGCCCGGTCTTAAGCCCAACCCATGGTTTAAAATATAAAACCGCTCTCCTGTTCCTCTCCTCACAAGCAAAACCGACATCAGAAACTATACCACCTCAAAACCACCACCACCTTTCCACTCACACCCCCAAATTTGTCACCCACTACCTTCCACCTCACATCCTCCCAAACTCTTTAATTACAAAAACCGCTACTCCCACTATCAAGACTTTTGCGCCAAATTTACAAGCTGACGATTGGGATGAATTGGAACAATCCAACGGTAGGATTCAATCGAGAGGACCCAAGAAAGCTTTTGGAGTCGATAAAACACCAAAGTCACGAGAGAAGCGGGGAGTAGATTTTAGTTGTAGTTAGAATTTTAAATTAATGTCGTTAGTATAATTTTAATGTAAAACCTTTATGGGTTTCTTAGTTTCTAAATTGTATAAGTCATTTCGGTTTGTAATACAAGCGTTTAATTAGATTAATTTCATGTTTTCATCCTAACAAGATTTCCTTAAAATTGTTCTTGATCGTTTTTTATGTTATGTCGTTTGAATAGTTCTAATAAGTTTGTTTAAGCTTATTCAAGTTTAATTAATTGAGTTTAAGAAGTTTTATGCTCTTAATGTATAAAAGTTACAAAAGTCAACGAAAGTCAATCGGTGTTCAAATCGTTCGAGATGGATATGGGGTGATCTTGATGATGATTTGGGTTTAGTTTTGTGTTTTATTCTTGGTTTGCATCTTTGTTTCATTGATCTCATGAGCATGCCATAATGGCTACGACCACTTGTTAGTCCAAATTCTATTCTATGCTTAAATTTTTAGTTAGATCAGTTAAATATGCTTTTATTGTGTTTAGTCCAGTATATTTAGTGATAATATAGCTTATTTGATTGTTAGTAATTTCAATGTTAGCTTAATTCTTCATCTGCACTAATCTAGTACTTATCTGCATAAATAGGTTTGTTAGAATTTTGTGCTTATTCAGTGTTCTGTTCAGATCACATAAGGTGTAATATAAGTAATTGAATCTGGTTAGTGGAATTACTAGGTCTAGATTTAAGTGTGATATAAAAAATTGCAAAACAGTTTTAATAAAGTGTGTTTGGATCAGATCATCAATCTGAGTTTGAGGCTTGTTAAGAGGATGAGATCTACTGTTTAAGTTTTATGTAGGATAATTAGGCTCACTCTAGTTCATAGTTTGCATCTACACTTACAAAAAGTCAAAATCACATTAAAACTTATCTCATTTGCATAACAGTTAGTGATAGATCATCAAAGTTTGCATTTAGGATTTAGAATTAGTTAATTTAGCTTCTTTCAGTATTATTATGTCTTAAAACATCAATTACATTCCAGTTCATAAGCTTAAAAGTTCATAATAGTCAAATTTCAAAATCGGATAAAAAGTCAAAAGTGGTAAAAGTTGTTTTTCACAAAACTTTGTGGAATTTTCATTGATTCGTTTTTGGTTCAAATTAAGTGATATTTTGGGATAATTAAGTTCAGTTGGTGAAGTTTTCAAATATCATTTTGTAGAATTTTATGAATTTCCTATAAGCACTAAATAAGTCGTCCAACGACCCACTTTTCCCTGCTCAAACTCGGATATATTGAGTGTGCATGTGCTTTTTGAAAGCTCTGCTGGCTTCATTATAGCTTGTTATGGGCTAAAATTTGGTACATAAAGTCTTTGGTTGGTTGTTAAGAGTCCCTCATTTCCGGTTTCCCATAAGCTCTCTTGATAAGCCGGTGGTTAAGCTCAAAGTAAGCGATTAGAAATTTGGCACTAGTGCTTAAATAGAATCATATCAATGTAGATTGCTTTTAAGAGGTTTAGGATAGTTGGAATAGGTTGGTTTTAAGTAATTTTAGCATACTCTAGCTTCTGTGATAAGTTGGTGCACTTTGGTAGCTTTTAGCTTAATTTCAAGTGCTTATTCATATTAGTTGTGTGCCCAAATCATTGTTCTTGTGCTCCAAAATAGTTTCTGTTATTTTTCCTAGGTTCTCAGTATTATTTTATCGTTGACTGGAAGTTTTCATATTTTTCACTATTCATTTACTATTTTTCTGCATTTAATTTCAGTTTTTAGACTTTTTAAATAGTTTTTAATACAAATAAATCAGAAAAGCTTCAAAAAAATAAGTTTTCAATTTTCATAGATTAAGATAAATATAAAAGCAAAAAATAATTTTCCAGATTTTTCCTAGTTAAATTTATAATTTTAGCCATTTAATTAGTTTAAAATAGTTTTAAATTTGTAGAAAATAGAAAATCATCGTAAAAATACAAAATTAGTTTTGAAAATTCTCTTTAGTTATTTTAGATTTTCTAAGTCATAATTTCACTTTTCTAGCTTTATTTCATATTGAGTTAATTACATAATTGGTCCTTGTGGTTTGTCGGATCTTGCAGAAAATGTCCCTGTGTTTTTTTTTACAGGTCATGTCCTCGTGGTATGCAAAAGTTACGGGTTTGGTCCTTTGACGGGTCATGCTGTTAGTTGACCGTTAACTTGGCAAACCACAAGGACAATTTATGTAACAAACCAAAAAAAATAATAATAAAAAAATAAAAAATAAAAAATAAAACTTTAAAAAAAACGAAAAACTAATTTAAATAAAAAAAACATAGGGACATTTTCTGCAAGATCCGACAAACCACAAGGACCAATTATGTAATTAACTCAAAAAATTTATTAAAACTTAAAAAATTTTGTTAAACAGTTTTTATACGTTTAAAAAAAATTTATACGCATTAAGAAAAGTTTTTTTTATACGCTTAAAATTTTTAGTTAATACTTAAAAACATATTTAATAAAAAAACGTATAAAACTTATAAAACAGACGAAAACGTATAAAAATATGTTTTTAAGTATTAACTAAAACTTAAAAACATATTTTATTCGTTTTCATCATTTATAAGTTTTTATTAAATATGTTTTTAAGTATTAACTAAAACTTTAGCGTATAAAAAACTTTTTAATGCGTATAATTTTTAAACGATAAAACTGCTTAATAAATTTTTAAGTTTTAATAAATTTTACGAGTTAATTACATAATTGGTCCTTGTGGTTTATCGAATCTTCGTAAAATGTCCCCCTGTTTTTTTGTTTTTTTTTTTTTTTTTTTTTTAAATCGCTTTTAGTTTTTTAAGTTTTTATTATTTTTTATTATTTTTTTTTTGTTAGTTACATAAATCGTCCTTGTGGTTTGCCAAGTTAATTCATTAACTAACGGCATGACCGTCAAAGGACCAAACCCGTAACTTTTGCATACCACGAGGACATGACCCGTAAAAAAACACGGTGACATTTTCGCTAGATCCGACAAACCACAAGGACCAATTATGTAATTAACTCTTCATATTTTCTTATATTTTAGGGTATTATTAAATAGTTAAAAATAGTTTTAATTAATAATAATTAAATAAATAGTCATAAAAATAATTTTCTTTTCTCAAAATTTTCTCTTATCATTAGGTTTGTAAAATTTCATTTTATATTTTTAGGATTAATCTTGTTTCAATTTCACAATTTCTTTTATGCGTTACGTAGTTTTAATTTAAACATACGCGCTTTAGGTTTTAATCGTTAATCGTTTTTAAATATAGAATTAAAATGACTTCAAAGTCTTAAATAGATTTAATTTCCTTAGTGTAATCAATCATAACCTTTTCTGTTCAATATTCACCGATCACCTAATTCGTTGTATTACGCTTTACACCTCGTTGGGACTTAACGACCTGTGGAATCCACTAAACTCCTCTGGACTTAATTGCATTTTGTTACGAAATGTTTGACTTTTATGGTTGACCATTCACAAGTGGTTGACTAATAAAAGATAGACCGTTGGAAGCAATCAATGCTCCCCTCGCAGTTGCTGCCCCTTGTTAAGGCGTCAAGTATTTTAGGAAGGCTAAGACGAAAGTATTGCAAAATTTGCAATGTTTTTGCTTTGACGAAAAACTCCCTTTATTGAGGCGTCAAGTTCTCCTAGTGTGTTTGAAAATCTACAAAACAAAAGTTAGTGCAAATTATATTAGTCCTTGGGCGAGTAAGTCATATGATGCACTTTGTAAATGCTCGACGGAAGCTACCCCTAGCTTGAGGGCGTCAAGAAGAACCTTAAAAAAAAGTAAGCCTCGTCTGAAGACAAGTGTGCCATATACAAACCCATGTATATGAGTGAACCTAAAAAAAATTAGTGTAATGTTTCGTCCATATATAGAAGAGAATCCCACACACATCAAAGTGTATATATATGAACCTACAAAGAAAGGATTAGTATAAAAAAGAGAATAATCCTACTACTTGCATCATTATGATTGGTTTAGATGTTGTAAGGTTTGTTAAAGGTAAGAAAAAAAATGTGCTTAGGGATGAGACGCATTTCATTTCGAAATTCACTTGGCTTTTGACAACATAGATGTTTGTGGAGGATGGTTGAGCGACCATGAATTGTAGTGGTAGTTAGACACTTATAGGATGTGGTTGACACAAGTAGCTTGTGGTTTGAGGTTCTGAGAGATCAAGTTTTACTAGGTAATAAAGAGACTCACGATTAGCAAGGAATGGTGATGAAAGGTAACAAGGTGAATCTTTGACTTGGTTGATGACTCAATAGAGGTGGTAGACATGATGACTTTGTGAGTAGTGATAAAAGTGAAGTAAGATGGTTAGGATGATGCAAGATTAGGAATAAAAATGTGCGAATGAGCACAACTTGACTTGATGATGAAATCGACCAATGCCATCCTACAAGAATCCAAAAGAGTTAGTACAAAAGGAAAACATTTATACAAATGGATAAATTGTTCACATAAAATCATGAAACGAAAAGAAAGAACACGTAAAGAACCATATAAATGCAACTCATATATAAACCTATAAGAAAATGATAATCCTAAGTGTTGAACAAGTGCTTGTGTGAAAAAAAAGGAAATTTGAAATGATTATCTAAAGAGATAATGTACCCTCTTGTTCCACGGCCCACGGTTCCTCACTAGAGGGATCCGGCTAGCTAAGTCTAGGGATCCGGCTAACGGATGAGGTGAAAAAGAGGTGATTGGGTTCTAAGGTCTAGCACCTACATATCCTAAGTTACTCGGTCTATTAAGTGTCTTACATGAAGATGGACTTAAATGATTAAGAGAAATGATTGATGGTAGCTAATGATTTCCTTTTATGGAAGGAAATGGGGCTTTATGAGCACCAAGTGGATGATTAAAGATGACACTAAGAAATTGAGAGTGTTAAGTGGTGTTAAATGATCCTAGATATCGGATGATGACTTAAGAGATTTGGAAAATTCCTTAAAATCATAAGAAATTAAAACTAGTTTTGGCCTATTTTGAGGTAAGGATGACTAAAATCAATTTGCTAAAATTGAGAGAAATATCAAACTAGGTGTTTTGAGATGATAGGAACAATGTGTAAACATTGGAGCGGAAAGATGTTGAGTTTGGAAGTAATGATAAATCAAAATACTTGAATGTGATCCTAAGTCATCCATGAGTGAATGTGAGATTGAGTGAGCCTAAGGAAAGTTTAAGTGATCCTAATGTAGCATGTTTAACTAGTCCAATAAGGTCTAGAATGTTGGATTGATGCAAGAAGGATAAAAAGGAACTTATGTCCACCCGGATCCCACGGATCCTTCACTTGAGGGATCCGTCTAGTTACATCTAAGGGATCCAATATTCGAGACAAATTTTCTTAACATAATAGTTGCGATTTTGCTCTATGTTTGAATTATGAAACAAATTGTTTCTCTGACAAGCATACATGTATGCGCGTTAAGCAAAGCAAGGAGAGCATGTAGAGATCACATATAGGTAATCAAATGAGATCGAGCTCACAAATAACACAAAGGTTTAGCAAACTTAACAAGCACTATTCAAGAAGCCCAAAAGCATTTACGGTCTAGATTAGTAAATCATTTACACTAACAATGACATGAAAGGTATGTGTCTAGAAAGAAAGAGCACATGATGGTGTTCAAGACAAAAGAGTTGTTAGGTGCTAGTTTAGGACAATCTAGTCATTACGGATGGTGATTAGCATATAATGAGCTTCATCCATGAAGTCATGTAGCTCTTCTCTATCAAAGCAAGATAATCGCTTGATGAGGCAAGTGGTTGTGATTAACTAAAGAAAAATTAATTTTACAACTTGTTTGATTAGTAATCCTAAGACAATGCAAAGTATTTCCATTGTAAACTTACTTTAGGAAAACATAGGGTATAAATTTCTCAAGTGAGAGAATGAATATGAGACTATTACTAGCGGTGCTCAATTACGGCTAAACACGACCATTTTTACAGGCGATTCCACATACCCAACTTCTATCGAGGAAGCAATTTAACCGTTAGGTTAAATTGAGTTTCTAGTGCGATAAGTTCTCCGGTATTCATTCTCAAGTTAGGAAAATTTATATTCCTACAATGTCCCATCAAGAGTAACAATGATGATAATTTGCTTCGCTTTTTATTAATATTATACTTGAAACAACTAAGGTGACGAAGGTGTCAAAAAATAAAAGTTGTCCATATGGTGAACAAAAGATGGTTGAATGAGCTAGTTCAACATATGTTGTTGGAAAGCTCGAGTTTGGACTTTCGGATATGAACAATTATATTTGCGTTGTAAAATAATTTACTTGAGTATATCGGATGAAATAATCAAGTTGTCAATCCTACTATGAAGCTTGTGTTAGGAATTAGAAAATTCCGGTCTTTGAAAGAGTCGGTCACCCCAACTATTATCTAGCATAAGTTAGCTCGTAGATTGGTCATTAGTTACGGTTTATGTAGTTAGTTAATAGTGAAAAATAGTTTAGTGCAACACCGTGGAAGAAGGTCGGTCTTTACCGGCTGTATCCACGATCCACGAGGCCGTCGGGAGGTCGTTTAGTTTGTAACCTATAAATACCCTCTACCTTGCAAGGTAGAGGGTTGGATATTCTTTGGTAATCTAATATTCCACTAGTTTCTCTCACTAGAATGTCCCACTCTTTCTCTCTAAAACCATCTATGTGCTCATTGTGTTAATGTTATGATGTGTATGTGAAAAGTTATATCTTACAATTGGTATCAAGAGCCATGGTTAGATCATATCTTGCACATCTTTGGATTTATAGTGGTTTTAGGTGGTTTTGAGTTTGAAAAAGTTTAGTGGTTTTGCATCATTTGGTTGATTTCTTGTGTTAAAGTTTGAATTTTGTTGGTACTTTTATGTTTAGAATCATCAAAAGTGTTTAGGTTTTCATTTGGTAAGCTTGAATCATCTTGGTTGGGTTGTTTTGGATTGAAAAGTGAAGGTTATTTGGTTTTCAAGCTAGCGAATTAGCTCTCGGACTTGTTTTCTTGGTAGCGACTTACTTCATAGTTTTGTAGCGACTTCTAGTTATAAAAGCTAGCGAGTTAGAGCTAGCGAGTTAAAGTACAAGTAGTGGAATCTCCACTACGGTTAGCGACTTAATGGTAGCGACTTAGTCTGTAGCGAGTTGCTCTTTAGCGACTTGCATATCTAGCGACTTGTGTAGCGAATTACTGCACAAATTTGGCTAGCGAATTAGTCTGTAGCGAGTTACTACTTAGCGACTTGTTTCTCTGTTAGCGACTTGGGACTCTAGCGAATTAGGGGTGTAGCGAGTTAAAGGCTGGCGACTTAGTACACTTATTGCTAGCGACTTAGCGTGTTGGCGAATTAGTGTTGACAACTAGGGATTAGTACTATTTTGTTGGTAGCAAATTGACTCTGAATTCTCTAGAGATTTGAGGAGTAATTCATAATAACACAATGTCAGTCATCACGGATCCCTTAATCACCAAAGTACTTGCTCTCTGTAAACGACCCGAATAGTGAAGCAGAATGCCCATCGAAGGCCTCACACCAAATGACTCGGTATTGATCAATCGAACAACTCAAATATGTCACACTTAACTTCTTGGATGATACTAAGAATGTGGAATGCACCGGTGAGCCGTTTCAACATCTCGATCGACTTCTCAAATTACTCTTATCAACAACCATGGATCGAACAAGTTGTGCCATTCTTCGTCGGGACTTTCCCACTTTAACAAGAGTGTATTGTTTAACCTAGATCGTGAGGTTTCAAATCACCAAAGAAAAGCTCTCAGTGATGATTCTCATCTTGCTCTTCAAACCATCTTCAACCAATTTCAACCACTTATCAGGAAGAATACTCCTCGATTTTGATAATACCATGGTGGAATGTCCTTCAAAAGCACACGGAATGGAAATTCATGAGTTCGAAACTCATTTATTCAACTCATGAGTAATATGGAAACATACATCGAGGAAGCGCAAAGAGAATAACAAGGTGAAGGAATTGAATGAGTGTCAAGAGTGTCCATGGAACAATGATGACGTGTCATGCTCCACTCGGTCGAACCGGTGAGAATACTGCGATTGCGAGAATCTCGGTTATGATGGAAAAGGATGAAGAAAACAAACGATCTCAAATTCTCGAATCGGAAAAGGTATCAACCAACAAGGTACTCTTATCGATCACAATTATTCTCACAAAAGGTACATGACTCTTACCCGACCAAAACAATGTGGAATCAATCTTTGTTTTATGCGAATCGATGCAAGTAACATGATTGGAAAAAGGGTATATGATGAGCTTTCAAACAAATTTTCAATTCTTGAAAAACTTGTATCTCTTTGCAAATTGAAATACAACATAAGGATGAAATGTTTTATGCAAATAAGCAGTGTAGTGTCTGGAACTTCGAATTTAGAAATTTTTGAAATAAATCGGTTAAAATCCAGATTCGGGACAAAGATTCGACCATAAGAAATCGAAATCTCTTCTTTCGAAGCCCGAACTATATTTGTCATGAGATGAGTGATACACTAGAATCTAGGAATTACGAACTAGCTCTATGTGTATCCAACCTTCTAAGAGAAAATGAGCTTTTAAGAAAGAACCTTGAGGAAACAAACTCTAAATCATCAATCAATCTAATCTCTTGATGAAAGATATTGATGACCTAAAAGAACAAATTAGAATAAGAGCTTCAATATTGTTGCCCTAAAAATGAGCTCGGGAAGTATCTTTGAAATAGAATGAACACTAAGTTTGCAAAACCTTCAACTTTGGGAAAGTCAACGATTCGAGAACCACTTGAAGCGAGCGTGATTAAACAACCTAATGCCTTTAGGTGCGAAAGAGCTAAACCATTGAAATCTAAGCTTACTTCCCAAGTTGACAACAAGTCATTTTGTCAAAACCGGTCACTTCATTGCCTAATTCGGATATGATGAATCCCACGCATAGGACTAATGAACATCACCCACAAGTAAAAATGCTAGAAGCAACTAGATATCATGCAAAACATAGTCGGATCATCAATAGGAAATTCTCGGATCACAAAAGACAAATAGTCATAACAAGGGTGTGCACTCATTTTGTTCATCTCTTTGTGGCTTCAAATGGATTCCTCTTGGCGGACTATTTAAGTATACGGGACTTAAGCGAACTTACATTCCTAAATCATGCCTCAAGTGGATTCCGGGTAAACTTTTCAAGAATGAAGAATCTATTAGGATCCCCATTAATGATTAAATACGAATTATCTTGTGTTGAATCTAAATGTGAGACTAAACATGTCACTAACCCTTCAATGTACAAGTCTACATGTGCTTCAAGTACAATGTGTTCTCGGTCTTTTCGGTACAATGCTCAACTCAATCGGAACTTCATGACTTGGTTCCCTCGAGATATGAACATGGCTCATTCGGGAGCTATAGCTTGCGAGTTGATGTACCTCTTACTTTGACTCCTATTCATTTCGAATCTGGACTCGTCCTTTCATGTCTTTGTATATATCAAACATTTCCTTTGAAAAAAAAAAAAAAAAAAAAAAAAAAAAATTTCAAAACTTCAAAATCTTATCATTTTATCATTTTTTACAATCTAATAATGAATATACTCCTTGTTATCGATAACATCTACGATCCTAGAAATGTCATTCAATAATGGCGGGATCATAGATGAAGTTCGAACAAATGATATATTCTTGGTAGTTTAATGGGTTCGGGTAATATCAATCAATGTTATGTGTTGACATTGATTGAGGGAGATTGTTTATACACCATTGGCTTCTGTCTTTGGGTATGATGCTTGTTTATTTGTACTATGTGGTGATTTCACCTTGTGTGACTAGCGGTTATACTTTTGAAATATGGGAATGGTGTGATTGTATCTTGCTCATGAGACTTTCGGTGTGTGCTTCGTTGTAGCGCCTATGTGTTGAAATGTTGAATTGAATTGCTTCATGATGATCGGTGTAATAATCAATGCTAGAGGCGTTATCTTATCCGTGTTAGCATATTATTACCACTCATTCACTAATACCATAGGGACCAAACTTGTCATAGAGTGTAAGTTTTGTTGCACTAGCGTATTACCACCTTAGTTCATAACCACAAGGACCAATTGTGTCATATTGCCTAAGTGAGGTTGTATACCCTAGCGAGTTACCCTTTAGCGTGTTACCTAGTTTTCTCTCTCTCTCTCTCGTTTTTTGTTCTTCTTCTCCTCTCATTCTCTTCTAGCGACTTAGATTAGAGGTTTGCATTGATGCCCGATTATCTTTACTATCTTATGCTTTAGTGTCTAGTGTTTAACTCATTGTTATTTTCGGATCCTCTCGTGCTCGTGTGGTGTGATTTGTTGATTCTCTCGCATAGGTTCGGATTCTTTGTAATCGTATGTGTGTTACTTATAAAATGATTGAGCGTGTTATATATTGTTTGGAATATATTGTTTGGACCATATTGGTTGGATACATTGATGGATGATTAAAATGGAGTGGGTGATGGGTTGAGTTAGGAATGTTCTTGGTGGCGAGTTAATATGATTCTTGGTGGCGACTTAGTATGTATGTTCTTCATGGCGAGTTAGAGCTCTGCATAGCGAATACGTCACCGCAGCGAATTAGCTCACTAATTTCCAGCGACTTAGTTAGCGAGTTAGTAACTAGCGACTTGTATTTACAAGTTAGCGAATTAATAACCTAGCGACTTAGTTAACCTCTTTGTAGCGACTTGGCTTAGTTACTGTACATGGCGACTTGACTTTATGAGCTAGCGAATTATCCTAGCGACTTGGTTAGCGAATTAGCAGATAGCGACTTGTATTTTCAAGTTTGCGAATTTAATGACCTAGCGACTTAGTTGTTGCTTGTAGCGACTTGGTTTAGGTTTTATTCATGGCAAATTGGTCTTACATGTTAGCGAATTTGCTTAGCGACTTAGAGTACTAATCCTTTTGTGGCTTGTCCGTGGCTCTAGATGACGACTTGTTTTACAAGTTTATAACGATATTCATGATTGAGAATTAGTCTTAGGGTCAAGGATTTTAAAATGCTCTAAGTTTTGTTAAAGATGATTTCGCTCTCACTACTCCTAGGATCCCATAATTCGCTTGTTGAATTAACACTCTATATAAGCTGTTATGACATCTCTGTTTAGGCAAAAGGTACTTGGGTTCTCTCACATTGCCAAATGTTACTTTTGCCTCATACATATGTGTTATATCACTTTGTTATGTGTATCTTGATTCATGTCATGTTCTCTCTGTATTGCACTCTTTTGTCCTTTAAGTCCCCTTGAAGCTCGTCATGTAATCATTTATTGGTATGAATGTACTTCATTGATATACTTCATTTATGAATGTTATCATATACCTGAATGTTGTCATATATTTGTAATCTATGCCACTCAATCCTTCTCTGTATGTGTTTTGGGGACTCATTACGAGTTACTATCTCCATGTTAATGTTGTCTCACTTACGGTTATTATCTAACTTTGTTCCCATCTATCACTATTGATTGTATGATTACTCGAATATCAATGGCAAGTTCAATCCCGAAAAAAGCGCTACCCGTCGGGATCATCGGAATTCTCTCGACGATGAAATCCTTCCCAAAAGTCAATGGGTGCTATTGGTAAAAGCAAGCGTTATGTGGACCTACAAAGGCTCCCACAAAATCCGATATTCAAAGTTTCAATTGACATCCTCAAAACACTAACTTCTTGATTGCTATTACCAAGCAATGCTCGATTCACGCCATCTACATTCAACAATTACGGAACACCATTCAATGGAATAAAATCACGACGACGATACTCTTGCAATTTGGATAATATGGAGTTTACAATTGATTACGATATTTTGAGCAAAGCTCTTGGAATCACATCATGTGACCACGACATTAGATTACGTATCTCCACACAGTCTTGACGATCGATCGTATTTCTTATTGGGTTAGGCTATCGAGCGGTATCTCAAGAGCCTCGACATTATCCTTTGGACACATGTATCAACCACAGAGCTATTGCAACCATTACGAGCGTGTGCTTGTGCGGGAAAACATCGGGGTTCGATAAAGTTAGAATTCCTATCTTGCAAATCCTATGGGGAATCGTTAATAGGGTTGATGTGAATGTCTCGGATCGTATTTGGGAAGAATTCTCGCTATCAATGACCACATTCATATCGTGAGAACCTATTTTACGAACAATGTTCAAGGTCGTGAAGCGAGAACAAACTCGTAATTCCCAAAGCATCGATTCTCCAAACTTGTCATCCGATATCGCAACAAACTCACAACTTCACTCCTAGGTGCGAATCAACTCTTCACAAAGCGAACATGAATTTATTTTAGGAAACTTGAAATATGTTCCTAGAGGCTCGAATCAAGAAGTATTTGGATTGCCAATTCACGATCTTCTTCTCACGAGATGATATCAAGAAGAAGGACTACTTCAAGCAATACATGAAAAGTGCAACCAAACTCTCGCTAATGTCACACCTCTCCTTTACAACCAAGCTGCTCCCAAGACCACCTCGACTCTAAAGCATCCTATGCCTCTCTTCCTAAAAGAGGCGTGAAAGATCTCATCGGTCGAATCTTCATCCAAAAGCATAAAGAAAAGAAGAAGAAAGTGGAAAAGGAAATAGATGAGAACAACGAGGTGCCAAGGAATACTTCGGGTTAATTGATGAGGATGGACGATGCAGCGTGGTATTGACAAAGTCTTGAAGATCAAAATGTGAAGGCTCCGGTGGGTGGAGTTATGTTAAGAGAACCCTCTCAACCACCTCAACAAAGCGCCCCAATAACACTTGACAAGGGTAAAGGAGTTGCAAGTGATGAACAAGCTGCTCACATGCTTTTAACCATCTCTTCATCTCCTCTAGCACCACTAATCCATATGAGTGAAGAGAAGAGCAGATTCACCTCATGAAAAGGAACAATCCGGTGTGGTGCACGAAGCGTTCAAGGAATCTCTATCACTTGGTGAGACTCAATCGAGTTGAATGTTGACACTCTGTTACAAAAGGGCTCACGGAGAACCTTGGGACAAGATCGCGAGACCTTGAAGATGGATGAACCAAATCGTCTACTAACTCTCTACCTTCACTTAAGAATCTTGATGAAGACTTCTCTTTTGGTGATCAATTCATTAATGACAAAACCTTAGATTACGCACAATCCATGTATGATGTCGACATTGACAAGATACTTCAACCATTCCTCCAATGAGCGCATCTTCATTATCAATTGCACTTCCACCTCCCTTGCTACTCAATCAACCGTACAAACACCATCGACAACACCACCAACTCTAGAACCCATCTTCACAATTGCGGATGAAGTGACTCCACCGACTTCCCTCCAGATTCTCACGTCGATCAACTCTTGGATAAAGCTATTAAAAGGATAGAAGTTACGGAAGGCAACTTCCCAAATCTGTAGATTCTCGGTGGATCGTGTCTATAGATTGGAGCACCTCAACTTCAATGAAGCATTACTAATGCTATTGAAGGAGAAGTCAAGGATGCGGTGGAATGGGCAATGGGGCTCCACTTCTTAAAAGATTCAAGGACCTCCCATCGCCGATATGAGGAGCGACTCGTGTGAAAGAATGTATGAGGTGAAGAGGACAAGCATGAGGTTCACGATAAACTTTATGAGGCACTTGAAGAATCCATCGGGTTCGACAATTATGAGCAGTTTAAAATTGAAGTCGGAGAAAAGGATGCTAAAAGAAAAGAAGGACAATTGTGATGGAAACATTGATGAAGGTTCACAAAGATCGCGAAGATCCTCCACCACCGAGGGCTGGAACTTCTGGATGGGAACCCTTCGTCAACACCCATTTCACCTCCATCACAACCACCATCATCAACTCCAAAACCATCCAATCAATCGGACTCTACAAACAAGCGGGTACTCGGAAGAAATCGCCGCACGGGCGACGATCGATTCAAGATTTACCTCCACATCCACTTCAATTCACGATGATCAAGTAGTCCACGAAGAGTCTCAAGTTATGGTGACTCGAGAACCGGATGAAGATGATGCATCAACGAAACATATTCCTAAGCCATCGGAAGATTGGTTTGACAATTACATGGTGGGAACCGCACTAGTACATCGGGTAGCTCCTTCAGAGACACAATTCAACGGCGCATTGTGGAAGATAGACCTCCTTCTCCGAACCCCATGGACAATCCCAGTCGACTCTATGATTCCCGACAACAATTGGGCATCGGTTATCACCAATAACTATGAAGTCGGTGAAGACTCTCTTACGCACTACTGGTGATATGGGAAGCTTCATTAGATGGTTTTGTGGCGGAAAAGTATCTCTTCTATAACACCAAGAGATCTAGAAGGACAAGCCTACGAAATTGTCAAAGTCTTCCATTCGATGCAAACCATCTTCAATATCGGATGGAAGAATGCCATAAGATCTTTGAATGACCAAGTCGGTGAGCAAATCGATCGCTTCAATGTCAACAAATCTCTTCCTCTTGGTGGTGAACACGGTCGGATAACCATTCGGTGAATTCTTCTTCAATCACGACTTGGACTATCGTGTGCTCGCTCTGCGGAAAGAAGACACTGCTCTATCTATTTCAAAGATGAAAAGCGCAACCTATTACGATCGGGGCTTGAGCGGATGGTTCTGATCAGTGCGGGCAAATGAAGAACAAAAGTATGATATTGCGGCGTCTTATGGTATTTCCACGGTGGTTCAAAAGAAGATGTTCTACATTGAAAGACATGGCGATAAAAGGCCTTGATGAGGTCGGATCAAAACTACAAATCTTAAGCGTTGTCGGTGTAGAGATCTTCCCGATGTATGGATATGAGTACTTGAAGAAGATTGTCCTTAAAAGGCGATCTCAAAATGTATACCATTGAAGAGAACGACTTCAAACATCTTACGCCCAATGATTTGAAGATCTCTATCTCTTAAATCTTCAAGGACACACGGAGCACTTACATGCGTGAGAAAAAGGCCCTCTGCATTTGTCACTCTTTGGATCGGGGCTTAGTCATTCGGAAGCGAGTTGAGGACCTTGACTTGGCATTGAAAGCTACCAAACCAGGTCAACCTCACAAGTCCTCAATGGAGTGCGGTGGGCATGAATTTCATCGTGAATACAAAGTTCTTGACACCCCTAGAGCCGTCATCTTCACCGGCAGATATGGATCGCGTATGCTTATCGTTTATGTGAACTTTACAAGTTTAGTGATGGTGCGCTCAAAATGGTCGAAGAAGAACTTGACTCGAGTGAAAGAAGCCAAACTTGATATGAGATCTTGGGTTAAAACTATTTTACGGGTGATGATGGCGTGAAGAGATGTGAACATTTCATTCTTTGCAATCCGGCGTAGACTCAAGACACGAAGGATCTTCGCGACCTTGAAAGCTTTGTTGGTGGAAGGCTCGTGATGGTCACTACAAACTTCTTCAAAGAGCCGAATGAAGGCGTCTTGAATACCGTTTATGTTTTGTTAACTTTGTGTATTATGTGGTGTATTATATATGAACAAGCGTGATACATGTAATAGTGCTAGGATTTGTACTATGGTTTCCCCTTATGAAAAGGGAAACATCATGTTAATCCTTTTCTTTATCATATAAAATTGGACACATTTTTCTCCTACAAATATTTTACCTCACACTTATTTAAATCACTTGAGATCCAAAATCTCAAAGGATTTAAGATTTTGATCGGGGAGAAAATGTGATATAAATATGAAAGATGGTAAAAGATAAGATGACCAATTTTGTGCATACTTCTCCCTTATATGTGCTAAACAATTTTTGAATCTCGAAGCATATATTAAGGGGAGAACTCTCTTTGTAAATTCAAGTCATCGGGGTACACTACACTTTAAATACTTTAAAGTACCTTGATCACATGGCTTCTAATCCTTTGATGATAAAGGTTCCCTCTAGTATGTGCAAAACCCTTTTCAACCTCGAGGCACATATTGAGGGGAGCAAATTATGGAAACCTCATCCTTCCGGAAATGCCATATTTACTTGATCGTTGAGGAAGTGATGTTGATATCTTTAGAAAATGGTAATCAAAAAGTAAATTCTTTCTCTTGCCTCCGTGTGCAAAACATTTTCAATACTTGATGCACATGTTGAGGGAGTTCTCGTTCTAAAAATATCAAAAACAATTCGGTACAAAAAGCTTTGATAATATATCACAAGTATACGAATTGATTTTCAAATGGTTTTCAATTGGATCCAATGGCGGATGAACAATACCAAATTGACCGACCAACTTTACTTTATATGCGGTGATATAAGGATGATAAGGTTAGGTATTGGTTCCCATGATCCGCCGAGCCGGAGGGATCTACCGAGGACAATCCACTAGTTAGTGTAGAAGTCCTTAGGTATGATGATAAAAGGAGAAAAATGAGATATGGGAAGAGTGCGGACTAAGGCGAGCTAGTCTTGGAATAAACCCAACAAGGTTCTAGCTATGAAGTCTCGGTAAGCTTGAAGGGTTGAAGAATTAAAAGAATTGAATGAGAAAGGGTGAAAACAAATAGCCCTCCATTTATTCAACCTTAGGCGAAACCGGGTTCACTTCATATACTCTTGATGGTAACATCGGTATTGAAGACAAGGCGTCATGGACCCGGTGGCGCTTGCACTTCAACTTCCCAAACCACTCAAGTTCCTCTTAAAGGACTTGTTTCATTCTCACGGGAACCGACATTATCTATCGACTTTCTCTTAGAGATGGTTGATATTGAAGAAGGAGACCCTCTCCTAGTCTCGTTATAGGATCCAAATATGCACAAATTGAGTCTAGAGCCACGAGATCATCAATAAATCTCATTAGGACACTTTCAATGAAGACTCTCTGTTTCACACAATGTGGAAAGAGATTATATCTTGAGTCCTCGCATTATCCTTGTGGTATTGCGGAACATCCGAGTGATATGTTTACATATTCACAATGAAGATGGAAAGCCTTACGGAGCCAACATCAAACAAGCTCTGGTAGGTGGCATGTGAGATCTATTATATAGATCAACCATGTGACAAGCGAGCAGAAACAATGGGCGATTCAATCTCTTGAATCAATCTGGTTCGAGTTATGGATTGACGGATACCTTTGAAAAACCGGTCTTTGTGCTTATAAACTCTTTTCTTTAGCACATCGTCCGTGTACTCATTTTCAAACCAAAAGGTATTTTATGATTGATAATTGATTTTCAATAAAACCTTCGTTGTATTGCAAAAACAATTTCTATTGAGCAATACGATTGTTTTCAAATCTCTTTTCATCAATCGGTGGACTTAAAATTATTTGGTTCACTCACTCCGTGTTGTCTTCTTTGAGGCGTTCGGTTTGAGAACGGCTAGAACATTGCGAAACCTGTCAAGGAGATTCTTAGGAATCCTACGATCACGAGGCGTACTTGTCTTGATCAGCGGGAACCGTGGGCGTGTACCTCAATTCATCGAAGTGATCAAAGACACTTTCGTGCGATTTGTTGCTAAGCTTGTTGTATGCGAGTCGCCCGGCGTTTGCGGTGATCGAATGAAGCGGTCAATCCATAGCCGCATGCTCACTTAACACATTCATCTCAAAAGAAATCATGATTAGTGCATCAATGACTCGATATTTTCACTCCATGCTTACGCGCTCTGCTGCGCCAATATCATGATTCAACAAATGCTTCCGCTACTCGATGAGAAGACATCATGATCCGAATGTGAGCATGTCGGTCCTAAAGTCACAACATCACACCACAAAGGATGTCACGAGATTGTTGATGGTGATGATCTCAAATCTTGGCTCATATTTACTATCTCGTGAATCGAAATGGACCTCCTGCTTAAAGTACAAATCTTTGCGGACTTTGAAGTTGCACCACCTATGCACTAAGTTTACGATGTTGATATATGAAAAACTACGAGCTCAAGAACAATGTCAAGACTAGAATGCTAGGATTTGAAATGTAAAATATGGGGTGACCTCCCTTGGGGAGATTGTTAGGAATTAGAAAATTCCGGTCTTTGAAAGAGTCGGTCACCCCAACTATTATCTAGCATAAGTTAGCTCGTAGATTGGTCATTAGTTACGGTTTATGTAGTTAGTTAATAGTGAAAAATAGTTTAGTGCAACACCGTGGAAGAAGGTCGGGTCTTTACCAGGTCGCTGTATCCACGATCCACAGGCCGTCGGGAGGTCGTTTAGTTTGTAACCTATAAATACCCTCTACCTTGCAAGGTAGAGGGTTGGATATTCTTTGGTAATCTAATATTCCACTAGTTTCTCTCACTAGAATGTCCCACTCTTTCTCTCTAAAACCATCTATGTGCTCATTGTGTTAATGTTATGATGTGTATGTGAAAAGTTATATCTTACACCAAACCTATCACAACGTCGCCTACCCTTTATCCGGTACTAGACTAGATACCGAGCTCCATTACAAAGGAGGAACTACTACCCAACACTACACCAACAACTAACTCCAAAGGAGATCTACTCCTTATGACAATATCAACAAGGATGACAATATCCTTGTGACCCAATACTAATCTATCTTGTACATCGAATCACACTATATCGAATGTACACCTTAGGCACCTTTCACTAATGCCTTTGACTCGTTCTCCAGGCACCCTTCACTAATGCCTTGTGACTTGACTTCTAGGCTCCCGTTATGTTTTGTGGCCCAACATAACAAACCTTGTGTTTTATTGCACAAACACATAAACCATCTAGTATAGTCATAGATGTACGACACATCCATGATACCCGTTATATTTTGTGGTCCAACATAACAAATCTTGTGTTTTATGGCACAAACACATAAACCATCTAGTCTAGTCATAGATACAAGAATATGATACTAGACAATATCCAAGACAATGTGTCTAATGGATATGAAGTCCTAAACTAAGCATCAAGAACACAAAGTATGATGTAGTTAGTCTTCTATGAATGAAGATGACAAGTTTCCCAAGCTTGTTGTAGAAGATCTTCATGTGCTTGTATGCTTGTGATGGGTGATCACTTCAGTAGGTAAAGATGCAAGATCTCTAAGCTTGCTTTGGAGGATCACTTCAGGAGTATGCTTACAACAAATGAAATTTAGAAGCATTATGATCATATGAGATGAGGGTGGTTTACATGTTTCCTAATGATCTAAATATCCTAGAAATGGTGGAGAGAAACTATGTGTGAAGAAATGGTAAGAAGTGGCTTGCTATTTATAGGCAAAAAGACCAAAACCATGTTCTGCCCCAAGGATCCCTCCTGGAGGGATCCGGATCTTGTAATTCCAAGGGATCCGTGGGTCATTTCAAGGATCCGTGCACGCTCCTCTTTACCCATAGTTTATGGGTTGAAACCATGGGCTATGGGTCATGGTTTTGAGTGCCCACCAAGGTACAATGTATCTAGACATTGGGTATGGGTCTTGGGTCATGGGTTTTACCCAACACATTTACTTATGTTAAGTGTTTTATAAATTATTTAACTAAACATGTTTAATGGTTTGTTAGGGGTTTGATCATAACGCAACATAACAAACATGTACGAACCTGTGTTGTAGCATACAAGGACTTGAGTCGTCGAGAGGTGTTGAGAGTATGTTGAGACAAAATCTAATTACATGTATTTTCGTGTATTGAGGCGATAGTTTACTTTTGGGGGCTTGGGCAATGGCGTGGCGTAGTGTAGGCGACTCTCATATTTGTATTTGGGGACCGCTTATTTATTATGGGCCTGTTTTTCGCATCAAATTTTATTGTAAACTTTGATTTATCTTGAATAAATGAGTTTTCTTAAGATAGAGCCCGTTATTCTATACTTGTGTTGTGATACCAATTAGTAGCACCCAACACTTGTATGCTTCCGCTAAAACCCGATTTTTGAGGGTGTTATAGTTGATTATATGCTTATTTGATCGAATCCGTATGACACACACTTATAATAATTTTTATTTATTTATTTGTGTATAGCTATAATTTATAGGGGTTTAAGGGTTTTTAGGGTTTAGGGTTTGGGGTTAGGATTTTTAGGGTTTTAGCGGGGGTTGTGTTAACACTAAAGAGTATTTTTAAAATTTTCATTTATAGTGTAATATATTAAAATTTTCCCGTAATATAAACGATAAAAATAAGTTCGCCGAAAGTATACAATATTGGATCTCTATAGAAAGATAATTTTATTCTTGTCGCATTGGTATAATTAGTTTTATATAACTATTAACGGTTTGTGAGATATTTAATTTTTAAATATAAGAGTGAAAGTGAATTTAATTAATTTGATAAAAAAAATAGATGGTTGAGTTTGATCCATTTGATATTTAGTTTTTATGTGATCTTTATTGATCTCACCCCACAAATTTTATATGTTTTTGCACGTTTTCGTCCGTTTTAATACATTTTCATATGTTTTTCTATGTTTTCGTCTATTTTCTTACGTTTTTGTTCGTTTTTGCACGTTTTCATCTGTTTTATACGTTTTCATTCGCTTTTACACGTTTTTGTAGTTTTTATATGTTTTCGTCTATTTTCTTATGTTTTCGTCTTTTTTCGTTTGTTTTTGCACGCTTTCGTCTGCTTTTATACGTTTTCGTTTGTTTTTACATGTTTCGTCGTTTTTTTACGTTTTCATCCGTTTTTATACATTTTCGTCCATTTTTTACACGTTTTCATTCGTTTTTATACATTTTCATATGTTTTTTTATGTTTTCGTCCATTTTCTTATGTTTTCGTCCGTTTTTATACATTTTCGTCCATTTTCTTACGTTTTCATCCGTTTTTATACGATTTAGTTTGTTTTCGTCCGTTTTTATACGTTTTCATCTGTTTTTATACTTTTTCGTCCCTTTTCTTACGTTTTTGTTTGGTTTTACACGTTTTCGTCTGTTTTATATGTTTTCATTCGCTTTTGCACACATCTGTCTGTTTTATACGTTTTCGTCTGTTTTCGTTCATTTTTGCACGTTTTCGTCTGTTGTTATACGTTTTCGTTCGTTTTTGCACATTTTCATCCGTTTTTATACGATTGTACACTTTTCGTATGTTTTTATACGATTGTACACGTTTTCGTCCATTTTTATATGTGTTTTTTTTATGTTTTCAAACGATAAAAACATAAGAAAAAGTATAAAACGGAGGAAACGTGTATAAATGCATGAAAACGGACGAAAAAGTGCAAAATAAACAGCGTGTAAACACGACTAAACGCATAAACAAGAATGAAAACATGTAAACACAAATAAAAATGTGCAAAAGCAAACAAAAATGTACAAAACGAATGAAATTAGTTAAACGCATCAAATTAAAACCGCTGATGCAATGATGATTTCTTAAAGGACTTACAATTTTGAGAACGACATTTAAACAAAAATAAAAAGAGGGTTGTTTTGTCCAAGTTGTCAAAAAAGATTATTAATGTTAAAGGACTTACTTTGGAACGACACTTGAACCTCAAAGATGGGGTGGCAAAGATGGGGGTATTTTGTCTTTCCATGTTCTTGACCAAGTACTATACTAATTAATACCCATCTTTTGTTTTCCTCCTCAAAAACACACACACACACACACTAATCTCATCATTAACAATTGGACAAACCCTAACCCTAAAGTTGCGGTCAATTGGAATGTTGCATTTAATAATAACCTTACAACAACAATTCAAAAAGTCGCCACTTCAAGTAAACTTACTCCAAGTCAAGTCGCTTCAAAAAGGTGGTGCGGTAGGGGTAAGAAGAAAATAGTGTAGCCAAATGATCTTATTTACTTAACTTTTCCGTAGTAACACTTGAACCTCTTTTGTGTAAAAAAACTTATTTTGATCCTATGTGATCATTTGATCGAATTCTCAAAGTTGACTTGGTTATTACTTGCATGATGAATCAAAACTTTATGGTTATTTTGACTTTTATAGATCATGTTTATATATTTTTCTTGTTATAGATCATGTTTATGGTTTATCTAATTAAAAACAATAAATCTAAACATATAATGATAATTCTTATTATATTTTTTTTCGGTGGATTCTTACACCAATTCCATTAGAGAACAACCTTCCCTCATCTCTAACAAAAATAAAAAAATTACACCTCTGCCATCATTTCCCATTTCCATGTGTCCCAAAGCAGATGCCAGCTGTCACACCGTCCACGTCAACAGAGAGCTCCACGTGTACAGTCAGAGAGACCCCACACCGAACCCTTTAAAACCCCACAAGCCCTAAAAGCGCCAAAATACTACTAATAAAAGTTACTCACCTCTCCCCTCTGACTCGATCAAAACACACAAACAACAACAAGTATGAACCAAAACTCTTATAATCGTTTTTTATTTTGTATATATTTGATGAATTTAGATTTTAATTTCTTCTTTATTTCATCTAATTGTTTGTTAATTTCGTTTGATTTATAAATTGTTTTGTTTTTATGTAATTATTTCGATCGTATTCTGATAAAAATGATGGTTGATTGTTAGGTTTTGTTGTTGTTGATGATGATGATGATGACTCATACTTTCATTTTCATTTTCCTTTTTTTTTAAGCATAGTTATATATTTATGTGTATCTGTTGAGATTAAATGATGGTTTGAGTTATTTGATTAAATGTTAATTATTTAGAGATTTTGATTTTTAGCTTTTGTCGTTTTAGTACTACACCTGAACACACAATGATTATTTGATCGAATTGTTTTGACTGATTGTTTGTTAATTAATTACCGTTAAATTTCGTTGATTATTATTAGGTTTTGTTGTTGATAAATGTGAATTTTATGTTTATAAACGGATGAGGTTTTTCTCATTTCATGTACGCGGCCTAACTTCAACCCTAGACTTCTTTTGCCTTACCATTTGGTGGTGGTTGAATTGTGTATAACTAATCGTTAGTTAATTGATTGTTAGGTTTTGTTGTTATGAAGCTAACAAGTGTGTGATTGTAATTTGTTCTTCACATTCATCATTAATATCATGTGATGATGATGATGAGTCATACTTTTTAAAGCATTTTTTATGTGTGCGTAAATTGATGATTTTAGGCTTTATATTGTTTTAGAAGTACTCAGTGATGGTGAAGTGGATTAACCACCACTAGCCTCCTCCCGAAAGGGTTCGAAATGGTCATAGGGATACCGTGTACATCCCGTGTACATCTGAGTCAAAGACTCGCTCTCATAGGTAACCCGAGTAGGGAAAACTTTCGATGGCAAAGTGGATTATGTGTGTTATTTTGTTTAGTTATATACTTATATGTATATGAATCTCTTGAATTTTAGTGTTTAATTAATGTTTATTTGATCGATTATTGTGTTTTTCTGTTTGATGATTGTGATTAATTGATGATCGTTATGTTTTGTTGCTGTTAAACTAAGTGTGATTGTAATTTCTTCACATTCATGAGTATCATGTGATCGACTCATGCTTTTTATGTGTTTTTATAGCTTTTTTTATTGATCTATAAATTTGATTATGTTAGGCTTTATGTTGTTTTGTGTATAAGCAATTTTTTGTTTGATTTGAAAGGTGGAATCACTGAATTGTGTATTGTTTGTGTATTTTGGGGGCAATTGACCTAATTAGGTTGGTTTTTGTTAATGAATATGCGCTGTTATGCTCTTGTGGTCAGTTGTATTGAGTGATTGAAAGAATCGTGTTTTGGCAATTTGGTTATTTGAATGACAGGTTATGACTTGTGTGTTTAGATGATTAATGTGTGTCTGTTCGGTGTCTTGTTTAACGTCTGCGTCTTTTTTGGTTAATTGATCTAATTGGGGGTTTTGTATGTGGATTATGTGTTTTGCGGTCGTTTGGGGACTACCCTTTAGTGAATTATTGGAAGAAATGTATATCGGTCATTTGGTGATTCATCTGTATTATGCCTATTTTAGTAATATGGGGATTGATCTGCATTAGTAGAATGTAGTATTTATCGTTCATGTTTTAATGGTTTAATTGGTGACTCGTATGCGTTTTCGATAGTTTGGTGATTGATCTTGTGCTCACTAGTAGTGAATTACTGAAAGAATTGTATTTTGGCCATTTGGTGTGGTGATTGATCTGTATTTTGATTTTGGATTGAATGGTGGACAGTGTTTGGATAATTTGGTGATTGATTGTGTACTAGTGGAAAGTTTTGTTTATCGTTTGAGTTTTGGGGATTTAATTGGCGGATTATGTGTTTTTAGATTGTCCATTTGGTGATTGATCAGTATTCTTCTTTGATGTGAATGGTGGATTATGTGTGCTTGGATAAGTTGGCGATATGTATTAGTGGAAAGTTTTGTTTATCGTTTGAGCATTTGGATTAATTGGTAGATTATTTTTGTGACCGTTTGGTGATTGATTCTGCGCTGACTTTTTACTGAATCATTGGCAGAATCATTGGATGATCAGATGATGGGAAGCAGAGTGAATGAAAAGGGTAAGGCGCCTGTTTCTTGTAGTCCACTAATAGAAGAAAATAAAGACGCAGCCAATGGTTTTAGTTTTCTAGATGGAGATCTTTTCGATTCATTTGACGATATGAAACTATTATTGTCTCCTGGTTGGGAGAAATATCATCAGGATGTCGCCCAATGTATCCCCGAATCTAGTGGAAGCTTTATGGATCTTGAAATGAACACTAATAGCTTTCAAAACTCCCAAGTTAGCCTCAGTCCTGATTTTGAAAACTTGGATTGGAATTCTCAGTGCCTGAATTTAGGACAAAGCGCAATTTCTGCTGGTCTGATGAACGATGGGCCGGGTGTTGGTAACCTTGATAATCTATGGTCTAGTAATACTCCAATGATTGGAAGAAATTTTGGTGGAGAATCTAATATTGGAAGTTCTAATAGACCACGAGTAAATTTAGATATTGGTGGTTCATCATCTCAGTTTCACCGTAGGGACAGTACACCAGTTCATACCCGAAACAGTGTTGATTTAAATAGCGGTCAATATGGGGTTCAAGGAAAAGATGAGGGTAGTTTCTTGAGTCTTGGAATTGGAGGGAACGAAGAAGATACATTTGGGTATCAACCAAACAGTAGAGGGACTTCTGACAAGCTAAAAGAAGCAGCTCTAGCTGAGTTAAAATTAGCTCGTGTTCGTAGACTTATGGATCAAGGTTCAGATGCCGACTTAATGGGTATTCAGAGAAACATTAGCGGTATCTATAATCAGTCTAATCAGTTTAGTCGTATGGATCGAATGACCCCAACCAACAGTAGTCGTTCTAACCCTTATACAACTTTACAAATGCAACAAAACGATATGCAGAATGTCATCCCTAGGAGTATAACATCTGGTAATTTGGATCAGTATAGATCGATTGTAGGTAATCAGGATGGGCATTCAGGAACAATTGGTGGGAATTCTGCACCGTTCTTAAATTCCCAACAACTTAATATGAATAATGTAGCACCAGAATTGGCTATGCCTTCATGGGTCAACTTGTATAGACATTCTGGTCAGGTGCAGGACAGTCGTTTAGGAAATGATGTCAGTTCTTCTCTTGGACTTGGAAGTGGTTCTATACCCACGAATTATGCTGGTAAGCAAGTTTATCGTTTGCACTTATATAATTATCTTGGTGTTCAAATCCCATCACATAGGTGGAAAGGGTGTTTGGGTTTGCTAATTAAAGAGCTTGTCTACTTACAGCAGATTGGAGTTTTGATTGTTTGGATGAAACTGTTTATTTGCTTATTTTACACTGAATTAAGTACATAATAATAAGCAGGTTGTAGCTGTTTATTTTAAGCAGATAAACATTTTTAAAGGAGCAATCCAAACACCCCCTAGTTCTCCTGTTGTGGTGGTTTGAAACTCCTTCATTTTAAGAACACAAATCACTTTCTAGTTAGTAATTATCTATTATGAAGAAACTTGACGTGTTATCCTTACTGAAGCAACATGTTTTCTGTATGTTTCTCTTGCAGGACAATCTTCATCAGAAAGGGCCATGCCCATGCCTACTCAGGATCTGTTTACTCAGAGGACAATGGCCCGACAAGTAGGTTGGGTGAGCAGTGGTCAAGCTGGCCCAGATGGTCCATTCCCGAAAAGGCTGGGAGTTGAACTTAGTGGGAGAGATAGCCCTCAAGCCGCTCGACGACTTATGTCTCCCAGGGAACAAAATTGCAGGAAACTAGCACAGGTACCCTGACATTGATATTTCTATACTGTTGTAGACTTATGATTGGTGTGTAATTTACGTGCGAACTGTAATAAACCAAAAAAGTAAATAGCATCTGATTATTGGGATGTTGTTTGATATCATAAAAAATTAAGGTAGGTCTTGACTTAATATTTTTGTGTCTAGCACTGAAGGAATTGACAGTGACAAGTCTTTTATTAATGAACAAGTAAGGTTTAACATCACTTAATGCATATGGGAAAGTTAAAATCTCTCCAAGCTATCTGTGTCAGCAGCATTTAGTGATTTATGTTGTATATCTTCAGGTCAGGCACATCAATTTCTGCATAAACAATCCACTCGCCTGGCGGATCATCTACGTCAACCTTCCATTGGTATGGCTATTTATAATTTTTTCTCAATGTTATCAAGGTAATGTTAATAAACTTGGGAATATTTTCATGGCAATTAGATCGGATTGGTGGAGCACCTGTGAGTTACGCCATGAATTCTCAAGAACCCTTTGCTCATGGTAACTGGAACCCTATATTTTTAGCTATGCAATGCTAGTCTGTGTTGGCAGTGTTGCATATTTGATGATTGCTTTTTGTCTAAATCAGGCCTATCTCAAAATGCAGTTATTCAGCTTCATAAGGATCCTCGAGTAGCAACTTCTACCAATGGTATTTGGATCTTTTTTTTCTCTCTATCTCTAGCTGTAATCTTGTGAATTGGGCAGTCAGGTAACAGGTCAGATGGGTTTGGTTGGATATGAGTAACTTTTATGTGCGGTAAAACTGAACCCATTTTGTAAATCTAAACAAAATCAAATTCAATTTTTTTCTTTTACATATAAATTTGTAATAGTTAATGTATTAAAATGATTACAAAGACTATATTAGTCATTAAATTTTGTATATTCTATGTTCCGACCTGTTCAATACATTTGATCCACTCCTCCTTTTTTAGAAACTTTTATATCGTACCTGTTTGACCCTTTACTACATAATTTTGTTGAAATGGCCAATATAATTTCTATACAACAGGAATCTGAAATGATGCAACTCAACTTGAAAAGTTCCTAAGTTTATATATTTTGTAGATTCTCTCATTTTCACTTATTATTTGTTTCAGCTACAACTGCTGATGGTCACTCCCGTATTAACCCATATCAGAAGAGAACTGCAGCAGCACTCCACCCACCTTTGAGAACTGCAGTTGCACCCCACCCACCTCTGAGAACTGCCGTTGCACCCCACCCACCTCTGAGAACTGCAGTTGCACCCCATCCACCTTCCCCCTGGGTTCAGCGCCGGAAGATAATTAATCCTACCATTCATCATTCTATGCCAAGACCAGCTATTCCTGTACCAACTGCTCCTGTCCGTCCTTCTATACCAGGTGGGTCACAAACACAACAACCTGCTGGTCTTGTTGCTGGTTCTGTTCGTTCTTCCAAACCGGTGCATCAAGTATACGAACTCGTGCTCCCCAGCAACTGCTCCTGGAGTTTTCATATAACTCGTAAAGGTAAATCTATTTTCCTTATATATGGCTGCAAAATTCCACTCTACTTCATAAAGTTTCTGTTTTTTTTTTTTTTTTTTTTTTTTTTGCATAGAACACCAACTTATTTTTGCAAATGTTCTGTTTAGTCAGTTACTCCTTTGTGCATTTGAGACTTTTGAGTCATTAAAAGATGGCTTTGTGTCCCATTTGGGTTATTTTGTAAGCAAAAAGCTGATGAAAACCGACTTTCCACAAAGATACATTTTTGTATAAAAATGTTGTATTTATATATATATTGTGAAAGCTTATATGAAAATACTAAGATTACGGGCTGAAAACTGACCCAAACAGCACATCATCTCTTAATACATGTAACAAATATAGTACAATGACTAAAACGGGACGAATGAATAAGTACGTTAGTTATTTTATGCCAAATAAAAAAAATTCTATAGTTGATGGGGTAATCGTAATGATGTTTCTATCTGTGGCCCTAGTTGTGGGAATCTCTGGATAATATTCTTACAGATTTTGCTTTATGACGTCCATTACTCTGTTTTAGTGTTAGCCATACTCATATTTACAGTGATTAGTTCAATATATTTTGACAATGTTGATATACTTGTATTTGTAATTCATGACATTTAAAATTTACTAACTAGCATGGGATATATTTGTGAAAAAATTAAACAATGCAAAAACAACGGACATAGAAGTATATAACACTCCTTTTATCTTATTCTTTATTCCTTCCAATAGTTAGATACTTGGATGCGACTAGGGTGGGTGGCAGGGGTCCTTCTAGAGGATGTAGTTACCCTCTGAGGAAAACTATAGATATAAGAACTTTCTTGGCTCTACCATATTGTCTAGACGTAGCAATTTTGACTCATTTGCATATGGATGAGTTGATCTGGGATGTGTTTAGCCACATGAGAATGGGTCAAACGGGGTGAAACTCGTTCAAGTTACATTTTCAGGGCATGTTGCTAAATTTTTTTTAGTAAGAAAGTGTTTACTGGTCAAACCATTTCAAACCGACACGTATCACTACCAACCTGAACCCGTATCCAACACCTATCTCAAGTTCTCAACCCACTGCCCTACCCTCACATATGTGGCGTGTCTAGACTTGAAGAGCTCGGGCTCTAACGAACATATTTAACAACATTGTCCTATATTTTCTTATCTAGATTACATAAAATACCTAGAATGTCCTCGTGTATCTAAACTAAAGGGCTTGGGTTGTAACACTAAGCTGCTTAACTTATAGCTACAGCATTTTCTTTCCTCTTTGTTATCACCTAGTTACTATATAGATGAGATCATCTCTGTTATATAAAAAATGCGCAGTTACTTTATCTGCTTAGGTCTTCCTTGTTTATTGTTTAATCAGGGTATTAGCTTTCTTCTGTACAAATTCATTTGTCACTACATGTGTTATAACGTAGTCGATAACTCCATCAGGGTAACGGATATATTCTTGTTAGACATGGAAAATGGGTAGGTCCGCCTTCCGCAAGTTGGGTATGTTTTCGAGACGACTTAATAATGGCGTAACCTGTTCGGTTGACCTGCAAAATTTGTTGTCCTATTTTGTAAAATAAGTGCTGTATGCATCAAAACACTTTTGGTAAATTCGTTTTGTTTTATACTTACCTATATAGTTACTGGTTGACCCGTCAGAGTTAAATAAAACTCAAATTGACCCATTTATAAGTTAATGGTTCCAAAGTAACATTTCTACTTTCTATGTTATGCGCATGATTAAAAATTAAAATGTTAGCTTGAGTATCTGCAACAATTTTGTACTTTGCTAAATTAAAATTCAATAAAAGGCTACTTGTACGATTTTACCGTCAATAGCGCAATCTCTAGTCTTGCATCATATCTTTTTTATTTGCTTCCTTGATTATATATTGAACAACTCAGATGTTCTTAACAAGATTAAATTATTATACATCAATGCAATATAGTAACAACTTTGATTTTTCACAGCTCTTAACCCAACTCCTAAACTGAGCGGATATAAGTGCTTATTATGCAAGAGAGACCTTGCTTTAACATCTGAAGGAGCAGTGTTCCAACCTCCTATCCCACCACCAGTTGCGGTCCTTCCTTGTGGGCATACATTTCATGATCAATGCTTGGAGAACATCACACCTCAAGATCAAGCGAAAGATCCGCCATGCATTCCTTGCGCTCTTGGTGAAAATTAGGTTATGTTTTTAACCCAAATATTATATGGGTACATAGATGAAGGTATATTGATTGGATGGGGGGTTTTGATATTATTTACCTAGATGGGCTGTAAAAGGTTTACATGATCAATTGATCGTAGCCTTTTGTTGTTCTTCTGATGCCATATATCTGCTAACCTGAGATGCCTGTGGCTTTTGCTATTTCCCAGTTGCAATGTTATAAAACTGGTTGGAGCGGGTGGGTTAAGTAAGTCATAGCACAATATTTTTGGTACATCAGGTCAGGTTGAATACTTTTTGTATGGCGGGTCAGGTAGCGCTGAATTGAAGTACTTTGTTTAATATGTATGCATACCTGAATCTACCGGTTATAAATAAATGAGTCAAAATCCGGCACCTGTACCCTATTAATTCAAAGCCGCGCTACTTAGAAAAAATTGTGTGAGCCAATATGGTTCAAATCTCCATGACCTAATGTCAACCCGGTTATAATTAGAGGGATCTTTGTTATAAATGATATCAGATGTTGGCATGCTTGAAATCTTTTTGAAAAATCTAGTGGCGTTTTTATATGATCCCGAGTTATCATTGTAGACAGATTAGAGGCCCCTGTAAACCTACTACACTAATTGACAGGTAAGTTATTAATTGATAAATGTGGTAAACCGTGTGAAGTACCAATCATTTCGACATTTTCCCAATTTTATCATGCATCACTAGTTTTGAAAATAATTAGGGTTGAGTTATTACCACGGTGCCTAATATTTTATTACAACCCTCCCTAATACTTGGGTGTACTTTGTGTACTTTTTTTTTTTTTTTTTTTTTTTTTTTTATAAAGTTGTGTATAATATGTTTTGTTTTTATAAAGTGTGTAATAATATGTTTTGTAATAAGTGTAAGTGTGTAATAATATGTTTTGTGTAATAAGTGTGTAATAATATGTTTTGTGTAATAAGTGTAATAATATGTTTTGTGTAATAAGTGTGTATTAATGTTTTGCATGTTAAATATTACCACATTAAATAACCTGCAACAACAACAATTATTATTAAATTAAATTAAACGTCAACGTTATATATTATTTAAATACAACAACATAACACTACATACGAAGATTATTCATCTCGTTTAAAAGATCATGAGTCTTCAGACCGATCGACAAGCGTGATCCTCGTGATTCCTGCCAATTCTAACTCCATCTCCATCGCCTTTATTTTTGTCTTCAACAAATTGATCTCATTATCTTTAGAACGCATTTGAGCATGCGTTGAAGATGAGGCTCGACTTAAGTCACCGCCCTTCAAATTCATCTTCCAACTAAAGTATCGACACCCATAGTCATCTCAGACTGGTACGTTACATGTTAAGAAAATAATAAGAAATGTATTTTTAACAAACAAATTATTTACATAAAACCCTAAGCAA